>VRYO01000180.1:2197467-2228388 GCA_009812075.1 Sialia sialis | reverse complement strand
TTCTTCAGTGAAATAGGTGCGGTTTATCAGTGTGAAATTACTGTAGCCTACTATGGAGTGTCTCCAAATGAGCAAGCCCATGTGGAGGACCGGTGTCAATCTCACAGGTGCTGTCCCTGTCCCACCTGGGTCTGCAACTGCTTCCTCTGTGATGGGGAGAGGGAAATACAGGAGCTGCTGCCTTCCCTCACTAGAAAGTTCACTCATCCAGCTGTTCTCTAAATGAAGCACAGAATCACAGCCCATCACTCCATCCCTACACCCTCCCTGCTGCCCAAGATGATCCATCTTCCCTCTGCTCCTGGCAGGCAAGTGGTGGCTTCAGCTGTGATGTTCAGCACCACTGGGCATCTACAGCATGAACCTGGGAGGCAGCAGGGGAAGAAAACCATCAGCAAGGCACGAGCTGAGACGGTTCTCACTTCCCCTGCCACTGCTCAGGTCAAATGAAGCTTGTGGCACAGCAAACAGACTTCTAGCTGCAGACCTGGGGTGCATCTGGCAGTGCTATTCTGCAGCTGAAATTATTTTTCGGGGTAAAAGCACCTGCTATTTTTTCACAGCATTGAGTCACCCTTTATTTATTTATTTTTTAAACAATGATTTGTCTTGTTGGAATGAATTTGGGGAGAAAAATCAAATTATTCCTCATGCAAATGTATTTAACGCATTATGATATTATTCAATATCTATAAGCTTTAAAGCTTTGCAGTAACCTAACTTCAGGCATCACTTATTATCTTTAGTATCACAATTATTTTTGTCATTTTAGAAACTCCTTGCAATATAAAACTTACAGTAAGTAATTTTTTTCACTTTAAATACATTTTCAAATTTATTGGCTCAATACCTGCTGTTCAAATGGAATCTAAAAATTTCAAGTACAAAATATTATTCAGAGGCTTTTGAGATATTTTAGAGTAACATTATTTTAAATGAGCTCTTGGGAAATATTCATTATGATGCAGTCTGCCATAATAGCAATTTATGGTCCTTTTTTTTTTTCTCACAGGCTCCTATCTCTTTCAATGTACTGATTAAATACAGAAGGTACTAAGTAGTTTTCAAAGTATTGTATTTTTAATGAAAATAGTCTGGAATAGTAATGTAGAGATAGTTTTGAATAGTATTGAATTTTTCATGTAGAAAAAAATAAAGGATGACAAGCTAAATACTATTTAAAATTGTCTTTTTGAGTTTTAACTCCCTTTGTCTTAGAGTGCCCCACTCTTGTTTCCAAGGCACACATTAACCTAGGATATTCTGATTTTTATCATTGAACATAAAACAGTAAATGTAATGTTTCCATCACAATCCTCAGACTAAATGTCTCCTTTTGAAAGAAATTAGAAAAATTGATCTTAGAAAGATTATTTATTGATATAGCACATTTCTTTTGATAGTCCAAATCTATATACATTGGTACAAAATGAACTCTCTTTTGGTGAATAAATCAACTGAAGTAACCCATGAAATAATAATTTAGGACAAAGATGGAAAAGTGATTAATTTTTGTACATTCATAGATAAATTATGAACAAATCTAACCAAATAAAGAGCAAAATAAATTGACGAGAGAGAGGCAAAATAATTGAAATCACCTTAAGTGTAACTATTTTATTTAGTCCTTTGAGTTATATGTGCATCTCATCTTCACAAATAGCCAGCTTAAATGATTTTGATATTTGACGTGAGAAACCATTACTATCTTATTTTCCGAAAAAGTTTGAAATAAATAACCACAAAGCAATGCCTGTCAAATTTCCTTTCTCCTCCAAGCCCAAAGTGCCAATAATGTCGTTACAAGCTGTAGGAGCAGTGATCTGCCTGGTAGAGAGTAAGGATGGAAGAATTTGAAAAAGTCTTCTTTGCTTGGTGCTAAACTATTGCTTCTCGTTTGTTTATGGGATGGGATAACATCTTGAGATAAAATGCAAGTTCTGAATTCAGATTTTTGATGAAAAATGAGAGAGATTGGAGCAGTGCATTTCATAATGTAGAGACGACAGAACTCTTTAAAATGCTTCTATATTTGAGAGCATTTATATAAGGAATAATTAGGATACGTAAATTATTATTCCTTGATGAGCATATAGGATTATTTGTATTATTTATAATTATCCCTTTGTATATTTAATGTGTTCTGTAGTCCATTAAACAAGTGAGGGCTATATGGAATGCATGAAATAAGTGTCTTGCTTACCATGTTCCTAAAATTAGCATAAATTTTAGGGTCATTTTTGTTTCATGTGTTACATAGTGAGCATATGTAGTTTCACAACAGAGTTCTCTTGTGTTTTGTCAAGAGTGTGATCTGAACCACGAGTCACAAATATATCAAATTAATTTGGCGATTTTCAGGGACAAAAAGAGATTTTCATTTTCATAGTGGAAACAGATGGAACAAGAAAAAATCAGAATCTGGTCATCTGAGTTTCTGATTAGACTTGCCTTCTCTCTTGAGGTAGGACTCAACACCTCTCTCATTCTGGTTCTGTTAATGACGGGTCTGATCTGTGCAGGAATAAGAAAATTGTAGAATTAAGGAATTCCTACCTTTCTATGCAATATTTTGTAGAAGTTTTAAATCGAAGCACTATAAAGTGCTGACTTTTCAAACCTGGTTTTTGTTCTGCTGATCCAATATCAAATTCCTAGTTTACTTAAGGGCACCCTGATTTTAATCTTCATTACATATTCAAAGGTGTGAATGCAAACAGCTTCATCTTCCTAGTTAGTCTAACACACGTTTTGTTAATGATCAATTACATTTTTTAACTTGGGATCAACAATAGAAGAAATTATTTATTTATCAGCCAGCAGTAGTTTTTCAAGGTTTTTTTTCCTTGTGACTATTGAAAAATATCGGAAGTTTAAAACAAAATGGGAAAAGGGAGAAGAAAACCATAACACTCAATGGGATAGAGTGATATCCCAATAATAACAGTAAGACAACATTCTCTCTATTATAAGCACAACTAATGATGTGTATTCCAGTTTATAAAAGTGTCTTCAAGTGGTGCTTACAAGTTTCTTTTATCAAAGATGCTGGTCAATACTTTATAGCTTCTCTGAGCTTATTTGCTCTGATCAAAGTATGGAATATAAAAGATTAAAGTCTTCTACTAATTACATGCCTGAAGGCACATTAACAACGTAAGTGTCAAAGCTCTGCTGAAAATTCATTTCACATTTTTAATAAAAACTGATAGCAAGGTTTTGAATGCATCTAACTGGAAAAAAGTAATTTTTGTTTCAGCAGCTTCTTTATGAGGAGAGTGTAGAAGCCCTGAAACCTCACAAACACAAGGGTATAAGCAATTTGTGCTCTGAAAAGCGAGTCCTAGAAATCTCCCTGTCAAACAACTCACAGTGAGTTTCTCCTTAATAGTTCTTGATGGTATCAAAAAAGAACTCAGCACTGGAAATAAACACTAAATTTTTGATCAAAACCCTCCATTTCAAAACTTCAAACAATCAAATAATTCAAATGCTGTATAGAACAAAACACAGCTATTATCAACTTGAATTTTTTAGGTTTTTTTCCTCCCTTAAATCTCTTTTGAGTTTCCACAATATTCTTTTTGATATATATATTCTCTCCTTCTGTAGCAGCCAGCAATTTCCTTAACTGTACCAAGTGAAAACATAAAATAAAGGCATTTTATAAAGATCCTGAAAACCTATGTAGTGTAATAGGTTCCTGTGGAACTTGGACATCTGAAGGTTAGCATACTGCAAAGATGTTTTGCCTTTTGCCATAGATCTTATTTATTGTGATTGCCCATCAGCTTGTGCTGTGTTTGCAGGGAATTGGGATTGTTGGACTTTGCCATCAACGGGAAGCAAGACTTGTGTCTCAAACTCAGCCTCACCAGGGCTGAGCCTCCAGTTAGCTCTGTCTGAACTGTATTTGTGTATAATTAAATGACTGGAGTGAATCTGACATTTGAATCAGAAGTACAGTCCTTTTGGATACACAGTAAGGCAAACCTTGATTTTCCTTGGTTATGAATATTTTAGCAAGTTTTTCCAGCTATGTTTGTTATCTGCATGTGAACGAGCTACTCCCAAGTGACTTGAGATAACTTGCTTCTTTGACTTTAAGGAGACTTTATTCTAAACATTTTAATGTTAGTTCCAGAGGTAGTTGTGTGGCCTCTAAAGATGACAATTTATGAGAGACCTATGAAAATCATCCAGAACAGTAATTTACAAGAAGTTATGTTTTGTGTGCTTGTAATGGGTGTCCAGGCAAGACCTTAGATTTTCTCTTGTATCACACAGAAGAATAAACAGCTTAATTAATTTGCTTTGTGAACATTCCTGACTAAAGCAAGACAATTAAAAAAAAATAAAAAATGAAAGAAAGAAATGAAAAGCTAGCAAGTTGTGCAATTATGTTCGCTACTTTTAGTTCTGTGATGATTTTCTGACCCATCTGCCTCTGTAATGAATCTCAACAACAGTTTAACAGTTTTTTAAAATGATTTACTCTTTTGTTCTAGAGGGAAAATAAAACTATTTTCACTTGTCTCTGCATCTTTAATTTTGAGAGGTAGAATAAGAGAATGCAGAAAAGCAGTACGAGAAACAGCAGATGTTTTCTTATTTAAAAGTTATGTACTAAAAATGTCCCTTAAGGGAATTGCCAGCTCTACCAGTTTTGTCAAGCACTGTCACAGAGCCAAAGTGCACCTCAACATGTCTAATCAGCCTGCAGCCTAGGAAACCGAGAAAATCACTTTACACTTTCCTTCCACAAATCTCCTCAGATGTGACAAAACAAAGGGGTGGGGTGTACAGAGTGGTAGGGGGGTGGTGAAGCCACCAGAAAAAAAAGCAAGATTATGACTTTCTCTTTTAGTCATCACACATACATGCTCTTGCTTCAGATAGCTTAAGAAAATTTCTAAATAAATGTGTTTCATACTGTAGCAAACCCTGAAAGTGTCAAACCTGATAAAACTTTTGAAACATAAAATTGCATAGAAGGTATATTTTGTCTATTTTGTAGCTTGCATTAAGAAAATTGCCCATGTAATATCCCTTCCCATGTGACAGCCAGAGGAGGAACAGAGGGCCTAAAGACAGCATAGTTTCCCCTTTGACTACAAAAGAAAACAAAATATAGATTCTGCTATATAGCTATAAAACAAAATAATAAATACCTGTCATGATGACCCAAGATGTCCCTGTGGCGGACATTTTGCCACGAGTGTGTATGTAAATCACAGGTTTTGTTAAAAAAAACTACAGACAAAACTGTAAAATAACAGTTCAGCTTTCTTGAGCATTGCCAGGAGGTTTATCACCAACTTTTCCTGTTAGGTCAAACCGTGATATCAACATATATCATTGTATTTATTTCAAATGGCACAGCAGCAAATAGAAGTTGGGGTATTCAGGATCTAGAATACGTGTTTTCTTTCATCTGATTAAGTGACTTTTTGACATTAAGGATGAGAACATTAAGGAAACAATTCTCTGCCTAACAAAATAGAGAAGAGGCATTGTTCCAGGCTTCCCACGCCACTGACAATGTGTTTACTCCAGTGGCTCCAGCTGACAGTGAGCAAGAGGCATTGAGATCCTCTGCCTTGCAGTGACACAGCCAGCATGGCATACACTGCCACTGGCAGGCTAAGGCTCATCTCACATGGAAAACTGCTGGAAAATTACTAGGAAAATGCGAATTCATGTATTTCTGGCAAACTATTTGTGAAGAGAGTGTTAATGAAGGAAGGCACCACGAGGAAAAAACCAGCAGACAAACTCATGGCACAAAACAAAGTTGGTTTCAATGAAGGGTTGTAGGTAAGAACCCCTGGTCAGGACAAGAAATAACATTGTGCTGTGCAACTATTCATGCTTTCACAGGCAGGATAACTCCCCAGCAGTGCATTCTGCTCATGCTCCCATGCTGTGGTGAGATGCTCTGCAGCCTACTTTCTCAAGTCATTGCAAAACATTTCTTTTCACACTCACCAAGTTTTAAATGCGTATTTCCATAGGAGTTGCACATTGCAGTGACACATGACTTCAGTAAGACACACTTTCAGGTGTCTAAGTCACATTTTTCTAAATGCTGTTGTAAGTGATTTGTGTTTTTACAGCAAACAACATGCCATGGATGTCAACACATCTGGTAATACTGTACAAGAGTTATTTGATCAACTGATTAAGCAGAAGCCTAGAATATAATTATTGATTTATATAGCAAAACATATTTTTCAAAACATTCTAGCCAGCATTAAATTTTGTACATAAAAGAAGGATAGAAAATAGTAAGGGAAGTTAGAGTACTGTTGAGTAAGACAACTGGATTTCAAATTCCACCCTGAGAAAAGAGTTGTCTGATATATCTATATATACTTTGAGCTATTTTGCTTAGTGAATTAATAATTTGCAATTGACAGAAAAACAGAATATTTGCAAAAGGCAACTAAGGGAGGGAAATTTAAGATGAAATTCAAGTATTTGGAAAATTGTCAATTACGTAATATTTTTTACTAAAATTATTTTCTTGGTGTAGGCTGAGATGTTGAGGTTCAGGAAGGAGATAATTCACAGAATTATCAGATTTTATGTCTTTCTAGTTCTAAATTCCTGGTTTCTGTTGAATGCAGGAAATACCAATTAAAAATATATTCCAGTAAATTTTAAGGAGACAAAGTTTAAATAATTTACGATTAACCTTCTTCATTTCCCTTTTAATTCTCAGTATTGTGAAGCCTTAATGAACCTCACAAAGTCTCCATTTGACAACTGTAAACTGAAAAAAAAGTTAAAATCCTTGTCTCTTTTTTATGGAAGTATCATGCTTGGGATATAAAATGTGCTGACAATAAGAACTCCATCAGGGTTTATTTGGGATAATAATTTTGCAACTAAAATGAGAAAATACAGACAGCATCTAAGCGCTAATAACTCAAAAGTTCAACCCACACATTTCTCTGGCTACCCAAGCAAGTTAGAGGATAAAATTATGAGGCAAGCTTTGAATTGTGCTCTACACCTGTGTGAACTGCTGCAATGATATTTCTGCTAATTTGCATACTGCTAATGCTTTAGTTTCAGAACAAGAAGAGGGTTTTTTTATCACTTATAACAATTATGTGCAAACTGCAAAAATAAAGAGGACTATGACTGAATAGATCCATTTACACATCCTAATTCTCCTGTTCTTTTATTTAAATCTGATCATATAATTGAAGTTGGTTTTGGAATCACTGAAGTGAAATTACCACAGCAGCCGTTTTCAAAGGCCCTGCAACCAACAAAAAGGTTTTTCTGCACATATTAAAGCTCAAGGCAAGCAGAAGCAATAACAATCATATCTGCAAATTATCTGTTCAATCATCCTGTCTATCTAGTGTGGAAATAGCATCACCATACAGAAGCTTCCCTGGAGGTTCTGCCTGTCCTGTATAATTTTAGACAAAACTAGACAAATCTTGACTATTATTTTGAACATGGGTCAGTAGGACAATGACTCATCCCATTCAGCTGGCACTAGTTCATTAAGATACATCAGCTGGGAAGGTATACAACAGGTATCTGTGTTTTAAACCTTAATAGCAACACTACATTATTCAAATAAAAGTGCTTAAAACATGCCAGCTAAGTGGTTCACTGCTGCTATAAAATGCTCTGCAAGAACTCTCAATATACTCTCAAACTTAATGCAATTCTCCAGAACATCCCGGTTGTCTGAATGTTCTGTTGCAGAGTTTGCCCTTTTCTTTAAAAACGGTGCTATAGAAACTATAAAATCCTGCATGTTACAGCTGGCCATGCTGGCAACTTCTTAGAGATAAAATGATGCTACACAAGCGAGGCTAAGCTTCAAAGTGAGTGGATCTAGCAAAAAACCAAAAAAAACCCAAAAAAAACCCAACCAAAACCAAAACCAAAACCAACCAACCAAACAAAACAACAAAACAAACAAACAAAAACCAAACCAAACAACAAACAAACAAAGAAAAAAGAAGGTATTTTCTAGGGCTACATACTAAATGGAGCAAAATGTGGATGAGATGGTCCATCTGCCTCTCCCAAATTGAGCCTGGTGCACCCTCTGGTATCAGGGGCAATTTAACCCTTTCCTACAGGTACATACAGGCTGGATCTAAAAATCTCACCAATTCTTAATATCAAGACTTGTCCATGTCTAAAAAAAGAATATTTATTAATGTGTATTTAATACAATTTCAACAGTGTATTACCACCCATATGATTAATATTTTCGTAAATTATTTCTACTCAATAACCCATTCCTTGCTTTTCAGGGTAGCTTTGGAACTAGGTTGGAAATAGTGGACAATGTAAAATGTGTTTCAGAAAAAAATTACTAGTATCTTTGGCAATTTATCATTGCTTGCTGCTCACATAATATTAATGAAATTATGGGAGACACTCTTATTTCTGGAAATTGTTGAAAGATAAGACTTTCAGGACTTTAATATCTTCTAATAGTTAATTGCCTTCTCGCATATCACGGATCAAAATTTGATGTAAAATCCTCCGAATTTGAAGGGTTTTGTGTTTATAAAAGGAAACCATTTAAATCAGTTTTCCTACTCTGTCAAGGGAGCTGCAGAGCTAGCAGAACAGAGTGGAGGTATGTCAGTCACCGCAGCACTACAATCATTCTGTTGAAAGCTCTTAAAATCTTCAGCTGCTGGAACTTATGGATGATTGATGCAGATTGCTCTGGGTGCGAGCTGATGTTCCTTAGTGATTACGAAGATGAAGATAGCGAAAACAAAACTCAGTCCCTGATTTTTCTTTTTCTTTTATCTCCCTGAAAAATAATATTCTATGATGTTATTTTAAAGAGACCTCCGCAAAACAAAAATATGGGGAAGGGTTGTTGTAGGGAGTTTTAAGTTAATTCTCAAAGATCTTGAATCACTATAAGAGAAAATAACCTTCCCTTGTAATCTTAATGAAAAATAGTTGGTTTTCAATAAAGCATAAGCATTCTGTCATTTAGAAAACTCCTCTACACATATTTGTGTTATATAATTCTATATAATCAAGAGTCACTGGATGAATCTTCATAGCATTTCCCCTCTAAATTTCCTGTGCTCTGGACATTTTCAATTGATTATGACAGACAATATGTCAGATCTTATAGAACAAATTAAAATGGCATCTTCATTCAGTAAATAGATTTGAATATTTCTGGTGTTTTATTTTTTTTTAAATGTATCTAATTCTTAATATGACATACAAAAATTAACTTAGTAGGTAAATCTTTACGAGTAATTTTTTTTAAAAACCACTTAACTGGAAAGCTTTTTTAACAGAAATGGAAATTGAGGATGTCTGACTCATTCAGGTGCACAAGTCAGTAGCAACATATATATTTCAGGAAAACCACACTGTTTTCCTTTCAAATCTTTAAATAATTGCCACTCATGAAAAAAGAACAAGACTTTGTCCCACAGCAATGAGATCAGGCAACATTAAAAGGTTCATTTCTGCTTCCAAAATACATAAAACTATTACAATATATCATTGTGAAATTTCAAATATTTCAGTAGCAATCATCTAATAGTATTCATATCTCTAAAAGCTGCAAATCCAAAATGTATTTGTGTCACTCGGCTAGTTCTTAGTGATTAAGTTTTAGCAGAAAAAAAACCCTAGCATAATTTTGCTATTAGCAGGTTTTACTGCGTTGTTTCAACTTGTTCCTCATAATGATAATGATAATAATTTAGAATCAAAAACATCCACTAGATATTTGCAGAAGACATTAACAGTCTTGTATAATTTTTAGTAACACAGCCACACTACTGCTACCTTAATAAACATCTGTAGAAAGCAAATAAGTGGTTAAAATTTTTGAAAAATATTTCCACTTTTTAGTACTGTCATTTTTGAAGGATATGGAACATTTACTCTCTTTTCTTTCCTTTCTATGTTGTACAAAAGTGACATATCAAACTGACAGGTTTGGGAATGGGCTTCTCCCCTGTCTTGAATATTCCCATAGGTATTCCCTGCCTCGGAAACCTTCAGAAAGATCTTTGATAACATCCTTTTGCCAGAATGTTTTAAAGTATCCTGTCCTGATTTAAAGGAAGAAAGAAGCAAAAAATCCTCAAGAGTTAAATGAAATTCTTTAGCTTGTTTCAGGAGAGGTTATGGCATTGCTTTGCATTACTGCTACGAGAGCTTTTCAGCTTGCAAATCCAGTGACATTTTTCCCTAAGAAAGGAGTCCGCCTTTACAGTCTCCATAAAAAGTTGGAGGAAACCAGACCCTTCAAAAGGCAGCAGCAAACTCTGCTCGGTTCCTTTGAAGAATGAAGCTGCCCTGTGCTGGAACAGGCAACTCTGAATGGGGGATCCTGTGGAGCCTGGTTCTTATCTTGCAGTTTAAGCCCTAGCAACACAGAGCCACAGATGCTGCTGTTGCTTGGTCCTTGACCCCAGTCCACCCTTTTGCTGTTCCCTGTCTCCAGGGAGTGAAAATCTGTAACTTGAGAGCTTTCTCAACCACTTTTCCATTAAGCATTTGGATCGTACTAGAAGAGCTTGACACACTTGACTTACCATTTTCTTTTCTTTTTTTTCTTCTTCTTGGATCCAAATTAAAGAATAAAAAAACTGAGACTCTGTTCTATCATAAAACTATTGTACACCCTCCTATGAGTCAGAATATTTACCAGTTTGAATTACAGGAATATTTGTGCATGCCGTAAGGCTCAGACCAAGCAATACTCTCGAATCCTGCAATCTTTGTTCTTTCACACTTGGATTATTGCAGCTCTTTGGTTCTCTGCTGCAGGATCATGACATGACATTTGAACGCACATAGTCTGCTTCCGGCATTTTAATTGGTTTAAAACTGTTGGTAGCATCTTTTACTGTATTAATTTATTGCTTCAGCGTTAGTCAACTGAAACCTTTGCCAGATGGCAACACAACCCCTGAATACTGACAAGGAGAAAGAAAATATTTATATGATGCAAATGTTTGCTCATTCATTAAGCATTCATGAATTGTTTCTTAGAGCTTGTTTTTTGGGGGGGTGTTTCTCCCTTTTTCTTTCAGTTGCAATGCAAAAGGAGCCTAGAGGTTCAAATTTGCATCTCATGGCAGCATAATTATTAATAATCTAGCTTTCCATCATCTGCCTAAAAAATAGGGGAAAAAAAATTGAAAATTTAGCACAATTTTTTTTTAAATACACTGGCTAGCAAAGCAAGTGAAATATTCTGAAACGTCCATAAATGTTGCTGTGTCATCCCTTCCTCAGTGCCAAAAGAGCAACAGGGAAGAATAAATAGAGATGACCTCCTTGCTTCACTTCTAAGTATGGCCTTGTCCACAGAATTCTTTAATACCACTCCCCAAAAACACAGGGAGCACTAAAACTTGATGCTTAAGTATTTTATCTCAGGGAATTTGCTCCTACTGACAGATCCTTCTTGAAGTCACCTTATCTAGCTCAATTTATAATCATAACACCATCTAAAATATGCAAAAATCAATTGTGCCAACTACCAAACCCATGCACTTCTCCCTATTCTAGTAAAAGTCAAAAGATGATTAAATACACAGATAGGAAAGGAATTTGGGATATGCTATGATTTACACTGATCACAGCTTTGTTGGTCTAGTGATTTCCTGCTTTGACCATTAATTTTCTGGCTATCTTACTAAAACAATCTATTCCTTACTGTGTGATAACTTGAAAAAAACAGTCTGAGTTGAGACATCCTCTTGGCTGTGAACATTTGAAACCCATGACATTTTGCTGCAGCTATTTGCTAATGACAGAATGTCAGAGCTACAATAGTTGGCAAAATGTACCTTTAGTTTTCTGATCCTTGGTCCTGAATAAGTTTCCTCCGAAAGTCCAACCCTATGAACTAAACTAATAACCTCCTGCCTAGGAAGCTGCCATCCTCTCTGGAGCATGGCCTTTGGGTTTCAAGCCTTTCAGTAGATTAAGAGTGGGATTGCACAGATCTGCCTCTAAAGCTTGCTTGTGTCTCTTATTGCACAATACAGATTGCTGTGCAGTGCTCTCAGTTGACTGCTCTTGCCAGGACATTTCAAGCACATGGTTATTTCATGGAGTCAGTTCTTAAGTCCTTCTACTCAAGTAACTTATTAACAAATTAGATATAAAATAAATTTACTATTATTAATAAATGTAAGTCATTAATTTAATACATTAATTTTGCAGTCTTCATGGTCTTCATGTGTCACTGGGTTGTGGCCATCCTCAGTACCTGATCCTCTTTAGTGCCTTTCTAGATTGCCTGGAGCCTCCCAGACGCAAAGGTGACATAACATGTGGATGGATTTTCTCTCTTGTTCCACAGTGCCGTCTGTGCTGCACTCTGGAAGGTGCACACTGCATTGTTTGGCTGCCACTGGAAGTGAAACTCCTAGGCAGAGCTTGATTTTCACATCACAGGCTGGAATCTAAGCAAAGCACGCTGTGATCATGAGGATGCAGTCAGCATGGTATCAATACCTTGGATCCAGGTTCTAACATTCAACTTGTGCCAAAAGATGTGCCAGTCAGTGCTCACTTCCAAAATCCCACTGCCAGCAGCTCATTCTCTGTGAGTATGTGCCACTCCTGCCTCTGCTGGTGCTGGGTTTTCCTCCCAAAGCCTTCCTGCTGTGGCCTTTGCTTCATGAAGCACCAAAATTCTTTAAATCAGGCTCTTTTATGGTTTCTAATTACTTGCTTGAGAGGCTCTGGCCAAACCAATCCTGAAAACTCCTGTTTTTCAAAAAAAACCCAGGAGTTTACCATCTTTTTACATTGCCAATTTTCTTTTGAATTACTTGCTCTAGAACATGCTTGAAGGCTCTCAGTCTCCAAACCCAAATCAAACAAACAAAAAACCCAAGAAAACTACTTTAACTGAATAAATAACACCTGCTAGGTACATTCAAAATTTGGCACTTTTTGTGCTTTTCATAGCTTCCACCCCTTTGAAAACATAATACATAGACTGTTGCAGCAATAATGAATTGAGTTTATTCATTTAGAAAATACTCCAAAATTATTATTCAGAAAAAACTTTGCCAGTTAAAAAAGTTTCATCAACGACAAACTCAGCTTTTTCACTTCTGTTTTAATGACCCTAAAGACACAATTATGTGTACAGCTAACAGGGACATGGACCTCAATGAATAAAAGCAGGAGCTCACCAGAATCTTGCTTTGATCTTGCACTTTTGGAAAGGAATGGTGGCCACCTCATCCTCCGTATTTAGGCAGGATGAGTAAGAATTACTCAGAAAAGTCAAGTGCCATAAGGAAAGCATCTAAATTCACACTGCAATCTAAGTGGAAGCATTCAAGAATTCAGGCTAAGCCTCAAAGATTTTCAGCACTTGCCCTTTCTGTATAAATCAGAAGAGGGACCACAGGAACTTTTGATATTCAGGGTAGCTGGTCTGGATGCTTATGATTTGTCAAAATAGCTCACTAGTAATTCAGGCTCCCCCTAGTTCAAGCATTTGGAATGGACTCTGTTTTTTCCCAGTATGGAAGAGAAAAGAAAGTGTTGTGTATTATGACAAGATGAAAGTTTAAACACACATAAGATAGCATTAGAAAAGTATGGAAGCACAAATACTTTTGCAGTTTTTCTGATAACTGGAAACAATTTGGATTTTTTATTTTAACTTCCAATATAATAACAAAAAATTAGCATTTAATTACCACAGTAATGAATGAAATCACGTTTATTATTAGTCAAGTATTTGGAAGATTTTTAAGTGCTGATTAAAAAGTCTAATTTGAATTTGAATTTTAATCACAATTTTTGAACTTTTAAAATTTCCTTGTCGAATGTTTACATCCGGATAAATTAAAGTTACACAAAAACCACACTTCTCGGATTTGCATAGTTAATGAAAATTGCATAGCTTATTTTCAGTTCTCTTTCTTCAAAATGCAAATAATAAAAAAAAATTTATTATTTTTTCAGGAACACATAGCACATCAGTGTAAATTGATATAAATCTATACACTATGTTTAATCATATGAAGTAGGGATATGGCAGGAAGTATCCTCCTATCTCTTATTTGCAGTAACTTATAGTATAGTACAGATGTATCTCAATATATTGTCTCACCAGGCTAAGTTCATACCATACCAAACAATATGCAAGCTGGTTTTCTAAATATCATGCAACATTCCTTGGAATGTATGGTTTTCTTTTATTTCTTTTTTTTCCCCCCTCCCTTCTATGAATATCTAGATGTAGATTGAAAAATTAAGGCATTTTTTCTATTTTATAAATAGGATATCAGATCATCTTAAAGTACTTTGAGAAATTATTTCTGTTTTAAATTAACATCATTCACATATTTTTGCCTGGCTGTACATTAGTATTGGGACATCCAGTTAATCTGATCAGTGTAGTTTTTACCCATTTTCCTAGGTGTGATGTGTTAAAATCTTAAATATGACTGCAATATAACAAGAGTGATGCTCTTGCACAGCCAAAAATTCTGTTGCAACTCATTGGAGACAAACAGAAAAAGTTGCTTTACATAAAGACCAGGAAATAGGGTAAATCACACATGGAGAAGCTATATATTCTGTAACGTGAGAACCACACCTCCACTAATAATCGGTCAAAATGTACAAAACAGGAAGAGAAGGAAAATACATAAAATATAACAATATATATAGTTATAACAGAAATACCACAATGCACAGGTTGGCAAAAATCAAAGAGTATAGAACAAAACCACTACTCCCTTCCATGGCATCTCAGCTATACTTATGCTCATTTAAAGGAATGGAAAGCTAGGTATTTATTGTGTCTTCAGGAAAAACAAGTTTCTTGTGGCAAACAATTTTTGAAATAGTTTTTCCTGAAAAAAACATGGAGGAGGGAGGTGTGTTTTTTCTTGTGGTTCTTTTGTTGTGCTGTTTGTTTATTGATTTTAAGGAAAATCCCTCATACTGTAGTAGAGGTTTGGATTTTTCTCACAGTGATAAAAAAACTACCAGACAGAACCCTTCCTATTTTTTGTTTATATCCTGTTAGCATGCGCCTGGGTCTTTACCTTTTCAAGCATCAGATTAAATTATTTTGCTTCAGTTCATCTACTTCGATTTACTTTCAAATTTAAGATTTTCTGAATTGAGTGATGCTGGCCAAGGTGTATTCCATAGATTTTCATTGTGTTTAGCAAAGAGTTTATTTTCATTATATTTTCTGTTTTTATTAATGCATTTTAAAATGTGTGTTTTAGATAAGCTAGTTTAGAGTTCTTTAGAAATAACTAGGTGTGCTTGACACAGAAATCTTCAATGGTCACATGTTCAGACAGTTCTGGTACAGATGTCTCACTTTATCCACTGTAACTCTAAAGCTCTGCCAATTTTATCTGATGTCCAGCTCCAGAATGTCAAGATAATATAGCTGTTGCTAATGCCTGCAAACATTTTCCTGTATTTTTCTGACAAATTGCTGGAAAAATATGTCCATGTCCCTTCACAGCCAGCAATGGTGCTCATGCTTTCTCCATCCAAAGGTTCATTTGGCTTATTATTTCAAACCAAGCATAATAAACTTTCTGAGATGATTTTTCTTCAAAGCTTGCTGCTCTCTGACTTGGTCAATTTAACAAATCATCTGTGTAAGCATTTATCTTGTGTTACCATAGAGAGGAAAGTGATTCCAGACTCACAGAGAGAATTGTCATTCTTTTCTATACCAGGCTTTTTATTTTATTGCTGAAGACAGAATTATGTTGTTAAGGATAAAGTGTGATTTATGTTATAGTTACAGTTCTTTCACACACATCAGCTTTGTTAGCTAAGCTAAGCTGAAAAATTTCTGTTCATCCACATCCCTTAGAAGAATGTATATTATGACACCAAAGAAGAAAAATGCTACAAAATGATGGTAATTTGTTGCTTCTGTACCTAAATTTTGTCACCCCCTCCATGTGCTCATTTACTCAATGCTACCACCTGAAGTCTACAACCAGCAATCCCATGTTAGCTTATGTAAAAAAGCAGGGATATATCTCTAAAAAGATATCCATCGGTAGCCTTCAAAACAGCAGATGAAATGGTAATGAAAGCTTTTCCTACCACATTTCTATCAGATTCACTTTACATTTTACATTTCACTTTTACATTTCTGGAGGCTTTCCTTCCAAAGGCAATTATATACAATTAAAATTGTAAAAGGGCTGCCATTTACAAAATTAGTCTAAGTCACCTTAAATTTTCCAACCCTGAATACCCACCATTACACTTGCATTTGGCTTTCACAACAACTGTACAGACCTTTCACAGCAGGGTTTTTTTTTTCAGAAGTTGACATTCTTTTAACTCTTAGTTCTTTGAGGCAAAAAGCTTGTTTACTTCTCTACCACAGTAATTTGATGGTTTATTTTTTGTCATATTAAAAAAAAAAACAAAAACCAAACATTATTTTTTAGTTCTCCTGTGAATTGATAAGCAATTCATCCACATAGTAACACATATTTCCTTAGGGGAATAATTTTTTCTCAAACATTTTGTCATTTTTCTCTACCTAGTGATTATGGAAATTGTCCTTGAAGATTTAGTTTAGTACTTTCCTTTATTAGTTTTCATCTGCTAATTTTTCTCGTGTTTACTTCCCATTCCACAGATATTGAGTCAATGATAGTGATGACATCACTGTTGAAAAATCCATAGCTCTAAAATCCCACTTCAACCTATGAATTCTTACTGTGGGTGAAAAAATGTTTGAGGTTTCCACATATTTCCTGGCCAGCATTGTATCCCTATTAAAAATACAACATAAGCAAATACCAGTCAAATCATTTTTTTGGAGAAATTTGTTGGTTTGTTCTTTTAAGAATTAAAAATTGATATAGTCCTTTTATACAACATTCTTGATGTCTGCATTGGTTAGTTTATTGAAGCAGATCTAAATCTAACTTCGGTAGGAAAATTCTACAATTAATCTGATGAACTTTTCAAAAGTTTTTCTTCCTTTTATTAATTGCAAATATATTCCCTTCAGGAAACCTCCAGACCTGTTCAGGTGCTGCAAAGTATATTTATTTCCTCGAGATGGACATATTAAAAATTCATCCTAATCTTAGTAACACTGCCTGCCAAAGTAAAGCCTTTATTTTGCTGCTTTGGAGGGTGTTAGTACAATTTAGTTTATTTTAGCTGTTTTCAGAGATAGTACTGAAACTGATGATTCCACATTTGAAAAATCTTAGGATACATTAGATTTGCACACAAAAAAACTGCACGATACTTATGTGTTCTTGGATACTTATGTGTTCTTGAAAGCAGAGTCTTAAAAATGCTGTGAGACAGATTTCAGTGTTGCAAAGCTAAAAGTATTTCTTTTTGAAAAAATATGAAATTAAATTAAAAAATAAAATTTATGTGAAGGAAGACTTGACATGTGTAATCCATTATAGATAAAGCAGTCACTAGGTTAGATACTCCACAATTAATAAAATAGGTCCCTAAGGATCAGTATTTAGCAATGATGTTATACTTTGAAATAGGTAACTCCTACTTACATTTTTTTTACACTCATACTTCTTCCATGTAAGGTGGATTAGCACAAATTAATTTTCATGCTAATCTATCTATCACACTCAAATGTCTCATTAAGCTTTTCCAGCTTCAGACAATTTACTAAACTAGTGAAAGCATTGCCATAGTAATTATTATTACTGCTAAAATCCATTATTGGATTTTATTGTATTAGGTGCTAATACGGCAATTTCTCCTGCAGAAATTTATGACCAGCATTTTAACCAAGAATAAAAATACTCACTAAAGAAATTATAATGAATTAAAATATTTTACCAGTGAAAATTTAATTTGAGCAGAATACTCTGAATATAATTTCAAATGTGTTTATAGTCAGTGTTCACATAGAAATGTGAAGAGAGTGGTGCTGTCTTGCACAAAATTTTAACTTTTGCAACATCTTCATTGTAGTCATCTAGTTCCAAATCTTTTGCACTAAACAGAGCAATTTCTGGTATATGAAATTAATGGAATTTAAATTATGAGGGTTTCTAGAAAGTAAATATCACTGTTGTATTGGAATAAAAATGAAAATTGTGCACAACTGTCATTTGATGTCAATGAAGCATCCGTATACTTGACTCTAGTTTTTCTACTGCTTCTCACTTTTCTTTCAAAATTCTGACACAAATTTAGAACAGAAACAGGAGTCATCAAAACTTCTCATTGGCTTAATTTACTACATAAGTCAATTAACAATTGGAGATAAAATAACAATCTGAACTAAAAGAAGAGAAAACACTGCTAGGACACAGGGAGATGATTAAGTCATTAACCCTCCTGGATAGAAAGAAAAAGCTAAATATTGATTTTAGAACACTGATGGCTTAGTTGGGTGTTAGGGGTGAGAGAATTTGTCATATGTCAGAAAACTAATATGTCTGCTGAGTCTGTGATTTGTAATTTTTTAATCTTTTCTAGATTTATGACTTCAGAGTCAACTTGGGAAGGTAATTTGTTGGTTTCCCTTAGGAGTCAGGACTAAGGGAATGAAGGAGGAGTAGTTTGGTAAGTAAATTTACTGATTACAAAATGCTTTTTTTCCCCTTTACTTATCTTGAGTAAGTGTTTTCTGCTACTTCATTGTTGAGTGCATTTGCTCACAGAATTTCTGGTACAACATTTGGTTCCTCAGGTAAAATTAATTTCACTGGTTTTGGATGCAGGCTCTCTGTTCAAGATGTTTGCCATTTATTGCACTGTTATTGGAGATTAATTAATAATATTAAATTTTTTATTTTGGCAAGAACTCTTGCCACGTCAGAAAGCACAGATGACAGAAGACTAGAGAGTGGGAGCAAATGTCTTAAGGTTAAGTCTTCTAGCACTGATTAAAATGGCCTTATTATTTTCCGTACACATTTCAATAAACAGGGATTATGACAATGACCCATATTTATTCAGTTTATATCTCAAATATAGTTTAATAACTTCATGTAACTACCTACTTAACAATTTGTAGCATCAAATTTAGTTTGTATAAAGCCAAGCCCTGAGATTTAAAAAAAAATAAAATTCTTAATTCAGATCTAAGTTATCAGCGATTAAAAATCCCTTCCCCTTGGTTATCATGCTTACCACAAGCACAAATATTTTATTTGCTTTATCATGTTTAAAATGTAGATAGTCATGATATGCTAAGTGCTTACCTTACTTGAGATCAGACCAACCCTTATCCCTCTCTTGATTTGTGATCCCAGTTACCTTTGTGATCTTCGTTACTCTTTTTGAATTCTTTAAACCTGTGTGTTCAATGACTGAGCAAACAGCAAAGTCTAAAATCAGCTCAGGGTTTTGGTGACACAATCAGGGTATAAAACAGAAAATAAGAAAAGACCACTTAAGGGAGTTAGAGAGTTAAAGACTTACCCTGTGTTTTAAGTCCACATTAATAGTTCAGACAGGAATATAAATGAAGGACATGAACAATTAATGCAACACTGGAACAGGACAACACTATGGGGCAACAGAGAAATAGCACAACTATGTATAAAAAAATAATATGGATGGGGTTTTGCTATGAGCTGAAGAAAGTCCATTCAGAAGTCCATTCATACTCTTTACACACTGAGTGATTTAAAAATAAGTTTTAAAAGTCTAAGACCTAAATATTCCTTAAAGATCTGTAATGGCTAATAGCCCTACAATTCAGAAAGTCAGGTTCCACTGCCGAAGGGACTTTACATTTTTCACATATATCCCTTATGATTTCTAAACTCTTCATTCCAAATTGTCATAAGAAGCAAAGGTGGCACTGGTGACATTTAGACACATGTTGTAGATATGAAGAGACATATGGTGACCATCTGTCATCCAGCAGTCATCTAAAGAATGCCTTGGAAACAAGAAAAAGGTGATGAGGGTTTTTTTGAGAAAGAACATGGTAATACCTTCCTAGAAGCTGAAAAATTACCGAAATAATAAAATGGAAAATTAATGAAGAGCAATACTGCTGTTTAAGAATTACTTTAAGAATTACTCTGAACTTCTGTAGTATGAGTTAATGAATTTCTGGGATAAAATAGTAAGTTAAAGGTTTAGCAGATTGGTATATGGTACAGCCCTCTTTTCAGCTCCAGCCAGTCTCTGCATCTTTCAGATAAACTCCAGTTCTCAAAATTGTGTGTGACACCCATTGCATTTGTTTCTCACACCATTAAACACACATATAAGACAATTAGCACATAATAAAAGCATTGCAACCTGTTATCATCTACATGAAAATAACTTCTCAGTGATTTTGGTACATTTTCAGACTGCTGTCAACTTGAACAATATTATATAACAGCATGTGATTGCATTGCACATGTAAGATATCTGAGAACAGAGTACAAGATATTTCCAATTAAAAGAGGAAGAGAAGAAAGTTTTTGTAGAGAGGCACTTGTGTTTGCCATCAGTAAAAGATATTGCTCAATTTAGTACCTTTGGAAAAGGAAGAGCAAAACCTTGTATGTCAAGTCCTTCTTTACTAAAGAGTGTTACAATTTCTAGAAGTATCTCAGAAGGAAAATAAGAAAATAGCATATTCAGAAAAATTTTTCAGAGGACAATTATTTTGCCTCATTCTTTCCTCCTCCTCTCCCCGCTTTCCCTTCTTAGAAATTGAATACTATGCTGGGCAATTTTACTCAAGTAAAGAAAATATACAAGAGTTTACAAAGGTACGTATATTTGCTGGCAATATTGTAATGATATAGGGTAAAAATATCACCCATTTTTTTTTAATAAAAAGACCTAGCCTGAAGATAAATTAATGCTGTGTTAAAGTAAGGAAATGAAATATACTTCAGTCTTTTTTTCTGTCTTGTATATTTTTCACAGTTTCAATGTTGAAAGTAGTTCACCTTCATGTAATTCCTTGGGCGAATGAACTGCTTAGAAGTTGCTGTGCTTTATTCTTTTCCTTTCTTTATCCATGTGGGAAATCATTCTTGCAGTTGGTCACCATTTAGAGCGCTATGTAAACATTACTCTGTCTCTAATTTGGTGCTGAGAGCCCACAGAGAGTATTTGTTTTATGGCTGTGTTTGTATTTGTAAAAAAACAATACCTGGGAAAATGCTCTTATATGATAAATATGGCACCTTCATCCATCATTTCTACAAGAGAAGAGATATAAATAAATCCTTTTAGAGATGGCATCCACAGACACTGCTCATCCATGTAAAAATGTGCACAGCCAGTATCAGAATCTCTTCCACTGCACCACATCTAATAGAAATGCTCATTTCAACCATCACAAGGGTTTTTCTTCAAAACAGCGTAAAATCCAACGTGCTAAGAAACAAGTAGTGTAGTGAAAGCAAATGAACTGTAAAAACGCACAGACAATTATTGCTTCCGGCTAAAAGGGAGATCATTGGCCAGATACTTCGAGGGAAGCACACTTTGTGATTATTCACTGCACACTTTGACTATTCAGATGTCTAAAGCTAACAATCTCTCAACCATATTTAAACAGGGATCCAAAGTCTGCCTTTGCACAGGAAAGCAAGATGGCAAAAAGCTGAACACCATCACCACACTTGTGATTTCTGCTGGTAATAAACAAACAAACCAATCAGCAAACACATAATTTCACACTTTCACCTAATATCACTTTCATCTGAGTTTAATGTGTTTAAGAATTCTTATCCCCCACTCAAACATTCTTCTCAAGCAACTGACAGATAGAACTGTCTAATGTTAGACATAATTCTAAACAAAACCCTTGTGTCCAAATGCATGTTCTAAATTTGTCAAATGTGCACAGGAAACTTTTGCATCCCGTTCTAGGGTAATTCTTAAATAGAAAAAAATAAATTAGGCTGAAATACTGCATTCAGAAATATTTCATTCAGAAAGACCACAGAATGCAAAATATATCATGCATATAGGTAATTTCTATAACAATTCGCATTTATGGGAGGTGAGTGGTTAACAAAAAAATGTGTATAAATAGATGGCATCTTTTAAAATTATCACTGTGTATGTTATGAATGAGTTAAAATTTCCTAAATACAAATGTGGTTATCTCAAAAGTTTACACCAGTTGTTTATCAACAGTATTTTGTATTAAGAAAGAAGGGTATGAGTAGGAAAAATTACCATGGATCTACCGAAAATGGGATCTTTAAAATCTACCTGATTCAGATGACATGTGAGTTTTTAATAAAGCCTTCAAGAGCAAATAAATTTCTGAAACCTGGAAATCCAGGCTCTGAAATTCAAGGGTGTGTTGAAATTAATTAGATCAGCTGGAAATGAAAGGAGATGACTGGTAGCAATTAGCAGATATTTCTGGTAGCTCAAGACACAACAAGAATTGTACTTTCTAATTAACATTTTTGAGCTTTTTTCTTGGATTATTTCCCACCAGCACAGATTTCTCATAAATCTGAAACCAATTTGAAAATGTCACAAATTTAAAAGCATACTTTTATTACAATGACATCTTTACTATGAAAAATTACGATGAAAAATATTCATGTTCCTAGAGTTTCATTCACTATCTGTACAGAATACTAGGCCTTTATAATAAATTTATTTCTTCTGCTCTTTGATTTTTGTTTCAGAAAGTTTGTGTAGAACGGTGTTATAGTGAAGAAACAAATCTACATCTTATTATAGATATACAGATTATACAAATTATGTTTTGAAATATATTCTAACAATATATTCGCATTCTGTGGAAAGCGATTTTCTTTAATTCTTTGATCCTATTACATGAAATTATTTTAGAGATATTCACATAGAGTTTTTCGCTGATAAATAGTTGGAATACTTGGAGAAAAACAAAAAACAAGCACCACTATGCAGACTCTTAGCAGAGTTGAGAGAAGTTTCATCAGCTTGAACACAAATATTTTCATAGCACACAGCATTATTTTGAAAGAGCAGTAACAAGACATCGTGTTTCCAGTCCTGGAGTCCTATTCTTGGGGTTTTTTTTATTATAATGATGTTTTCAGCTGGAGAATGTTTTGCATAGAACAAATTGCTTACCCAGGACAGCTGTCCCGAGGCTGGGCTGCTGCAGAGGGAATGGCCCAGCAGGGAGAGATCCCAGCAAGCAGGCCCACACTGCCTAAAGAAGAAAAAAAAGAAAAAAATACAAGAGGGAAGGAAAGGAAGAGCAGCCCCTGGCTCCCAACCTCCTTCACCCATCATGATATTCTCGAACTGGAAGTGGGGGGAGTGGCAATTCTGGACACAAAACAAATCCGAAATGGTTATGGGATACCACCATTCCCACGACAGTCATTAAGAAAGGAACCATAGAATCACAGCATGGGCTGAGTTGGAAGGGATCCATCAGGACCATTGATTCCAACTCCTGGCTCTGCTCAGCACAATCCAAAATAATCTCTCCCTGTGCCTGTGAGCATTGTGCAAACATTTCTCAAACTCTTGGCTTGGTGCCGTGGCACTTCCCTGGGGAGCCTGTTCCATGCCAAGCTATCCTCTTGGTGAAAGACTCATTCCTGATATACAACCTAAACCTCCCCTGACCCAGCTTTATACCCTTCCCTTGATGTGTCACTGGTCAGGAGATGGTGAGATCTGTACCTGCCTCCCTGCTCCTCTCCATCAGGATGCTGTAGACCTCACTTTGTTCTCTCAGCAATCTGCTCCAGGCTGAACCAAGTGACCTCCTCATAAGGCTTCCTCACTTCGCCATCCTCATGGCCTCCTCTGGACACTCTCTAATAGCTTAATACTTTTTTTGTATTGTGGTGCACAAACTGCACGCAGGACTCAAGGAGACAATTACATCTTATTAAAGAAGTTTCCTTACATGAGATATGCCGTGATGTGCACATTTTGGTGAGGCCTGTTGTAAATGTTTTCTACATTATGACTATTTCTCCAAAGTTTGTAGCTTTCTTAAGCCACAAGAAGGGGTCAGGTGACTTTTGGTTGTCACTATTGACAATAATAAGCATTCACTTTATCGAAGAATGAAAATAATGTAAACAATGCCTTTCTGCTAAAAATAAAATTCTTAATTGCTGTTTCTCTGTTATTACTTTGCCAAACAGCAAACAACATCAGTCATTGAAGACAAACTGCTGTGCTATGACAGAAAATATATGCCTGCCTTACAGTCATGTTTTTCTTCTTTTATAATGGACATTATTCATAATGGAAATAATAAATCTTAATGACTGGTTTCAAGAAATTTGGCATCAGACAAGTTCATATTTTATTCAATGTTTTAAGAAATGTTTTTCAGAAAAAATGGCATAGTAAATCAGACCCCAAGAAATGTATTCATTCATATAGGTTTCCAAGCTCTTCAGAGATGATCATTGAGACCATGAAATTTTGTCTCATGTATGCCACATGTATGCTCATGGCTGCTGCATTTTTCCATTACCAAATTAAAAAATGGAAGTATTAAATATCTAGGACTGCATCACTTAATCAGGCCAGTGGTAGAACAATCTATTTTCATTTGGGTTTTTTTCTGATATAATCTTGTTTGGGGTTTTATAAATGTTAAACCAAGACTAATTCAATCATGATATTGTTATTACACAGTCATGGACTGTGATACCCCTACTCTCCTTTTTCTCCTTTCCCCTTTTTTTAACAACAATTATAACCACAATATCAAAACGGAACCTGGTATCTGTTGCAAAAACAAACAAACAAGAAACAACCCAACATCAACAAAAAAGGGACCATCTAATAGAATTAATAGAAATAATATAGGACTATTCTATAGCAGCGTTGCAGGTGTGTTGACAGGATTTACTTGTTGTTAGGACTGTGCAAAAGGTCAATAAATATATAAAATTAGAGATAAATTAGTGCTTAGACTTTTCCCCAAAGGGCTTTTTAACCCAATGTGTTAATCCTTCTATTTTACTCCTTGTGCTCATAATTGAGCTGAACAGTATAAATGCCAGACTGAATATTATGTTTTCCTCATGAAAAGAACATTATTGATAGCCAGGGATAAATTATTATATTTCTTGTGACATTAAATTACTGAAAGAAAACAAAATTATGAAGTATATAATAATCTAGTAGGTCAGCTTTATGCCTTCAGACAAGAAGAAAATATAAGATGGCTGGAGTCTAGATACAAGATTTTCTTAAAATTAGAGTAGTGTTAATATTCAAAGAGAGAGGAGAGACAGAACGATGAAAACAACATCCCTCATGCGAGCCTGACCCCTGTTAAATATTCACATCCTTAAATTAGCCCTAGGTTTCTTACTTATTAGGAGAGTTGGTCACCTCAAAAGAGCATTAACAAGAATGAACAGAGTTGCTGAACCCAATACACCAGGATAGTTTAGACTGAATACCTCTTTAGCACGGTTATACAGAGAAACCATCTTAAACTTGTGGTTCAGAGCTGGAATTTGCTGCACCTGGCAGAGGCACAAGTGATTTTTATTCCAAAGATGATCAGTTACACATATTAACATTTCCTTTTTAATCAAGTGTTTTTACAGTCAAAGCCTTTAGAAGTTATTTGGAAATCACAGTTCAGTTCTTTTCTCTCTAAGAGGATTTAAAACCCTTTGCCTTCTACAAACAAGCTGGGTACTGGGGTGGAGACGACCTGGCTCATCTTCCTGAAACTCTTCCATGTTCCATTAAATGTCTGCTCCTGCAAGAATTGTGCTGCCAAATCTAACAGCAAGGTGCTCATCAGAGAATGCAGACTGCTGGTCCTATCCAACACAGCATATCTGTGAATAAGGATCAAAGAAATAACAAAGCAAGAAAATATGAAATACAAGCAGTTCAAAGAAAATGTTTATTTGGACTGTTTTGCTGAATGGTTTGGTTTGGGTTTTTTCATGACATAGAATAAATTGATATATAAAATTCCAATGAGTTTAACTATTTGTCCCAGTTTGAGATAAAATTTGGAAGGAAACCTCCTAAAGAGGAACACTTTTGTCTGTGAACACTATTGTCTGTGCATGAGGTTATTTTCATAAATCATGCTTAATATTTGATTTGGTTATGGTGGTTTAAAAAATATTTAGCTTTTGGGTAAATACTAAACCACATGAAGTTTAAAATATATAGAAATTGATAGAATATTAATTTACTTCTTTAGCCAAAACAAGGACTGATGCTAATGTTAAGAAAGTTAAACAATGATTAAAACAATGCAGAAGTAGAATGTGAGGAAAAAGAAAATTATAACATTGAATTTTCTTTTCTCTCCTGTATATTATTGTATCTTTTTAGGTATCTGTGCTTTTACAACCAGTGTCTGGAAGTATTCCAATTGCCTGAATGAGGATCAAGGTTCCAAAAAGAATTAAAATGCTTGAGAAAACAATTGGAACACAGCTTGCTAGGTAGAAATTATAAAATCATTCACAATTCCCTTCTCATTTCTTGCCAGTTAATAAAGCAGGCTAATAATTTAAAAACTAGTTACCACATGTTTCCTCTGAACACATTTATTCATCATGAACATTATTTGCCTAAAAAAGATGATTAATAATATAATTTACTTTTCTGTGAAATTGAAATTTCCTCCAGGTTGGAAACACAACAGGCACCTTTGTACATGAGCCTGACAATTCAAGACCACTTATGTGTACATTTCTGTAGAAAGTGACTCATCAAATCCTTTCTTGCCACACTTCAGTGATCTCTCACTTGATGGAAATTCTTCTGCTGAAACTAGCAGAAAATATTCGCCTGCAGCTTGTTGTGTGAGCAGGTCTTCTGCCTAATTAAAATACTTTGAAAAGCCATGGGAATGTACCATACAATACCTCTTGTGTCGAGGAGCAATGCATGGGCACTGATCATCACTTCTTAGTCCGAAATGGTCATCACCAATGACCAGGACAACTCTAAAAAAACCTTAATTTTAATTTG
Source organism: Sialia sialis (assembly GCA_009812075.1). NCBI lineage: Eukaryota > Metazoa > Chordata > Aves > Passeriformes > Turdidae > Sialia > Sialia sialis. Next base: position 2,201,475 of record VRYO01000180.1, on the reverse strand, counting down.
AAACTATTATAAAACTGCCAACCTTTACAAAGGCCACCATAACATTGGTACTTTCCAGAAATATAACTTTGTGACCACTAGGGGAGAAATCTTTCTTTTTGTCACATTATGAACACAATTCACACAAATATGCTGCTTGCTCTTTTTAGCAAGTTATTAACTCTAAATTTAAAAAATAATGACAAGACAAAAACAATAATCACTTGACTGGTATAATTTCCAGATGCATTTTCAGCAGTATTTAATTATTTCCTAAATATAAGACCTGTGTGAAAGATTTGTAATATCCCTACATTAAACTAAAGTTCTGCAATGTTTGACAATATTGAAAGCTTTCAGGACTGCAGAGACTATTCATAGAAGAGGCTTTTCCCCATCAAGAACTATGGAAAACAACAATTAATTTTGAAAACAGGGCCCGTATAACCCCTTGAATCAGCAAATAAAACAGCAAAATAGTCAGCAGGAAGGCAAATCTCTCCTGGTTTTTATCACCAGAAGAGCAGAGGGAGCCTGAGGGATTACTGGTGAACACATTGGGTTTCACAGAACAGCAGGGAATTTCACCCAGTTTATGTTTAGCAAGAAAACATTTAGTAGTTTGAAAATTCCTTGTTAATTCAGCATTAACTTTTCCATATCAAAATGACTGTGAGGGCTGGAGATGAAAGAGCAGAAACCGTTTACTGGCGGGAGAACATACAAAAAAATCATATGGTTTGGCATGTTGGTTCTTTTGGTTTTGTTTCTTTTCATAAACACCAGCTATGGATACAAATCTGCTGGGCTTTGATTCATGGAATAGTATTTTAGAAAACACTTATGAAACCTCCAATATTGAGTGATTTTGCATGAAAATGGCATCCAATACAAGCTACTCGCATGCTCAGCCTGCCCTTTGAAACAAGCTAATCCTAAAAGGAAACAAATCTTCCATTGCTTTTGCAGGAAGCAGAGGTTTAAAAAAATAAATAAAAATCCTACCTTCATAAGTCTTGTTTAAGCCTCATTTTGGTAAATTTCTTGGTTATCTGTGATCACAAAAAATAGTTTTGGAGTAATGATACCTAAATTTCAGTTAACTAGAGATTATAAATGATTGAATGATGTAAAAATTGTTAGCTTTGGTTTTTTTAATAAAATCCCCAAGACGAGTTTTCTGTGGTCGTAAGAGTAAAATAATGTTAACAGTTTTTCATCTAGGGGATCTCAATTCAGGAAGGAATCTTTAGTTGTAAGCCTTATATAACTTCAGATTAATTTTTTTTTTCTCTTATAGTAGGTATAAGAGAAATCATTATCAGTATATACTTTAGAACTTAGAGTTCTGTTCATTATGGAAATCCCTATGATTGATTTTTAACAGGAGGAGAGGGAAGAAAGGAGCAGAAAACTACTGTGAAGTCCTATTAACAGGTGTGTAAAGATCCAAGAGACATGGCAAATGAAGAGTTGTCTTTCCAAACTTGCTTTGAGACATTCTAAATTTGCTCTGCATCCATCAATTTTGTTTCTATTCGGGAAAAGCACACACCAATTGTGCATAAACCATGCTTAAAAGCAGTAAACTCTTGGAAGAATAAGATTTTTAAAGTGTTGTTATGAATGGGCACAATAAGAAAATAAGAAACACCAGAAATTGCTTTGAGGAGTCATTGCAGTCCTGACATATGTAGGCTGAAGTTTATAATCTTCCATAGACTGTGGTTCACTTGCTTACAATGGAAATGGAAGAATTAAATATAGAAATGTAAAAATCATTATCTCATGACAAAATTAAATAAATTAGAAACACAGAAACCAATACTGACTTTCTGTCTCTAATGTATTTTTTCATCTTCTTATTTCATGATATACCCTGGATAAAATATTAGCTTTATTTAGAATTTACCAGTTTAAAAGGTTTTCATTGGGGTCTTTTCATGAGTCAAACAGTATTTCTTGTTTAATTATCACTGCTGTATCTGAAACAGCTTTTTAGCAAACTCCAAGGCAGTAGCAAGTTACAGAAATTGATGTGTGTCTAACCCTGGCAGAACCATAGGCTGTGCTGTTTCTGTAGGAGACTCTGTTCCACCGTGCCGTGCCTTGTAGAGTGGAGCCAAAGTACATCAGCTTAATGGAGAGGAAAGATGATCAGGTGGTAATTCTTCCCCTTCCTCACTGTGTGACCACCAGCAGTCCCCTTGTAAAAGAAGAAGGAACTGAAGTCAACCCTGCGAGACGAGCTCACTCGTGCCTCTATGTGACATCGTTCCGTGAATAATTTATGTACCAGACACAGATCTTGGAGCTGCTAATCTTTCATAGAGCAGCAGTCAGAGCCCACATGGAGACTGCAAGCGCCATCTCCAGAGCCACATGGCACAGCTGCCCCACTGGCAGCACAGAGAACAAGGCAAGGAGGCAGCCGCGCTGCCAGGGTTTTCCTGGCGTGGCAAGATGGAGAGGGCCCGAGAGATGTATTCAGACAAATGGATTCCCCAGGTGTGGCTCAGGTGCTGCACAAGCTGCCTCCTCTGCTCATGGCACAGCTGAGATGCCATGTTACCTTTCCTCTTCATCACGGTGGGCCAATTGCTTATGGTAAGTAACATACAGATAGTTAAAAATCACTCGTCAGCTTCACTCCAAGAATATTGCTGAATCAATGATGCTACAGATTACATTAACACTGGCTCTGGCCACAGACCTCTCTGGGGAAACTTTCCAGGCTTCATGTATTTTCATCTTGAAAAGGAATCACACTGCAATAAATTACATTCCAAATAATATTCCACCAAAAATGTCCCTTCTCCCCTTTTTTATTTTGCTTGGACCTGGTTTTTTGTTTTATTTTTGGTTGGTTGGTTGTATTATTTTTGTTTTTCAGGACTGCTTTCATCAGTTTTTAATAACCACATAATGAAAGAAATTACCAGGTTTCAGGAGCTGTGAAAATACACTAAGTGTAGCCAATCTCTAAGGGAAGGATTTTCAGGTACCAAGATACTAAAAATCAGTAATAGCTCAATGGCAGCTAATACTTATATTAATTTAATGCCACAACATAATTATTATGTGGATATTTTATTTGCATATCACATGAATAATTTACAAGGAAATATTTTTCATGCTGCATGCCATGCTGCAAAAAAGCACACAAGTGGTGTGTAATAAGGGCATGTCTCCAGGATTCAATGCTTATATGGGAGAAGGAAATAGTCGGGATCATTACCCTTCAGGCCTGGAAAAAGAATAGAGAATAGCTAATTCTTCAATTATTCTTACACAGCAATTTCTAAGTTATGAGATTCTATTGAGTGTTTTGATTGCACATATTACAGTCATTATAATATACCAAAAGAAGGAAAGAAATTGTGATGGAGCTAGTTAAAATTTCTGCAATTATATGATTATTGTTTGGGGTAAAAGGATAAATCTTTATACTTAGAGTGATGGAAAAGCTGGAAATGGAGGGAAGGAAAAAAGCAAACATGAAAATGCTCTAACTGGATGGAAAAAAGTTATTAAATCCTGTGGCAGTATGAGAGTACTGTCTTAATGAAGTACAACAAGCTTGCAATTATCTCTTACCTACAAGAGCACCTTGATTTATGCTATCAAAAAAGAGTATTTTTTTAGCTTAAATTGAGAAACACAATGTTACAGAAAGAAAGTGACCTTTATAAAGCAGGAACAGGATGGAGATAGCAAGGAAATATTATTTTATATAGTGCTCTTCTGTTCCTTAGATTTAAAAATATCAACTTCACTTACTTAAACAAACCAGTGAAGGGATTTTTCTTGAAGTCATCCCCACTGAATATAATCAGAAATTGAACTGGAAATTGTATAATTAAAATGCTGTTAATTAGACCTTTTTCTGATGAAATCAGAGGACTCAACACACATTAGCTTATTAATCCTTTCCAAGTGCAGACTGGAACATAAGATCTAAAAATCACACCTTCTTCTCCTTGTGTGTGTTCGTACAATTCTTGAAACAACATTGCACTTATATATATA
>VRYO01000180.1:2127232-2197245 GCA_009812075.1 Sialia sialis | reverse complement strand
AGTCAACTGGGACAAATTCTATTCCTATTGATTGTGTAAGAAGTATGAAGGGAAATTGATATACTCAATTATATAATTGATATATTTGATGTATCAAACATACTCAATTGATATAATTGATATATTAAACTTCTTAATTCAATGATGGAAGGAGAGAACCCTGTGTGATCACGAGGGAATAGTCCTTGCAAGATTTCCCCTAGAGTAAAATAGACATGGACAATTAAACCATGTAGGAGAATATATAAAAGAAATGGGATGAGTGAACTTTTATGTAAATATTTATTTAAAGCATTAAATAATGTAATATTACTATACATTTTATCAGGTCTTGATTAAAAAATAATAAAAATAAATTAAGCCTTTAAATGCTCGCAAAATCCACTAAAATGTGTATAAAATAATGTGTCTAACTAGAATAAAAACACAAAGATAAAACTGATATGAAACTAAATTACAACTTGACATTTTTATTTATTCAGTTAATTTGCCTCTGTAAGGGAGACATTATTCTAATTTGCAGGTTTGCATACTTCAGGAGTAATTTGCACTAGCATGTTAAAAACCATTTTAACCAAAAATTAAAATGTATTCACCATAAGCAACTATAACCAAGTTATCACAGTCATAACTTTTTTTCCTAAGAATCTATTTCATTACAATAAATTGTTATGCTGAAAACTGAGTATTTAATAAATTTGAATAATTTCATTTAGAACCAGATGTCTAAAATAAAATAAAATTAAGGAGGCAGATTTTTTGGACCTCAAGTCAATATTTCCAAACACTTTACTTGAAAAGCACTTCCATAAGGATCATTTTTGCAACCTCAGGTTTGACTCCTGTTAAAACCAAGGATTGATTTTCTTAAATGTTTATTTTCTTTCCAAGTGGAACATGATGATCCAGCCATACAGCTATGAGCTTACTTTCCATGGAGCAGTGGTTCAACTGAACTGCTCCTCTATGTTTGGATGCCAAATGAACAACAGTAGAATTTATTGCTAGATGCTGAGATTATTTTTTTACTTGAAAGTTTTATGCATTTTCTTGGAATGTCTTGGTTACTTGGAGATGGGACATTTTATCAGCTTTATGAAGATCAAAAAATTTAATATATTAAATACCCTTCATGACCATCTATTAAAAAAAAAATATCGTGCTTTAGAGTAAAACAATAAGAGAGCTAATTAATCCATCAAAAGGAAAAAATAATTTATTATTATGCATCAGATCATTTTGTCCGAAGAACTCTGACCAGATTCAGAACTGCAGCAAACACATTCAGGTCAGGCAGTAAACTGCATGGTACCAGCTGAAGTGAGCCCTGGGGCTGCTGCATTTTCAGCTGCACAGGATTTTTATGAAAGGAAAAACATCTCTCACCTAATCTCGGTCACTCCTGATCCCTCAGCGTCTCCAGTGAGTGGGTTGGTTGCTTGTCCTACACCCACATTACCAAAAAGATCTTCCCTAAATAATACTAAATTAACTTTCCCCTTTTCACTGGCCACAGAACACTTCTTCCATCATGAATATTCCTATGCATTGTCCAACCCACAAGCATCATAAATCCACACCAGTGGCTGGACATGAAAAGACAAGTTTTAAAACGCCCTATTAAGTGAACCTCGCAGAATGAGGTCTTAGGCAAGTATCTCAACTTAGTTAAAGAACATGTCAGAACAAAGACTTTTATTAGCAAAAACTTCGTGCAGTTAGTGATGCGCTTTTGTCGTGTCTCTTGAAACAATGTTGCCCTCTAGCTTTCAAGGGATGAAAATAAAAGAGAACAATTTAAGAAAACCTATTATGTGACTTGGAAGAGACAAATCCAACTTGGAATTTGTCTGTATATTTCTTATTCATCTCCAATCTTTGGCCTCACCAGGAGTTTTTAGCTCCAACAAATCAGCATTTCAGTTCAACAGCCTGAACAGGATGATGAATGAAATAAATTAAATTTTTGAAGTCTTCAACAAAACAAGAGGGATATTATAATATGGTGTCTGCCTCCACTACTTCTCCTATCAGATTTTTTTTCTTCTAAAATATTGTATTTCAGCTATCAGATAAACACATGCTGGGTTGTCTCCCATGATATGAAAACTCAAATTATGAAGCACCTGAAGGACTCAAATATTTAAAATTCAATTCCTTCACAAGTGCCTTTGAATTTCAATGGATTTTAATTATAATCAGAAAGGATAGCTCACTGGAAATGACAAATAATGATAAGGAAACTTGTCAGAATTATATTCCAGTTCCAAGGGGAAAATATTCTCCTTCACTGATTGATCAAAAGCATCACTTCAGGGATAAAATTGCTGCAGTTCACTTTATAGAAAGAAAATGCCAAGTATCAGAGTTTTCCTACTGCTAATTCACATTCTTTACTCAAGAATGCAAGAATGAGTATTTTTTAGACTGCATTTTGGTTTCCACCCAATATTTGAGTCTTGCTGAATGCAGAGCAATTTCTTTTAGTCATTTTCTGTCTCATCCCTGAATATCTTCTCAGATAATTACTACTGATGACTCCAAAATCTTTTCTTGAACAGATGTAGGAGCTTGTTCCAGAGAATGTTTAGGACAGCAAGAGCTCAAAAGTCTAAAAGATCAGACATTTTTAAAATAAATTGGTATGAAGGCAGTTGTGGTTCAGTGGCTGAACCTCTGGGGTTCAGTGAGAAGGAAAAAAGAAGCCCTGTTCCATGGGTAGGCACTGCAGTGCTGGTGGTCCAGGAAAATCTCTTCCCCATGAAGAGGTGTGAGATCATGATGGAAGAGAATTTATCTATTCCCTGACCCTACAGGGAACAAGCCTTCAGATCAAATGCCATTCTTCATGAAAACTTGTTTTTTTTGTTAAGAATTTGGCTAAATATGCACACATATAATTTCCAGGGTATGGACTTATTAAATTGGAGACATCAGTTTGCTTTTATTAAACTATGACAGCAGAAGTTTTGGTGTTACCAGGTAAATTACAAGTTGTTCTATTATGAAATCTGGAAGGAGTCCTAGTTCAGATTTTAATTCAATTTTTCTGTAAATACCAAAGACTTTCTCATTGTTCCATTTGATTGGGATGCTTATTCTTGTCAAAGATGGAGAAAATTAAAACTTCCATAGGTTGTTACTATATGTATATTTAGCAAAAAATCTTTAGTTGCCTGTATTTATTGTCAAGTGGGAAGAGAACTTTCTATTAGTCTCTCATCTTCTGGTGTCAGCTTCTTCCTTCTGCTAAGAGAGAAAAGCTTCTTGCTGCTTTGGTCTTTAAAAAATATACTAAAACTGTAATATTAAAAATCATTCTGCAAAAATACACTTCTAGATAAGTCAAATAAAGTAAATATAAATAAAGTAAATAAATAAATATAAATAAAGTAAATAAAGTAAAATATTTTCTGCTCTTTCCTGCAAGAAATGAGTATGTGAATTTTGGAAGCAAAAATAAAAAACTATTTGCCTATCAAAGCCAGATTGATAAAGGAATATGTTTTGGCTGACTCCACTTTGTTTTGGGGGAGCTGTTTGGTGGCTTTTCTTCTATCCATATATTTTTACTTTTTAAAGCTAAACGTGTTTTAACATTTTCCTGGCTTCTGTAAATCCCCAAAGTCTGCATCACCATGATAAAGGCTGTACAGCGTAAGAGTTTGTTAACTGTCCTTGGTGTATAAGTGAATATAAAGGGAATCTTTATGTTAAGGCAATTCTTTCATGCACACATAAAAAAATTAATGGTGAAAAGGGTGAGATTATGTTTTAAAATTATCCAGAACTAATGAAGGTCTTTACTATAATAACTCAAGGCCACAATTTTAATTTTCTCTAAGCAGTTTCTATACTCACAGACTTGACCCAAGAACTCAGCAACAATTTAATGTTTCAATTGCCTTTATATGGATTTTCATACCTTCATGGATATAAAAGAATATTTCTCTTGCTTATATGCACACAAGAATTTTCCCCTCCTCCATGGATTGCTCAATACATGCAGAATTTACATTTCTAATGTCTTACTCATGTGAGTAAAGGAATGCAATAAAAATATGAGGCATCCTATTTTTTTCTCTAATTGCCCCTCAGATTTATGTAAATTTGCATCTCTACATAGTTATTCACTGAGCATCTGGGAAAAGCCAAGGAAATCTGTTAACTGATATAAAATCAGAGTTTTTCCCCTCTATTTTCTCTCTGCAACGTCATATACTGCAGAAATCCTTCAGAGTTTGCTGGAGGCTAGTAAAATTATACACAGCTGTTCTTTTTCCAGTAAAATAGAATACAGCAGCAAAGAAAAATCTACCAGAATGGATCTTGTTTACAAAGAATGAAAGGAAAAAATATTCTAGTTGAAGCAACAGGCTTTAAACAAAGTGCAAGTAACTCAATAGTAACAGAAATCATGAGAAATGATGAAAGAAAAAATAAACTAACAACCAACAAAAAAAACCACCCCAAAACCAAAACCCTGAAGGAAAAATAACCCATAAAACAACATTTTACTTTGGCACAATGACCTAAGGAGGAGAAACAGAGTACAAACTTTTAAAATAGTTATTTTACATCTGGGGAATAGCACATCAAATAAAAATATATTCAGTAAGAGCCATTTCCTTTCTGCAAGAGCCATTTCCTTGCCAATCATCTGCTATTGTTCTGTCAGAAATAATACCACCAAAAACTATTGACAAAGTGAAGTCTCCAGGCAAATATTATACAAGTGCATTGTTAAGTTGATTTCTGTGAATAAATCACCCACCCAGTTTGAGAAAGTGATATTACACTACCTGAGTCACACCATCCACCTGCCTGTCCTCAGGTTTTTTATGGGAGTTCACAAATTGTGATAAAATAAACAAGTGTCTGCATTAGCTATGGAATTTTCAAAGAGATGCTGAATTTGGGTATGTTTTGTTTTGAGCTCCACATTCTTACAAGAGTTTCTTTAATTAAATTTGTAGAATATTTTTAAAAAATATTTTTTTTTGCCAGTAGTATTTACTGAATGTAGTTTAATCATTATTTCCAACTTGTGCTGAATTCTGCCAGATAGAAATATTACCCCTCCTTATTTGTCACTTACAAACAATCTCTGCCTTTTTTTGTGTTTACACAGCCTTGAATATAGTTATAGAGAAACTTTTCAGAACTCTGAATACTTAAAATTTAAAGATGAAACACGTGAATGTGGAATATTTGTCAACATTTTTCTGGGGTTGAGCAAAAATGTCCTTTCTGGAATAAAATATAATTATATACAGGAGCAAACAGACAGAGCTCATGAAGAAAAGAAAATATAAAGGTCCTGGATCTGGCCAGGACTGGGCTAATTTTTACAGCAGCCATGGTAGGGAGGGAATGAGGGAGTGACTAATGGTTTAGAGTATTTCAGTGGAAACACTAAATTGGGGAATACCATTCCTAAACCATGACAATAAAGAGTAGCAGGAATTTCTGCTCTCCATAAAAATTCTGGTGGTAAAAGAAAAAGCAAAACCTCCAAAAGTAAAAGTCTGATATTCTTGAGGAAGAAAAAGAGAGAATTTAGAAGTGTGGGGAGAAGCAAATATAATTCAGCACAAGAATAAGATTACAAAACTAAATTCACTTGTACGTTCTATAGTATATTAAATGCTTTATATTAAAATAAATAAGTGAACATATTGAATATCTAAATTTGAAGAGTAAGCTATCACATCTGCATTAGTATAAAGTCAATTAGAAAAAAAATGTCCCAAAGAACACCACTGAATTAAAATATTTGCACAGCTTTGAAACTAGCTTTTGGAATCTGTCATCTCAGGAAAATGTTTTTAAATGGAAATTTTCTTGATATATTTACTAATTTTGACAAAGAGTTTTCATTGTCTGGCCCTAGACAACAGTTCTGTTTCATTTTGCTGTGCAAAACAGATATTAGATAATAATTTTTAATATCTCACTTCTAAGAAATGTACCTAATAAGGAATCCCTTTTTTTAATATTTATCTCTAAGTGGGACTTTAAGAGAGGCAAATGGCCGAACCAAGTAAAAAGAAAGTGACCTATAATTCTCTACCATATCTCAATGTATGCACATATCAATATAGATATTTTTAGCTTATACAGTTCTAATTAAATTAAACCAAATTTTTATCAGTATGCATTTTTGAGTTTGCTGATTCTGTTTCTATTTTAAACTTTATCATCAAAGTAATTCCCAATGGAATAAGTGCAGCATAAAATGCAAATTATCCTGAAAACACAGCCAATATAAATGAGAATTAACAGACAATAAATACTTTATAGAACGTGTCTGTGACCACAGGATCTGAAGGTTGTATCTGTCTTTCTTTCTTTATTTTATTTTTTTGCTTTCTTGTGTATTTACATTTAATAGAAAAGTATAAGTAAATATTTCCTGAAAGGAAACAAATGCATAGTACATAAAATCTTAACTGGTTCTGAATGACTAATCTATCCCTGTGGAGTTAATATTAACAGCATAATGCAGAAGTTATTGAGCACTTCAAAGCCTCATGAAGCTTGTGGAGAGCATTAATGCTTTACATCCCTTAGGAACTATAAAATGGAAGTCAGTTCTTCCAGTGCATACCCTCACACTACATGCTGAAATCCAATGTCTGCTGTGAAGCTCACACACAGATGCAGATACAGAGTCCTGCACTAGGTAAATCTTGCTTAGAGATTCAAAACAAAGACTTAAACAATACAGGTCCATGTTCTCAGCTCCACAAGCTGGCCTCTGAAAAGATTAAAGCCACACCACTGATCCTAGGAGTGCTTCTGAAGCATGGATTCAGCAGGCTTACTAGAGGTGCAGAAAAGCTATGCTTGCGAAAAAAAAAAAAAAAAAAAATAGGATACCAATCTCAAGACATGCAGTATGGATATATAGAGGTTGACATGCAGACATGGACACATCCTGCCCAGGTTCTGAGTAAGCCAGACATCAATCTTCTTGAAACCAGAACCAATTAGTCCCAGTTAGCACATTAAAGTAATAAATCGAGACCTGAGGCTAGGTATAACTTTTGAATGCCTTAGTGGAAAGTTTTCCTTCATTCTGCCCCCATTCTCAAACTCCTTCTCACCATTTATTTGGAGAAAAGTGTTTGAATCTAGACTATTAAACTGATTAGATGGCCCTAATCCTTAGTTTACAGTAATTCAAGAGAAGATATCTCAGTCTGAGTCTTGTGAGCACAGACAAATGCTGAAGTTCTTCAAGGCAGAGAGTCCTTTCCTCTCCATTTCCTTTCTAAGCTCTTTCTTGTAGTCCCTAGAAACACTGAAGAGTGCTCTATCCATATACATATTACATCCTAATGCATCCATATTACACATCAAAGCCTATAAGGCGCACCCATTTGACTGAAATTTTGATTGAAACCCGAAATTGCGCCTTATAGGTTGGGTCACCTTATATATGGACAAAGTTTGGAAATTTGCCAACCCAGAAGTGTGAGCCCGTGGCAGCCCCGAGCTAAGCTCACGTGCCCACAAGTCAAGCAGAGCCCCAAGATCGTGTGATTCTGTTACTAATTCATTACTTTGTTGTGCACGGATCCTCGCTGCAAAAAAATATGTGCCTTATATATGGACAAAGCGCCTAAAATTGCCGGCAGCCTGGATGTGCGCCTTATACTCCAGTGCGTCTTATAGGTGTGAAATTACTGCAATCTTGTCTCTGCAGTCAAATGATACTCCAAAAAAAATTGTTTTTCATGACAGTCAGAGTTTAAATAGGTCTGAATGAAACTTAGTTCCTCTTTCAAGTCATAGAAGTCAATGGAAACTTGTTTTAAAGGCTACTAAATAATTCTGAAAAATGTGACCTACAAATTCATCAACACAAGTCAAAGGAAATGGTCAGAAGTGGGACTATATCCAGGCAAACCTGAATGCAGCAGAGACATCTATATATTTCCTTAGATGGTTCTTCCAATGCAATAACAAATGCAGTAAGTATTTTGTGTTCCATGGTATGAGTTGTGCTCAGATGACAAATTATTTTCACTGTGGCAATTATGATTTGAAGACCTGCTGTTTCACCCATCATATTATGATTTACTTGAGAGAACACGAAAACAGCTTGTGTGCTTCAGTACACAGACCACCCCGACTTGATGAAAAAGAGGAAAAAGGCTTTATTTCTCTGAAGTCCTTCACATTTCACAGATCTTCATATTTCAAATATTCTTGAAAGAATGACAAAATAACAACTGGATATTTGTTCTAGTAAAACATTTCAAATTAAAAGATATAGTAGTTATTTAACTTACTACATTATGCATATAGTTACTGGAGTTTCTGACCCCTAAACAATTTTCTACAGATATTTCAGACCAGGTCCTGAATTCCTAATTAGCTGTATAAACGTGATGAAGCAGCCCATGAAGGTCTTTCTAGATTTAGGACTGTGGTATTTGAATAATTTTCTAATGCCATCACTCTGAGCTTTTCTCCTTGCCCAGTGTTGGTTTGAATGGTAAATTCTTTTGTTTTTCACAAATACTTCTGCTGGTTCAGATATCAATTCCCTCCAGGGGAAAGACTACTCTCAGGAGACTGTTGTTTGTTCTGTGAGATGCTCTTGATGTGATGTCCTTGAAAGCAGAATCAAGAACATAAATTGATTTACTAACATGCATATTGTTGGTTGCCATCTGTTTTGCTATCATAACTACTCTAAAGAGCTCCTTTTATATGATTTTCTTTTTGTTTCATATTTATTATTTAGGTTTTTTGCTCTAGCTCAGAAATGTTATCGTATACAGCTTTATATCTTAGTAATATGATTCTACTGCTTATGAAATTACCTGTGCTTTTTCTGCTGACAAATGTGAGTCATTATCAATTAACTTTCTTAGACTGTATCTATTTCCTAATACCTATTATTTAGTACTTCAGGTTAAATCTATGGGGAACTTTTCCTTTCTTTTCTGTTTTTTTCAAGATCTTATTTTTTCCACAAAATTGAAATTATAACTGTATAAAATTGTGATTCAATAAGCAAGTAGTACCTTTTCTTTCTCTAGTAACAGAAAACAGGTATTGAATATGCTTCTAACTGTATTGGTATGACTAATTAAATGATGTTATTATCTCAACAGAGATTAAGTCCATAGCTGATATTCCCATGTCCTGGTATTCCCAGAAAAGCCTAGACTGGATAAACCACCAGCAACATGAATAAATGTACACAGAGCTGGTGTCCCTCATTGCTAGAAGAGGACATCATATCTTATTTTATAACCTGAGATTATGAAGTTTAAAAGTTATTTTATTCTTTCAGAAAATGTCTCGTTCCTACTACAAAAACCCCACGTCACATTATTTAATCCAAAGACATGCATAAATGCGCTGTAGTTTATAATCAGTGAAGTGTTCATTTTAAAGCTATTAAGAAGATTAAAAACACACATAAAATTCCAGCTGCAGATATGTAATTCAGAGGCCTTAGAAGCTAAGATTGTATTAGAATATTTTCAGATTTAAATGACATTAACGTTAGGTTATGTTAAAATATATTGCTCAATGCAGTTGTGCATATGCACTCTAATTCCCATTTATATGTTAAGAAAACATGGCTCAAAATAATTTTCACCTGTCCATCCCCCATTCCTCTTAAAAAAGAGTGGGATGCCAAATCTGAGCTCATCCCAGAAGCAAGATTCAGAAAAGCATCAGGAAGTGGGAGATTCATTTGGGATATCACAAATTTGAGGAAAGAAGGGAAATTTCAGGAGAGCCATCACAGTCCAGGGAATGCGTATTAAATCTACTCTGGATGGGATGTGGAAAGCCGCTTTCATTCTGTATATGTTGTCTAAATGTAAACATCTTGGCATATTTAGGGATTTTACTAACAGTATTAATCTGAATTTATTATCTTCATTCTTCATCTAGACATGTCCTACTAGCCTATTTCTGATTTCCTGAAAATGTCTCTTATAGCTGTTGCTATAAATAGGGAAAGTAAATTCTTTAGAGGTAGAAAATAATTATGGATGGTATTCATCTTATTTAGTTATTTATATTTGGATTTCCTTTTCAGGATTAGATTCCTAAAAATGATAAATTGTCTTTGGACAAATTGGCATTGCAAATTGGTGAGTAAGGTGGAGGAGAATTTCTTCTAAAAATACTTTTTAAAATACTGAGAGGGAATTTTTCAAGGACAAAGCACAATCTGTTTTGGGATTCAGTAAAAACCAGGAATTATTTCTCAATGAGAACAGAATTAATATACTAGAGAAAATGAACTTCACCACATGTAAACTTCTGTTGCTTCCTTTAGGGGTTACACATAAATATATTTTCATTTCCTAGGCATTAGCCTGTGGGCAATAGCCTTATTGACCTCATTGCTTCCCAAATTTTCCTGGTTTACAGCTGGATCTTTTAACCTTGCTATCGCTTTTTCATTCTGTACACACTTAAAACTTCCACTCACTTCAGGAGGAAATCCTGCATATCGAGAGTGAAAAAGCAGATTTCCCAAGTCCCTCTTTCAGGGGACTCCTTTCTTCCAGGTGTCTGTAGAAGGGATATCTCCTAGATGCTCCTTAAGCACAAAAGCCATCTCAAGTCCTCCTTTGTTCTCTTAGGGTAGGGAGAAATTTCAAGTGACCCACAAGTAGTTCTATAAAAGACTATTCTAATTTTTAACCTTATTTCCTCAAACCCCAACAATTTGGAGTGCCTCCCAACAGAACAAGCCTCCCAGAAGTTTTTAGGCTGAAAAATATATTTGTGGCATCTTGAAGTTTGTATTTATCTAGAGATTAAAACGAGGAAATAAATCAGTAAATGTGTTTTATTATTATTATTAAAAATAATACACATTTTCTGTGTTCAAACAGTACCTGTATAAATAAAACTGTTCTATTCAGCAAGCATTCCTTTTTGTTGTGATACACTATCACTTTGCCAACCCCCTCCTTTTTAAAGTCCTTGTAGAACATCATCAAGGTTCAGAGCAAAATGTTGCACCGTATAACTCAGGCATAAGGTTCAAAATAAAGACAACATTTTGAAAACTAGTGTTAGTTTTATAAATAAAATAATGACTTTATCATTAAAACAGAAACATTCTGTAGGATCTAAAGCCTTGATTCCGTTTTCATGATGTAAATTCATGGATGGAAATAGGAAAAGTCCAATGATATCAGCAGAAAAACAGCACAGTAAATTTCAGTGTTAGAAAAATGTTACTCAACGACATTACAGTGCTTCTTCTCATCTCTTCTATGAAGCTTTTAGCATTGCACCCATGAGCCTGTTTTGAAGTTCCTCATATTAATGAAGGAGAGCAGAATGGGAGGCAGTATAGAAATGCAATTAATAGCAGAAATGCTCAGGCAGACGAAATTGGAGAAGACAAAAAAGAAAAAAGCTGAAGATTTGATCTCATTGAAATCTGTTTTTTCTTACATGGCCTCTTACTGATTTCTACCTCTAAAACAGTCTGTGTTTTTCTACTGGTTTTATTATATGATATTACTCTAATGGAGATGAATAGAGTATCAAGAGGTTAATGAAAATGATGTGAACTGTTACAAGTGCATTTTCATGAGTTATCTAGCATAACAAAGAAATAAAATCCATGAATTATTTTCTTCAACACTGCATACATGAAAGACAATATTAAACTGGTAAAGATGGCACTTACCAATTCTATTTATTATTATTTATATGAGAAAGATTAGGCAGAAAAAATTAAAAAAGAAAAGCAATTTCTCTCAGGACCAGCTTTTACTTGCACCCGTATCCCAATCCATCCAATATAGCTGTGTCTTAAATTGTGTTAACCATGGAGCTTTATCATAACTTGTTAGTAAAAAGAGCACAAAAGCACTATTCTGGAAAGTAGAAAATATATATGTTCCTATTGTTTCTAATGTAGACAACTGCTACCTACCTGGAATAATTTTGAGACATTTTGAAATTGTATTTCCAGCATATATTTTTTTAAAGATTAATTGATTGATATTTCAGATTTTGTTTAGATATCCTGTAAAGGACTTTGTATAAGTAAGCTATTTTTCTCAGTCCTGCCAAAGTCACCACCATTAGAAAAATTTTTTAAAAACTTGCAGGAAAGGGGGACCTTATTCATACTGAACATCAGGCAGCTACACCACTAATTGTGGATAATCTTAAAAGTGATTACATTAAATTTATAGAGACATCAAGAGCGAGTTAAACAATCAAAGGAAGAAAACCATTGTCAGGAGTAATTTCAAAAATTAAATCTATCCTAGGGAAAAAAAAAATAGGTGCACATGCCAATGTGAACTGTATCAATAAATATCGGTAGCTAACAGGAATGCTTTTCCCCTCCTCCCCTCATCAGGTTCTCTTTACACAATTGTCTTTCCTATTACTTAAAATGCTAATGAGGTGAGATAAGCAACACCACCCACGTTCCATGCATAGGGTGATAAAACTGTCTCATCTTAGTCTCTAACAAGACTTTTTATGTTAAAATTGCTGAATCTTTGGCAGCAGATTGAATCATTATTCTCTTAAACTCCAGATGGCTACCTTCCCATTTAGGTATTTTTCTTTATCACTATTATGCCACCGCATGTACTGGCAGGTAATGACTATTTACCTTTCTCCCTTTTTATTTTTTTCAACTTACTTTTATAGGACTTCCACTGGTTCTGCTGATAAAAATCTGAGTCAATGTCACCTCAATTAATAGTTACTCTAATGTTTATTGTCTCTAATCCAATGAAGATGGAAACTAATCATGAAGACTTTTTCTTAAACAGATAACATCCCCTCAAAGTCATGATAATATTCTCCATGCAAACAATAGCATAGTTATCCCTCCTGAAGTCTGTTTTCTCTTCCTTACATGATTTCTGATGTACTTTGAAGTTTTATTTTGTTTTCTTTATGGTTCAAGGGGCCAAAAAATGTTGTGTGTCATATAAGTCACAGTAATTTCACGATTATAAGCCACACCTTTTTCATGGAAGAATCCAGCCTACCCCAGTAGTGCGGCTTATATTCAGGTGCGGCTTATCTATGGACAAATCCCAGTGAAATGCCAACCTGGAAGTGAGAGCCGGCCGGGGAGGGTGCCTGGGGCTGTCTTTAAAGGCTTCGCTGGTCTATGAAAACTGTTTGCAACTTGAGCACCTGACACCAAACCCTGTGCTGGTGCAATTCTGTTACTAATTTGTTACTTTGTTACACATGGATCCTCACTTAAAAAAAAAAAATAATAATAAAAAAAAATTGCGTCTTATATTCAGGTGCGGCTTATATGTGGACAGATCCCGTGGTCTACCCGGCTATTGGGACGTGTGGCTTATATTCAGGTGTGGCTTATAATTGTGAAATTACTGTATTTATTCTTTTCATATAAATTATGTATTATTTCAGACCAGGAGCAAGTCCAGTTCAGCCAGAATGCTAACGGTATAGTTTTAGAGGAAAATAACCTTAGCCACCCATTCCCACCTCACACAAAGTCCTTCTACTCCCAAAACAAAAGTCACAGGTCAATGGCCCTTATAGCCTCTCTCAACTGTTAGGCAAAGAGGTTATTCAACATTTCCTGGAAAAAAATTAAACTAATTTCAGAAGAAGGTCTTGCAATACTATGTAATAGCACCACCTGGTGACTTCAACCTTGATGATTGGAAAAAAACTGAATTTCCATCTGTACTGATACAGATGCTCCCTTTTCAACTGCTAATCTTAGCAATCTTTATTTTACATAAAGGAGCTAATCTTCACTTGGGCAAATTGAATCCAGATAACAACAAGATTGGAATATTATAAAAATCAAACAAAAAGACTCTGTAATATGTGTGCTCTTCCCCAAGAACCTTCTACATGCATGTACCTAGAGACAGCAAGACCTTTAGGGAAAAAAATGGATACTTATGCTTAATGCTATGACATTTTACTCACTTGATCTTTGAAAAGAATTCAAGTGATTTATCTGACATAAATTAAGTGCATTAAACAGCAGATCAGTAAATAAAAATACATCAATTCAAGTATCAATCTCCCACTTATTTCCTTGCGTTGCTTCAAATGACTAAAACTCTGGGATATGTCCTTGTAATGACTTAGCTGACAACCTGTGTGTGGAATTTTAAGAAGGTTCAAATGAGAGGAAAGACTGATTTAATGCAGGGGAGCTTGGCCTTGTTGCTAAAGAAATGGGATGTTACAGGTTAAGTTCAGCAGGATGAGTATTTTTTATTATCACATATTTGTA
Source organism: Sialia sialis (assembly GCA_009812075.1). Taxonomy (NCBI): domain Eukaryota; kingdom Metazoa; phylum Chordata; class Aves; order Passeriformes; family Turdidae; genus Sialia; species Sialia sialis. The sequence goes on along the minus strand of VRYO01000180.1, from coordinate 2,182,979 downwards.
TCTCAGCAGCACCTTCATAACCAAGCCAAAGACCAGGACACATTGTGCTGGGCTGGCACAAGCCATTAGCAAGAAACAAACCTTGTCCAAATTACCTTATTAAGTAGGCATTCAGAGATTTAAAATCCAGTCACACATTCAGCTCCCATCTCATGCAGACATACTACATCAAAATATATTTCTAACATTTGGTTTGTCTCTTACAAATAAATTTTAGCCAGGCTTTACAAGACAGAAATGTTGGAAATAAATGACTGCAATTAATAAGAGGGAACTATTCACTGCATAAATTCCATGCTATGCAGAACAGAAAAGCAGAATGACCCTGAACCTTTACCTGCCAAAATGCACAAAATATGTTTAAAGGTACAAATAATATTGGAAAGAACAAAGTGATAGATGAAAGTACAACATGATGTATGAAAATATCATCAAAACAATGCCTAGTTCAGACTATGCCTGGTTCATTCATTTTTCTTTATATTAAGTAAAAAATACATAGGACAGCATATACTTTCTGATTTGGAGAATGCGGAACGTAATTTTTAACAAGATTCAAAAGTCCACACAAGAAAATCTTTTAGTACAAGACAAGTTCTCTTTAAAATATTGGCAAAAAAATAAAAAGTGCTAAAATCATCTGCTTTTATAGTATCACCTGCTAGGTTTTAGAAGACCATAATGCTCATGGAAGAAAGACCTGACCATAGTAATGGAAATCCTGCACAAAAAAATTATATTCAGGTTTATTTTGAAAAGAACAAAATACTAGTAGCCATCTGTTGACTTGTAAAAATCTGTAGGTTCAAAATAGCTAAAACTTCAGATCTGTGATAGACCTGTCTAATCATTTATTATTTATTCTCTTAAGAAAGAAGAATTTTGCCAGAAATAATGGCATCTCTCAGCTTGTGTGATTGCACATTCAAAAAATGGGACATACTTTTAGGCATGATCTCACAGTAGACTGTGTGCTGGATTTAATAAACACAGGAGAATCTCTCAGCATGAAAAAAAAACAGTTGGGAGTACAAAACTAACATTATCAACAGAAAAAGCTGATATTTAAGATATATATGAAGTGTTAAGGCATCTTATTCTAGAATAATTCATGTCAGAATAGAGAAAATCAGAAATATGATATGAAAACCCTAAAAACAGAGCTAACCTGGAAGACTTCACATAATTAACTTTTTCCACAGACAAGTATGCGAAGCAGCAGCTACTGTGATGAGATCCATGGTGCAACCATGTAGTCAGGACTCACTGAATTTTATCGTCTCTAGTCTGAGAGCACGAAGGATGACCCATTGAGAGAGGTCTAGGGATGGGATCCCCCATGAAGTACCTCAATCAGAAAGCACCGTGCTGAGAACCCTCTGCTGCTGAAGGCAGGGGATGATAGCTTTGTGATGGAGCTGGAGGAAGATTGGGTCACAGAGATCTTGTAGGTCTGTGCTCTGACCACTGGGCTGGTTTGGGAACCATTGCCAGCTTCTGATTCTGCAGATAAATTAAAATATTTCAAAATAAAACATAAAGGGAATAGCAATTTGAACAGCAATAGGAGTAACAGTGAGGCCAGTATGAATAGATCAAAGCAAAGGCAGTGACTGCTGCCCTTTTCTTTCATGAAATGGTGAAAAACTATGAAAGACTGCTTAAATTTAATAGAGAACAGTTCCACGTCGAACAGTCAACAACTGAGGGACAAAGCCCCATGAGGAAAATCTCACCTGCATTTTAAGTGGACTTTGCCCAGTACAGTTAGTGCAAGTACAATGTCTTTTGTAGAATATAATTTATTTTTTTTTTTCTGGTTTATTCTGGACTGGTCTTTCTCGCTGTGGATAAATAAATGCTAATTTCTAGTTTTTCGTTAGCTAACGTAATCTCCCAAAAAGTGGATCATCCGTAGATCTTGTTAAGTCTTTCATTACTGTGCCCTCCAACCCCTGACTTGCAGAAACTTCTTCAAGAAGTTTCCACCCATAAGGATGTCAATATTTGTATTTGCTGACCGGGGTAAACATAGCCCTTTGCAATAATAAACACATTTAAACACAGACACCAACACTTTTTGCTTTTTCTCTCTAGGCTTTAAATGTTTCTCCTAGAATTTTCTTTTTAATTTTGCAACCTTGTTTCAAGACTGTGGATGTTGAACCTTCATGAGCTCTTTAGTAATTTTCTTATCTGTCACATACAATAAAATATCTGTTGTTTTCCACCTGACAAGCCCCTGTTTATCCTCCTAAAGACTGTCAAAGCTAGCTACATCTTATTTCATTTAAAAATATATATAATGATTACTCACATACACACATATAAACAAATACATAATATCCTAACTCATTTTTATAACTGTCCCAATACACAAAAATCCAGCCTATAGTTTTTTAAGATACTTGGGGTTTGATCATATGTTAATCGTGTCCTTATTAACAAAGAGTATAATTCAGCTAGTACATACTTATTTTTATTCATTGTCCTATGAATTTTAGGGTGATTAGTAAATAATTGTATATATTTTTTTAAATCAGTGCATATAATGGGGCTAAGAATAGACTGTTGAAGGATCTAACTGGAAACACCTTCTTGGAGGAAGACTTCCTGTTAAAATCCCAATGGAAAATGCACTTAAGGTAGGTTTATAATTATTCTATGGTGGTAATTTTTTGATCAAAATCTCATGGAAGAGTACCACAAATCTCAAATGGCCTGAAGAAGCTGCCATCAACATTTTTATAAACACAAAATCACCCCAAAACCACTAAAAATGTGTTAAACAGAATGCAGCTCTCCAAGCCATGACAGATATTAATCACACTCATTTCCTTTACTTATTAAATCTTCTGCTCTCCAACAATTCAAGTTATCTGTTCCATCTTTATCAAGTTGATCATGTTCAAGCTTTTCTAGTGCATGTTTGCATAACAGTGCTTTTGCTTTCTCCTCTGGCATTTTCCTCTGTGTTTCAAGTTTTGATAACTATCTAAATGATGTTCAATGGTTTTAATCCACTTGGGAACAGTGTGTCTATGCACAAAGATTTAAAATTATAAGAGTCAGTTGTTTAAAACTCTTTCAAGTTCCTAATGGAGTACAATGAACACTTAAAAATGACAGTGTAAATTTGAAATCCAACTTAAGTGTGAACAAAAGATGAATTATCTTAATGAGTTTCAGACAACATATGAACCAGCCTGTGATATGCACATGGCATATAACTTGCATCAGATTTTTTTTTTCCTTTCTGTTTTATTTTTATTTTCTCGTTATGCTAATATTTATTTACTACCTTTTTTAAAAAAATTTATTTGGGGAACAGTGGATTTCATATTATGAAATTTCAATGCACATATATATTAAAATTCTACAAGATGTTTGCCCATTATAAGGAATAAAGTATTTACTTTAATAATTTTATATGCTTAATTTTATATATGCTGTGCTTATATGGTTGCACATTTTCTTATAATATCCCATTCCACGTTTTATTTTTATTCATACATCAACAAGAAAAATGCAATAAAATTTTCATGCAACAAAAATAAACACAAATCCTAACCCATAACTTGAAACAAATCCAAACTCCAAAAAATTGAAAGAAAACAAGCAAATGAAAAGATCTTTTTGTCAGCCTATTTCCATTCTGCACATATTTATAGTCTCTGATCCAAGCTGAGATTGGAAGTAAAAGTGTGGAAATATCATAGTGAATCCAACCCAAACCACTTATAACAGCAAGCAAGTAACCAACCAAATGAAGAAGGGGGAAAAGATTACGAAAATAAAATCTACAACCATCACTGAACAAAAAATCTCCATGTATCATCCTCAGTATTTTGTGAATGCTTCCAATGACACTGTTCATCTTTTCTTCATATCCAGAACTACTAAAAATGAAAATATTTAAGAGATGAGATGCACAAGCAGATGCTCTTGCAGTAACCCGTACTTCTTGTCTAAACTCAGCTGAACTTTTTTTTAATCATCTGTGCCTCTTATAATCCATTGCATGTACCAACGACTAGTGTCATGCTCTTTTAAGTACATAGCAGTGTTAAAAAGCTAAACTCATTTCAACCAAAAAAAAAAAAAATCAGTACAAGAGTGAAGCACTTAAATTGTAGAAAAATCAGGGCTTATTTTTAAAATGTCAAATAGTCATTGTCCACATTTCTGTCAGTGGGATAAAGACAACTGATGGGCCAACATTTTTACTTTTTTTTTCCCATTTCACCAGAAAGAAAGAACAACAATTGTCCCAAATGAAAAGTAGGACTTTGGTAGCAAGTAAGATAAATTAGAGTGGTTTCCCTTTAGAAAGCTACAGCTAAGTCCAATGCAGAAGTCACAAACATTGGATATAACTCTGCAGTTCTCATTCTGTGCACTGGAAGTTGCCCCAAATCTTATAATTTGGTTAAATACTTTTGCACTGTGATTTTGCCTTTCCACACTATCTGAATCAGCTTAAATTATCTCATGACAGGGGAGAAAAATTACACTCTCAAGACCATTCAGGCCAAGACTGTGCCCATTTGGAACTCTCAGCTCACCAGAATCTTGTTAACATCTATCCCAGTTAATTATCTACTCTGAAAGCAGGAAGAGTAGATGGAAAAATGCTCTGGAGTGCAGCATGTTCAAAGCAACCTAAAGAGCACAGCGTAGACAGGGCAGCTCTTAAAGACCAGAAGGGTCAAGTTAAAAGGTTGCAGTAATTTCACGTGTATAAGGCACACCCTTTTGACTGAAATTTTGATCGAAACCCGGAAGTGCGCTTTATAATCCAGTGCGCCTTATATATGGGCAAAGTTTGGAAATTTGCCAGCCCAGAAGTGCGAGCCCACACAGCCCAGAGCCGAGCTGAGCCCACCCAGCCCTGAGCCAAGCCGAGCCCACGGCAGCCCCACGATCACGTGATTCCATTACTATTTCGTTATTTTGTTGAGCGCAGATCCTTGCTGCAAAAAAAAGTGCGCCTTATAATCCGGTGTGCCTTATAGGCATGAAATTACTGTAATGTGTTGGGTTTGCATGGCCAGGCTTTGGTAGCAGTGGGGATACAGGGGTTGCAGAATGAGTAAGAGATTTGCTTTGATGGGTACCTGAAATCCAGCCAGGGTCAACCAATCACAGCTAGAAAAAATGGGTTAAGAGAGAGAGAGCAAATGGCTTTCAGGTCACTTCACGCTTTTTCAGAATAGCTGAGAGCTACATGTCCTCCCAGTTTCACTGATAATCCATTATTCATGGAGTAGAATTAGGCATAATCAAAAGGTGGGGCGAGAGGTCATCTTTCAGATTGTCTTTGAGATAGCCAAGACCTTTCCTAAATGGAGAAGTTAATGGAATATAGGGTAAAGTTCTGATATTGAATTGAACTAAGTATCCCTCACAACCTTCCTACCTAAATGCTCTTAACTTGCACATGGGTAAAATCAGAGTATTTCATGGTGCATGCCCAGCCTGGCTTGGAGATGTGGCTGAAGCTCTTCTGAGGAGGAAGGGAGAAGGATCACACTTGACCTTTGGGGAGACAGAACACCACTGTGTCACAAACCCCTCTGCTGCAGCCCCCACTCCTGGCACAGCCCCATCTGGTAACGTGATGCCAAAACATTTTAAATCATGTCAGAATATTAAAATTATTTATTTACTTGCAATTTTTTGTAATTATTGAATGAATTATTAAATCTTTTACATTATTTCTTTTTTTTTAAAATACCATACTTGTATTAGTCACACACAAAATCCAGAAATACTGTCCACATGAGAGAACTGCACACCAAAAAAGTTAGTAAAGAATAGTTATTTCAGGCATATTTACTTGCTAGAACAAAATCGCTAAAGTTGTGACAAGTAGCTAGAAAATAAATGCATAAATTACAAGCTCTCAGAATAGGAATAAACTAATATCTTACCCATAATGGACAAACTTATTCATTAATTTTAACTCAGAAAATAGGCAACTAATATGTAAATACACAACACAGAAAGAAATACACACTTTCACAAGCTGAATGCACTTATCAAGAAATGTCCATGAGTTTGGAAGATACAGGAAAGAAAGACTAGGGCAGTTATTGAGCGTTCAGGGCACTACCTCTCAGATAGAAACCTAGCTTAGGGGACATTTCTAAATTAATGAAGTGAGCTTTTGTACTTTATTTAAATTTTAAAAAAAAGGAAAAAAAATCTAGTTTCTTTCCCAAACCCATCTGCAATATAATTAAATTCTGCGGTCATCACACACAGATTCTGTAAAATCAAAGTACAGATGGTGGTTTATTACAAAATAACATAGGAGGCTTAGAATAGATGATACATTTGGTCATTTTTGCACATAAACTCCCTGATTAAGTATGAAAAATGTGAACATTTGTTTGTCTTGGAAAAACTGCTATTACTTGTCAAGCATGACCAATTAGGTATTACTAAACTGTTATCCATATAATTAAGAAAAACAGCCATCTGTAAAGTCAGAAGTTTGCATCTCTGGTTTTTGTATGTTTGGTTTGTTTCCCCACTACCACCACCCCCAGGCTTATAAATGTAATTTTTCTGGTCTGTTTTACTTATAAAATAGCAACAGAAAAAACACAGACATTGCTGATTGCAACAATCAGCATTCCTTAATTCTTCCTTTCTTGCCTCTTTTTTTGTTCGTTTTTTCTCATTTTAGTGACAGATGTAAGCTGGAAATAAGGACAGAAAGTGAGGCAAATTCTAAAAAATATTTAAATTTTTAATCTTCTATTGCATTTAATGTATGTCCAAGATGTAGTTAACAAGAAAAAAAAATTCTCTGTGTTTTTTAACTTTTTTGGTGATTTTAAATTTGAAAGAAAAAAATGCCATTTACTTCTAGATTCTACGGTTAAAGCAAAATTTTGCCATAGAAATATAGCAAGCATGACCAATTGCAGCTTAGGTTGATATGACAGTGTTTGCAGAAAGCAGGTAGGGTCAATAAAGACATATAGATTTTTTAAACATGGCATTAACAAGGAAGGGACTAGGAATGCTCTCAGTTTCTCTCTGAACCGGTTATTTTTATTTGATGGCTTTGGTGCCTTGTTTACTTATGTTTATGCTCAGAGAAAGGCTAAGAGATGTAGAGAAGGCCTTCTGATGAAAACAAATACCAGAGACTATGCCTTGCATGAAAAATAAAAAAAAGTATATATATATATATATATATATATATATATATATATATATATATATATATTCACGATAGAATTCCTGAGTTTTGAATGTTTCTTGCTGAAATCCATGCATTGTTTTCAATTCCTTTATTCATTTGTCACACAAGACTGCTGCATACGTTGCTGTGCCCAATGTGGGATGCATTTTGATTTTGCCATCAGTATTGTGCAGTTTACAGTGAAGAATACAAGCATCAAGTTTGCATGGCATGCCTAAAATATCTCCTTTAGAGAAAAAAAATTGCAGTCACTGTACAGCATCAGAACATGGAAATTTTGTCATGCACTGTCAAAAACAATTTAGGTAGCTCTATTCTCTCCAGCATTCTTATAAATAGTGTAAGAAAGAGTCTCAAATTCCTGTGCTTCATTAGCACAGCAAGTTCCTGCGGTGCTATAGAATTTTGAAGAGAGATGTCTTTAAATATCCCTCCCTTCTTGCTCGATAAATTGAGATACAGAGGTTAGCATTTACTATGTATTAAAAGCAGTTCATTAAACAATCCAGAGTAACAGCTTGGAGTTTAGTTGGTAGCTATTAGCAATATTGTCTGTGAAACAGCTGCTTGATTTAATTGGCAAACACAAGTTCCTTTCATTTACTGGCAAAATTGGAACCTCTCTGCTTTCCAACAAGCTAAAGACTGTACCCATTCTAAAACAGACACTATTTAACCTGCCTCATAATTATGCAGAAAAATCCCACCTTACAATCAGCTCAACCTCTTTTCATTAAAAAAATTATCAGCCGACAATCTTGGCTAGCAGAAATCACTTTGAAAGTGTTTTTTTTTCTTATGCCTCAAATTTCTGCTGTAAAAAACCATAAAATGTTGAGTCAAATGTTGAAGAGTCTAGATGGGATTAATCAATTATTAATTATTAGGTAACAGGGATGTGTATGGTGACTGATGCAATTCTTCTGAATGGTGAGACACACAGCCCAATTTTATTTGTATTTACTAATGGTCTTTCTTCCATCCTTCCCTTAGCTGCTCTTGTAACTCATTGCTTTCCTCACTAATAAAGTATTTTCTTTCTGCCCTTGCAGACAATGCTCTCATCATGGCCACTGTGTAAAATTTAAACTCTGAAGGAAAGAAATTTTGTACAAAACTTGAGCCAAAATACATAAACTTCTAAACTATATCGGTGACTTTAGCATATTTGAGATTAACAAAAAAAATACCTACCTACAATAATGTTAGGAATATTAACAGAATTGTCATTAATAAATAATGATGTAGAAAATTGCAGAGAAACATTCCTTTAAAAGATGAAAGATAGAAACACTTTTAACTAGATAATTAGATTTCCATTCTTTTAACTCTAAATGTAATTGCATATTGTTCTATTTACATCTTTTCTGTGACAAATTAGCATGTGCACACCCAACTAGCAGGAGCTGTTGGAGTAAGAGCACAAGAACAGTGAGTTTTTAGTGATATTTTCCCATGTGGAACGACACAGGCCACGGTGGTGAGCAACTCAGGGACTTTCTGAGATAGGAGTCCCATTCATTCGTCTTAAAACAGACATATCAAAACACCAAACATCAGCTTTTGTCCATTTGGTTCACAACTGACCAGCAGAAATGAAAATTCTTCAGCCAATTGACACACAGCTAGTATTCAACGCATGAAATATAAATGCAGGTGATATTTTTGTTATTACAACACCTGGGAAGTGCAGCATCACCACTACAACCTGCAGAGATAAAAGTTTTGTGCTGTCTTCATACTCCTAAGAGACAAATGTCCTGCATCTTCATTAATACAAAATAATTCTCACTGTTATGAAAACTTCCACACATACCTCTATTGAAATCTGAACTTTAACCCCAAGTTCCGCCCCTAGGGCTCATTGTATTTTGAATATCCTTCTTGAATTACATTTACTGTCACGAACTTAGGGTCCCAAGCTTTTAACCATTTCTGGGCTCAGTGCTTTTCACCTGCTCTCATTGATAGCAGCCTCCAGCAGGGAGGTTGCCTGGCATGATGGGAACAGAGTGGAAATTTCATTTTAAAAGTGAAAGCGGAATGAGGCATTTTCTTTTGAACAGAACTTATTGTGTAATTGTAGAAACAAATTTCATCTGTGGCTTCTGTTAACTTCCTTATAGTTTCCAGTCTTGCATGTAACAGGAGAGACAGCTAAATTCCCCTGCAGAGCTGACTACAATCAGAATATGTCAAAAAGACAACCAGGGATGGTTTAAACATTGCATTTTCTTTTAAAAAGCATTACAGACAAATGTAAAAAGAGGCATCTGTCTTTCACTCCTTTCAAGATCTCTACAGGCCTCAGATTCACACTTTTCAAGAGTAGCACTGTCCCCCCTGAGGGCTACTACATACTTCAAAATCTATAAAGCAAGACATAGGTGAGGAAAATAATAATTATTTTAACAAAAAATGTTGTCTTTCCTCCCTCCAACATTTTGGACTACTTCAATGAAAGGCTAAAGATCTAAAAATATTTTGTTGACATCATAATTATTGCAATTAGATTAAATTTTCTTTTAATGTTATCCTGTCAAGCCATGTCTCTTCCTTTAGGAATTTCAAGCTATTGCCTATTCACACAGACAAGTTTTATACTCTTAAGTAAGTTACAGACTATTTTCAGAGAAAATTCTGATATTGATTACAAACATTGATTCAATAGGTTCTAAATCAAGTGTAAGCTTTTGTTTAAGATAGAACTTAAAATAAAACCAGCTCCCAATGTCACTGTGCTGATGGACTGCACAGCACTTGCACCTTGCAATGAGCACATTCAGTTCCAGCTGAAATCCCGCAGGGATCCATGAAAAATTACCAGGGCTTTTATGTACACTGTAAGTTTACTGGACAGCCAGGCCAGACAATGTGCCTCAAAGGCAGAATTAAAAAGTGGGGAAAAAAGTGGTGAAAGGGTAAAAAATATTCCACCTTATGCCCAAGTCTCTCTGACATGTCCTGTACTGATGCTCCCAGCAGTGCCACAACAGGTGTGGTTTTCTTGGAATATAAAGCCCTTTGAAATTTCAGCCACCCAACCACAGTGTCCAACAATGTTTATTACAGATTCCATACTGACAGATGTTCATAAAATTCCACTTCACTGTGATACTTTTGTAAATAAATCAGAAATCATCTTCCTGCCTTTATCTATTTATTAATATAATGTCACATATAGCATTAATTTTGAGTCTGATCTTACTCCTGTCAGAGCTTTTTGAAGTCAGAGTCAGACTGGCATGCATTGTCATGGTCATATTAAAATATTAGAGAGCAGAGGAAAGTCATATTAAAATTAATAGCCTTACAATTAATACTAATAAAATGAATAGTCTTACATGTTAGGGAGCAGATCAGGAATTCAGGACTTGAGAAGACTCATAAAGCTTAGACTACCCAGAGTTTAAAAGGAAGAAATGACTGAATACACATAAAATCTGGAATATGAAGTTATTAGAGAATGCATTTCCTACCAGCAAATCATATACAGAAACCCTTGGGAAAATACCCGCCATATCTTCCTTTTGTGATTGATTTTTATGAAATGTGACAATTTGCAAATTCCACTGCTTATACTTCTCGTTAGCTGAATGGAAATGACTGAGCTGTTGACTTTACCACTCTAAATGTCACTGCATGGAACTCTGTGCTGTGCTCCCCCAACAGCCAATCTGAGTTGCTTTCAATTTAATTTCAATTGCTTTCAATTTTTCAACAAACATAGAAAGTTGCATGTAAAAGTTATCTTAAAACATCATTAGTCTGCAAAGTCAAGGACTGAAAAGTGAAGAAATGCAAGAATTAACACTGACTCTGCATTTTTAATTCCCTGTACCTCCCCTGCCTGTATGCATTTTGATACAGTTTTTAATTACTTAATTGCATTTTTTGTAGGATGGACAGTGCTCAAGGGATAAATTAGGGCTGGATAGTGAATGAAGCTGTCATCTGTGGGACTTCTGCCTTAGTCGATACAAAAATTGTGAGGTATAAATTGAATTTGCACTCGGTCATTTACCAGGAGCATAGGTTTGATAAGTTATTTAGCATTCAAACATGCATGTTGTTTGTCACTCTGCTGATATGGACAACATAGCAGTGAGTTTAAGTCACTAAAATCTCTCAACTTCTCAATAAGAAAGAATAAAATGTAGAGAGACGTTAAGCAATGAAAAAAACTCTCATCATACAGCTATTAAAATATTTCTTTCCATGCAGATTATAATGGGTTTTTACCCTGTTAGAAAATAAAAGTGCAGTTTTCAAGAACACTAGCACTATTTTTTTCAATATCCTAAATTTCAGCAGAAAGGCAAAGCAGTAGGTGTTTTTTTCTTTAAGGGGTGGCTTTGGTGTAAAATAAGGTATTTTAAACGTATATTTTGACTTCTGAAAACAAGTCTATGCCTTCACAGAGGACAACTGAAATGACTTGGAGGGTAAATGCCATGGATTGTCTCATGCATTCTGAAATTATAATCTACCTGTGCAAAAATTCACAAGAGATTTTTACCTCTGAATTTAAGCAGATACTATGGGGGTACCTAAAGGAGTTTGGACTGTATGACTTTGAACCTCATTTTGCAAAACTGGCAGAAAATCTGGTGGTAAATATGATTGCAATGGCTTCCCCTTTCAAAAGTCACGAGTGCATCATAGAGGCAGAACTCCCAATATGTGTGTAGAACACAAAATAAAAAGAACTAATATTAATTTCCCAGCCTGCCAACAGAAACTACAATTGAAGCTGAAAATAATTTGTGCCATCTTATCTTTATTTTTATTAAGCAATAGCAGGATCTCCCAGAGTACAGTAATTTCACGACCATTAGGCGCACCCTTTTGACTAAAATATTGATTGAAACCCGGAAATGCGCCTTATAATCCGGTGTGCCTTATATATGGATGAAGTTTTGAAATTTGCCCACCCAGAAGTGCGAGCTGTGAGCACTGGCAGCTGCAAGAGCTGCGGCAACCGGCAGGCAGGAGTGCCGGGGCCCGCGGCACGGGGAGGGCGCCTGGGGCTGTGTTTAAAGGCTACACTGATCCGTGAAAATTTTTTGCAAATTGAGCCCCTGCCCATAAACACCACGATCGTGCGATTCTGTTACTAATTCGTTACTTTGTTGCACGCAGATCCTCACTGGGAAAAAAAAAGTGTGCCTTATAGTCCAGTGAACCTTATATATGGAGAGAGTATGAGAAATTGCCGGAAGTGCGCCTTATAATCCAGTGAGCCTTATAGTAGTGAAATTACTGTACTCTGCTACTCTTACTCTACCACAAATTACTCTAAATTGCCCAACCACTGAATACTCCTTTATTGCATTGAGATTATGTGCACAGTGTGGGGTGGCAGAGCTGAAAGAGGTAAGGTGGATTTCATGGGTAGCATCAAAGTCAAATCCAAACCCCTCCTCCAAACCCAGCTATAGCAAGACCAGATGCCTTTCTTCTTTCCAACTTGTAGAATAGCCCAAGTCAAACCTGAGCTATGTAAAATTGAGGATAAGCCGTTAGTTTGGGACTGACATGACTTTTAGATAACTGAGATGTATCCAGAAGAGTATAAGATGCTCTGAAATGTCTTATTGGCCCTATTAGTGGCATTCAGCATATTATGAGTTGCCTCTTGGATACATTCTTTTTCCTAACAATTTTGTCACATTTCTTACTATAGCTCCTGTAATTTAAACTGCTTTACTGTAACCATAAAAGATTTGAATCATTAGAAAATTTTTATTTTTTAAAAAGCGTTTGAGTCCCTGCTTCTTTAAAGGTTAAAATATTCTGAAATTCTGCAAAAATTAGTCATCTGAGTATTGATCTTTTCAAAAAACCTGTGGTAGAAAGTTCTTGGGCAAATTATACTCAGAGCAAAGTTCTTTAGGGTCAGTGATCTGAAACAAGGCCAAGCCTGTAATATGCAAACTTCTGTGGCAGCACTATTATTGGACAGAGGTAGTGAGAAGAATAAAAATTATTTTGATTTTCTAGCAAGTGACAAAGGTTAATGGCATGTATTTTGTACAACATATAAGGTAGTGAACTCATTCGAAGTGGCACTAAAAGGAGAAATGTTTTTGATAAATGTTAGCTACTTTGATCATATTTAGGAAAAATACAAAAAAAAATTAATCTCTTTGATCAATCATCAAGCTGTGGTTTTGTTTTCTCCTTAAATTACTTTTGCAATGCTATTTTATAAGTGTATTTATTATTGCACAGCATTTATTCTTCACTGATAGGTGTTGTTTTGGGTTTTCTCCCTTCCTCTTACTCTCCAAGAAATAGCTTTAACTTGAAGGAGAAATTATAAACTTCAGACAGAGATTCGGGAGCTGAATCTAATATAACTTTGGAGGATTTCCTTTGTGGACTCTTAATTAGTACAGTTTTATTCCTTTACTGAAATTCATGATGTAATAGAAGAAAAAAGTAATTATGTCAAAGACATTTTTACCTTCTGTGCCAGAAAGATAAAGAAAACAGGATAAAAACATAGGTAGTGATAGGAAAAAAACTCACATCTAGACTGTAATGCTGAGATGGGGAATTACTGTTTAGAAATCAGCTAAACTTTGAACGGCCTTGTTAAAGCTTAATCTGGGTATTTGCAGCATATCTCCATAATGTCAGTGGGATTTATCTATTCTGATTTATCTATTCTGAAATACAAACTTTGGTTGTTTTTTCTTTTTTCCTTTTTTACAATGGAAATATGACAGATACCATTATATGTTATAATAATAACTATAATGCAATTGTTGATACTGTAAAGAAAAATGAGAAGGGGGAAAGTGGAAGAAGCCCAGTTAACTATTTTGATTTGCTAAGAAGTTAAGGATTTCTATTGTATTTTCTCAGTTTGCAATGTGAAAGAAACAACAATTTATTATAAAACAATAATTATTTTAATGGGTATTTTTACTTCAATTTTATATTTTTGCATCTGCCTAACAGATGCAAAGTACTTTTGGTAAAAGAGGCAATCTCCAAACACACCAAAAAAATCAACTATTTTAATTTCAGAATCAGAGATTTAACTTTAACAACTTATTTTTTCTTTTCTTAAGGAAACAAAATAAACCTAACTGACACTGAGATGCAATTTTAATTTTTGTAACATCTGCATATTTTCCTAGAAAATTATTCATTTTTATATCTCTGCTTTGAGTATTAAATTCTAAGCACATCTCCAGTAACTTCTGAAGTTAATGCCTCTTGAAGTTAAAAATTTTGTTTCTTGAATTTACATTCCTGCGCATTTCACTATCAGAATTTGTTCCCAGAACCAAGTAAGAAGCCTGTAGAATGTGAATGACTAATTGAGGAAGGAACTTGTGTTTCCCCTAGAGAGTGTGGTGCCTTATCTGCTGCACAGAGCACACCTACAACACACTGACATTGCTGCTCCCGTTTTGAAATCAATAGATGTATACCTACACCATCAAGGACAGATGCTGGGACCTCGACCCTTTTCCCATTAGCCTTCATCAAGCTGCTTATGTCTGCAGAGATGCCAATCAGTTTCTGAAAGGGAAATTCACTGTGTGCCCATAATAGCTGCAGTGTGCTGATCAATGCTGACATCGCCCACGTGTTTCATTTGTGCTGATACATGCATGGAGATCACTCACTCAGTCTGACAAGAAATAGGATGGACCTGATAAAAAGTGCCTTCTAAGAGCCCTTTCCTCCTAGCAAACATCATCTTTAATAACCCACTGAAAAGTAGATTACAGTAATTTCACACTCATAAACCGCACCAGGTGATAAGCCGCACTTCCGGGTAGCCCCAGGAATTTGTCCATAAATAAGCCTCACCAGTTGGTAAGCAGCACGTTTTTTCTTTTAAGCAAGGATCCATGTGCAACAAAATAACGAGTTAGTAACAGAATCATGCGATTGCAGGGTTTGCTATCGGTGCTCAATTTGCAAACAGTTTTCACAGACCGGCAAAGTCTTTTAACGCAGCCCCAGGTGCTCTCCCCATGCTGTGGGCCCCGGCACTCCCACTTCCGGCATTGGCTGGCATGGCTCCCAGCGCTGCTCAAAAGTGGCAGCTCAGCGAGCTGGCTGCGTGATGCCGGCAAAGCAGTGGCAAAAAGCGGCAGCAAAAAGCCCGAAGCCGGCAAAAAGTGGTGGCAAAGTGGCTCAGCTTTGTGTAAAGGCAGCAAAGTGGCGGCTTCCTCCATGGCCAGGTTGCAATTCCAGGTTGACATTTGGCCGAAATTTGTCCATAAATAAGCCACACCTGATGATTAGCTGCACTTCCAGGACTGGCTTGATTCTTCAGTGAAATAGGTGTGGCTTATCAGTATGAAATTACTGTATTTTATCAACTGGATGTTACCCATTTCCTTAGGATCAGTTTGAGTTTTATTAAAAGTCCTGCTTACCAAAGCCTTGATGCCATTGTCATACTTCAAAAGTTTTGAAAAGTCCTAGTATTAAAAATAGAAGCAAATAAGAGCAAAACCCTAAATTTTGCATTCCTTAAACCATAGTTAAATAATTAACTGAGAAATACCTGAGAAACTGAGTCTTGGCAAACATGACCCCAGGTCTGAGCACACTTAAATAACTGAACTGGCTTATTTAGCAAAGACTTTATGAAGCAGCAAAACAGGTGACAAACCTAATTTGTCACTGAAGGTCTTGCTGGCACTTGTGCAAAGTGGAAAGAAAACATTCCCAAAGCACAATATATCAGACACTTGCAGAAGGCTGTTGCTTGGTGGTCGCATCATGGCTATAGAATAGGAAAACTGTGTTTCAGGTGGTTTTTTTATGTTCCTTTTTTTGCTGATTCAGAAATATTACCACCCTTTTTTGTATTGTTTGCTACACAACAGCTAGCTTTTAATGCCACAGACTATGAATAGCAATTCAGATTGAGGTTTTAAAAGGAAAAATTGTGGGTTTATATTAGTTCTATTTTTGAAGGCAGAAAAAGCAATAAAGCATAGAATATGTGAGCATACCCCAAATATATATACATATATAAAGAGATCAGTCTTCAAACTCTTTTGCCATCTGTCACCTGACAATGATTAATTATGTGCAGGCCGTGATTAAGAATAATCACTGTTTTAAAAACAGCAGATAGAGAAAAAGCAATAACCCAGCATTTCAATGGCATAGGTGTACTGCTGGCTATGATTTTCAGCAGTCTTTCTCAGGAACACTGAGTTATACTAAGAGAGCACATATCACCTACAGGCTCTTTTACCTAAGAAATTTGTCTTTCTCCTTGTCTTCTAGAGACACACAATGTATTTTTACAATTGACTAAGGAACTAGCAGGATTCTATTGTTTGTCATAGAGCATGTCGGCTGAGAGAAAAAAGCTCAAGTGAATCTATTTTTCTTTTTTAACGATTCAAAAGAACATGTTACAAGACCATCTGTTAGCTGCATTGGCTATCCAGTCAGCATCTATTTTCAAAACTACTTGTCTGGCAGAAGATATCACAAATACTCTCCTTGTTCATGTTGCATGTCAAAAGCAAAGATGAAGGCAGCAGATAGCTGTGCTAAAAAACATAACTGAATATTAAAGAAACCAGCTCTGAATGTTGGTGATGGACTGGATGTAGAGCATTCCAAAGACACCATCCACAACCATACTAGCCTAAATGGGAGATGTAAATAGTGATGGGCTCTACAGCAGGGTGTGCTGCACCATGATGTGGGTTGTTCTGGTGGCTGCTGAAGTCAACTAAAGAGACTACAGATCAATGTAGACTGCAGAAAGTTATCTGAAAAAATGAACAGTTTCACCTAAAACAATGTGTGTTGTAGTAGCAATTTCTAATATAGCACTTTTTTTTCTTTTGTAGGCATGAGGACCTTAATTACAGAAATCAACAGACCTTATTTGGCTTTACAATTCATTTGTTTTTGCACTTTATTTGTAAGTTTTAGGACAAAAGGTTACCCAGCTGCTGTATTTTTGTCAAATCATTTTGAAGAATACTTAAAAATTACTCTCCCTCTAATAGCTGAGATTAAACCCTAAAATACAATGTTAGATGTTTTTTACTGTATATATAAATATATGATGTTAAAGTATAATACAGCTAGATGCATTTTATCTCCTATGTATTTCACTAACAGTGTATCTTTTATACATTTATTTTCTAAAATGATAATATTATTCTTTGAACTACAGTTATATTCAGTTACAAATCTAAAATTCTTTCTGTCTGCTTTATTCTGCTTCATATATTTTTTTGATTCTAAGTAAAAAAATTTGCGTTGTTTACCATAGCATCTTTCCACAAATCTTTCATGCTTTTCCTGAGTTCACTATTTTGAACCCTTTAGACAAGCTGCACAAATATTCAGTGACAGCTATGCATGAAGTATCGATGTTTTCTGTTTCTTATCTAAACTGTTTTCTGAGAAGGATACAATACAAAATTATACTGAACAGTTGAACATGTTGCTAAAAACCACAAACCAAACAACCCCAAACAAATACACACAGGAATTTCTGTGTCGAAATGCTGTGAGCTTGTCTTTAGCTAAACATATTTTTAAAAATATGTAAATTTTGTGTTGCCTCCACACTTTGAAGGATTGGCCCATTTTATTTATCAGTTCATCAGTGTTTCTGCTCTATAGTCCCAGAAGCTTCAAGTGCCAGAGAAGCACACTGATTTCTGGTGGTCAAAAAACCAGAATTTAACTCTGTGAGACAGAACACACTTTAACTGCACATTACAGGTTGTAGACTCATGATAACACATTCAACAAGAGAATTGGAATAGGTGTAGTAAGAGAGGGTGGGGGGGAAAGAAGAGAAATCAAATAAGTTCATCAAACTGAAATTTTTGACACATGGATTGAATCCTGCAAATGCCCCCCTTACTATCAGAGCAAATGATAGGCAGCACTGCTGTTTCTAAATTGGGAAAACCCAATTACCAGACATATGCCTTTTCCCTGCTCCTTGCCAGCTATACACTTATTATAGGGCCCATCCGATTAGAATAGCTCTGCTATAGACTGTCCAACATGACATATATTTTGAGCTTTATTGTGTTCTTGAATTTTCTGTATATTCAGTTGTTCTCCCAAACAGGGAAATTCTTCAGGATTGATAGGCTCTGTTACTTTAGAGTGCATTCCTAATCTTAATATGCTTTATTAAAGGAAATCTTGTAAGGTGATGGGCTTAATCAAAAAGCATCTATGCTGCTGTGCTGGTTTTGACTGGCATGAAGTTAATTTTCTTCACAGTAGCTGCTGTCTGTGTTTTGCATTTCTGATCCCAAGTGTATTGATTATACAGAGATGTTTTCATTGTTGCTGATCAGGACCTACATGGAGTCAAGGACTTGGAAGGGCACACAGCTGGAGCAGCCAGCTCCATGGGATCTCCCATTCCATATGGTGTGATGCTCAGCATATAAAACTGAGGAAGAGGAGGATGTTTAGGAGCAATGGCCTTTTGTCTCTCTAAGTCACCACTACATGTGAAGGAGCTCTGCTTTGCTGGGCTGGCTGAACACCTGCCTGCCCATGGGAAGTGGTGAATTAATTCCTTGTTTTGTTTTGCCTGCATGCTTTACCTGTTAAATTGTCTTCATCCCAACACACAGTTTATCTCACTTTTTCTCTTAAGGTTTTCACATTTGTCAATAGCTACTTTATATTAATTCCCAGATGAACCTGGCTGAATTTTTGTCATCTGTATTCTGTAGTACAGGATATAATGATTTTGGTTCACAGCATTCTACAGGAAACTAGAAATGGAAATACATCTCCTGGTCATTATTAGCTAAAAGATAACTACCCACATGCTAAAGAACAGCTTCTGACCTCCTCACAAGATACTCCTACTGTAAAATGCACATATCACTGCATCTAATTCTGTAATTCTTTTTGCTTGCAAAACCACCCATGAATCAAATAAATTGCTTCTACGTTAACTAGTTTAAGAGATTTTGTTTTAAAATGATGCATAAATTGCATCTGGATTTTTGCAGATGGACAGACATACAACATGCATCTTTGTTACTTAACCATATCATACAGAATTAACCAGGTTTGAGAAGGAATTTCTGTAAATATATCATTCATACACATACCCAAAATTTCAAATATAGTTTCCATCATTGAAATATTTGTCCTGAAAACAGACACTCACTTTCTTGTTTTTCAGTGAAATGTATTATGAGTACTCAGTATTTGATCATTAACAGTGCATCAGCTAGGGTTAATAGCTTGCAGCATATTTAGGATTCAGTACTTTCTCTAGATATTCCCTCTCACTAATTCCATTTCCCTGCAAATACATACATTTTGAATGTTGAGTGGCTTGCTTCTGGGTTTCTCACCCACTGAATATTGCTCTTTCCTGGTGTAGGTGTTACCTTGACCAGAGATATCTAGAAGAAAATGAGTTTAAACAAGGAAGGAAGGAAATAACTCTAACATAAAAGAGGAGTAACTTATAACAGGAATATCTCAGTAATGAATTGAAAAATGAAAATACAGCTGCTTAAAATGCAGTGCCTTCTGCTCCACCTCTTGATTTGACTTCTGAAGTACACAAATGAAAGAACCCACATTCTTGTTGGTTGCTCTTTTTTTTTGGCAAGCCCACCACTCTCCGCCCATGCCTGGAGGAGCATGTGAATTTTCAGTAATTAAAAAAAATTAACTTAAAAAACCCCAAAACATAACAAATAGAAAGGAGAAACTGGGAAAAATTTGAAAGGAAACAGGGAGAGTAACAAGTGTGTCAGAGCAGAGGGATCCTACCTTCCTTCAAGAAGTTTGTCCTAAGTGAAAACATTGCAAATGACATCTCCTTGACCTAAAAGTGCACCAACTTTTCCTAAGCCCTACACAGTGAAAAGATTGAAGTTGTGCAGAACAAACTTTGCTTTTTACAAATCTCTTTACACAAGTTATTACATATTTGACAACCCAAAATAGCCTTTATTTGCCACGTCCAGGTACAGGGGCTGTATCAACAAAGTGTTTTCTTGATACATTTGCTGTCCTCTGAGAAACAGCTGTTTCAGCTTCCTTCCCTGGCACACGAGTGATAGGTCAGGGGACACTACTGAGTCTCACTCTAAAAGCCAGTAATGCACAGTCTGTGCCTTCAGTGGATAGAAGAGCTGCTGCAGAAGGATAATAATTGTCCCCTGCTCTCACAGCACTGCAGCTGTGAATGGGGAGAAAGAGGCAAAAAAACAATAATCTGCAGCAAGCCTAAGACCTGGAATATTTAATCAGCAAGAGTATGAAGGAGAGAGAGCTCAGACTAAATGGAGACAGATGGAGTCTCATTCTATTTAGCAAAATAAATGTGTTTGAAGAGAGTAAAAAGAAGAAGCAGAGATGACATGCACAGTTATTTGACTGGCTTTGAATTGTCTTATCCACAGAAATTGATGGGAAACAGCTTAGTAACAAAAGCAAAGAACTAAAGCAAGTTCAGGGGATTTGCTCACCAATGACACTATTGATCCACTCCAGTCCTGGATAAGTCATTTTACTGAATGCTGAGGAGACAGCTGTCAAAATCTGGTTTTAAAGGTTATTAGAAATTCCTGTGACCAAATTAGGTGCAAATGAGACCACATGCCAGTGAGAACAGCATGGGTTTTATTTGATAGTAAATATGAGAGGTTTTCTCTAACCTCAGCAGTTTGGCTCATAGTCCAAAGTTCTTCAAGGAGGTTTCTGTGGTTTTAGCTTCTTTATGAAGTTTTTACTATAATGAGCAATATCAATGCTTATATCAATGTTTGAGGCATGAATTATTTCAGTAAATAACAGGGCCAACGAATTACTGTGAAATATTTCAGAAAGATTTATGAGCTGATATTGCCTTTAAAACACTAATGAAAATGAAATCTTGAAAAAAAATCATAGGATTAAGACATTGCAAATTATTTGCCAAATAATATCTATTATAGTTCATCTTTTACAAAGATACTCCATAGCATGTATCTGAGAAAACGCCTTTTTTTATTAATGTGATTAAATTTTCTTTTTTTTCCCTATCTATATTTCTGTTTCTACTGCAACCTATGGCAGAAAACGAGCTTAATTCTACCAAGAAAATAAAATTTGCATCTTATAATACCAGTTTTTTCCTGAGTACACCTGAAAATGTTCAAATCCTTAACACAGCTCTTCTGAACCACATGACATTTGAAGCCCCTTCTCCGTGGTGTTGCAGCTCAAAATTAATTTATCCTTTCTCCTTGACTGATTGTTTCCGTTGTTGCTCTAAACATAATGCTTCATCAAATTTTGCTAAGCATCTTGTGAGACACATCTCACCCTGTCCCTTTTCCTCTAATGACAACAGAGGTAAACACATTGCTTGCTTGTTTAGCTTCAGAACGACCCACAGACCTCATTTGGCCTATAGAGCTGTAAAATACTGCCCAGCATTGCTAAAATTTATGGTCCATCTCCTCCAAAATCCCTGTATAAAAATCACTCAGCCCTGTCAGGGAAACCATTTTGATGTAATAACTTTTAGGAATTACAGTGTAAGGTTTTTCATGAGCGGTCTCTGTGTGCAGAGAGGGAAAAGGGGCATTAGTCCTCGTTCCACAAATTTACTCAGGGGTTGTTTTATTCAGGTTTCTCATATCCACAGATCTTCCAGCAGATTGGATCCCACCTGTCCTGTGCTTTTCTTTGCCACACTGCAGGAAGGAAAACCACAATTTAATTGCAGTTCTTTAATTATTTTCGCCTTAGTCCATCTACTGCAAATGTAGAAGTTTTGTTCTTTTTATATAGCAGGACTCCTGTCCTTTGGTGGTAAGGAAACTGAGTTTTGTTAATTCAACATAAATAGTTCTAATACAGAATTAGGCTATGAGCAAGTCTGGTACCTCTCTTGTGTCTTCTTCTGTATTCTTTCTCTGTATTTCTGGAGAGAGGGTAAACTAGCAGTTTTTAAAAAGTCTTATTCCCTGAATTCTGTAATAAGGACGCATACAATCAGAACGCTTTTCATTAATAAATCCTTAGCTTCCTAGAAATGTGGTTCCTTCAAATTATGTATTTGTATTGCCCATGCAATTCTAAATTAATTAGATTGCAACTAGATTAATCTTTCTCACACTTGCTAAACTTAATAATTGCTCTTGCAACAATCAATACGCGTTTAATTAATAAGAAAATATTTTTCTTATTAAATTAAAGTTACTTTCCCATGTTTTGCTGAGTATTTGCATTGAAATGCCATTTTTCATTTTCTGCAGTAAATGTAAATTTGAAGATAAGGAAGTTAAACCCCATGACTAAATCCCATGGCTGATTTCCCATTTGAAAACAGCAGAGCTTTTGCACACACATGAAAATAAACATTAGGCCAGGATATAAAACATTCCATGCTACTACTCAGATATAAATCAGTCTTTCTGTACCTTTCTGTTCTTCTGTTTCTTCTTTTGCACTTAAGTCTAGTTTGAGAGAAAAGTTAGTTTTCAAAAGATCTCAATTTCTACAGATTTGTGAAACATGTAGAGGCATTTTTTCTGGTTTGTTTATCAGAGAAGTGATGCTAAACAAGAAACTATAAATTTTGTACATAGGGAATTTTCAGTTGCAGTGTAGAGCACACTAAGCTGTTTATGAATCAATAACATGCAGATACTATCCATCTTGACACTGTTCATCATCCTCCCACACGTATTGTCATGGTTTAGGAATGGCGCTCAATATCAAGATCTCCACAAGCTCCAAGTTACTGCAAAAGTTACTGCTAACCTGGCCAGGACACTTACTTTTAGAGGAAACAGTCTCCCTCAGTCTCTCAGTCCATCTTTGTCTCTTCTGTCTCTCTACCCATGTATCTAATATTTTGCCCTTTCTCAAATTAATATTCTATTTCTCACCTTGTATCCCTGAATTGTTAATAATTAATTATTTTGAAGTTATTTTATAGTACAATAATTCAGGCTCATCGGCTCCATACAGAATAAGAGCAAGGTATATAGACCATGAAAGGGTACACTAATTAAAAACTTATGTAACAGATCAATTAAGTATTTCTTGCTGTTTAAAATAATGTATTCAAAGAAAAAATTATAATGGAAAGGCATTTAAAATTTTTAGTCAAATTGCTTTTGACCCTTAATTCACTGATTTTCAGCAAAAGTTTTCCAGCTGAGCTGTCAAAAAGGAAGAAAATTTGTTGTTTCGAAAGAAATTATTTCTAGACTTCCTATTCTTTATAGATTTTTTTTCTGTTTCAGGATGAGGTGATAAACTAGTATATATAATTTCAGGAAGAAATAATCAGACAGCTGTATGAAAAGATATTTTAAAAACTAATATTCAAAGCTTCCTTGAATTTCAGTAAAAATGGAACTGAAGTAGGCTCATGAGCAGCTAGTTTGAGGAACACAGGAGCTTTAAGTGTTGGAGAAACATACTGAATTAGAGCTGACTTTCTTTTACTCAGTAGCCACAGTTGGTGTAAAAGCTAATCCTCTGATCAGCTCCACAGGCCTTCCACTAGCACATCCCACAGGCACTCATATCTTTAAAGGGAAATGAAGCAGGCTGCATTCTTGTCTTGCCCATTATTCACATAAAAATAAAACCAGTCCTTGGCATCCTGTTTGGTGTGCCCTGTTTTAGAGCGGCAGTGTTTTTAATTCCCAAGAGAGGCGGTAACGCGGATCAAGCGACTCTCGCAGAGGCTGTGTCGTGCCACATGATGGGAAAACATGCCTGTTGAAGGTGTGAGATTAGCACAGAATCAAAGAGTGGGATTCTAGCACAGGATCAAAGCCTTCCTCAGCTCTTGTGACAGGAAGATCAGAGAGAAGCTGATGGCGAGGCAGAAGCGTTGTGTTAGAGAAAGGTTGCGGGTAGTAGGGACTAGTTTTCCAGCTGATGTGAAACTCTTCTACTCCTCCCTGGCTCTGGGACGCCACAAACAAAGTAGAATTGTCCTTTGATCTGCACGTATTCGGAGTCATTAAATTCAGGAGCTTTGATTGCATTAAAATACACACCCACATAGAACACCATACTCATTTTTTAGTTGTCTTTAATATCTCTATTTCTGCTTCCTATACAGTTGCTAAATAGACTAAAATAAGAAGTAAAACAATTCACCTTCACAAGCTCCTGAAACTACCTCCAGAAGCTCCCATTTCCAAATGAGAGAGAGAAATCCTGCATTTATGCTCTCTGTCACAGATCCGTGATGAACGATGATTTATCCTTCAATGTTCCTTCTCCCAAAACAGATTTTGGAACTTAAGATCTGGCTGCTGCCAGTTCTCACCGACTGCAAAAGCAGGTATCAGCTGAGATGCTACCACTGGTGGTGCTGATTGTCATGGGTGTTAGAAACACATTGGTTTCCATTATTCTGATTTTGAATAGCTATAATTATTAAGGTTTTTTTTTTTTAATTTAAATATTTTGGAATTTTTTGAATGAAGAGTATTTTTTATTAAGAGATGGTGCAGCTTCCTTTATTATTATGCTTCATTTTGTCTTTCTCCGATAGATATCTTTTTCCTGAGATTTATATAAAAGTTATTTAAAATGCCTCCATTTATCATTCCTTCATGACTGATAACTGGTTTAATTAAGCATCCTCTATTGTCATCAGCTGAGAGGTAATGCCATTCAAGGTTCTCATATTATATAGATATTATTATATATTCATATACAGTATATTTTCCAGACATTCATTTCTACGAAGTAAATGCTATGCACTAGTGTGAGCCTCTGTAAATTCACTGGTTATCCAGTGATAATTTCTTGAATTAATGAAACTTGAAACATTTTTTTTTCCCATACTCATGGTTTTGCTCTTCTTCACGTACTAAACATTTGCCTCTTCCATATTTCCTTAAGCTGCTTGTAGTCAGTAATATTCAATAGAAAAAATTATATTGACCAACTCCAAATAAAAACTCATTTATCCTAAGATTTTGTAGATTATGATCAGTTATGCATAAGATTAGAGAGCTCACATTTAAGGAAATGTCCTCAATGACTGCAGCTGTAACTTCATATACCTAAAAATAGCTCATTATATTCTGTATGGTTGTGCAAGAACTTTAGTCATTATCAAAAAGGAAATAGAATGTATTCCCTAAAGGATGTCTTTTATTGAAAATTGTGGCAACACCATCTTGCTTCCTTCAGAATTCATCATTTTTACTTGGACACCTGATAGCTGAAGAGAAAACATTCTGCTGTTTGGAGCTAGAATGTTATATTAGAAAAGCCAAATTTTACGTGCTCAGATTTATTTCTTAGTGGTGTCATCTGTGCACTGAATTCTTTGATATGTAGTAAAGTTTAGAGATATTTGAATTTTAAGAAATTAAAGTACATATATCTTAGCCATGTCTGGTACTTAGAATTATGGATTGCAATCTGGAATAACAATAAACATTTTTTTTAAAACTTGAATATAATCCTATTTTAAAGGCAGAGAAAATAAAGCAGAAACATCATGTCCAAGGCCAAAGGCTTTTAATTAGTTCCTAGAGCTTTACATCTAACAGATCTAAAAGGATAGATTCAATCACTTAGAGTGATAAACAAAATGGTATTGTTTATCTTAGGAAAATATGAAATGCTGGCCCTTGCATAAACTGTATGGTGGAACAAGTAAATTATTAGGTTCTTTTTTCATGTATCGTTCTTATTAATTTAATATTGATTTTATACCAACTCAGGATAGGACTAAATGCTTTTAAAATAATGAATTACAGTTCAATTGTTAAAATGGGTTCTTTTAAACAAAATAACATTTCACTTCAAACAGAGGGTCAAAGCTTTCTTTTATGTGGAACAAAAGAAAAACCTCAATTAAAATGTTCAGAACTGCAGGCACCAACAAGTAAAGGGAAGCTTAAAGCTGTTTAGTCTAGTTTTATCTCAAAAAGGCATTTATTCTGCAGCAGTTCCTTTCTCCCTAGTTTTCCAGAAACGAATTGTCTCACCTTGGTTTCAATGGAATGGCACCTTTCCAATTCATACAGGCGCAGCGATTATTTCCTCCTACCATCCGAGGGGTTTAAAATGAATAACCCAATTATCCAGAATTATAGGGCAACTTGGTCTGCAGGCTTTTATTCAGCAGGGGAACAAACAAAAAGCATACAGCAAAAGCACAGCTGCAGTAAAGAATCCTGATATATCAACGGCCTTGGCGTTAGCTCCAGCCTGGCACTAAATTTTGAGATGTAATGGGAATGTGCCTAAAGTCTCTCCAGAAGCAATAGCTGTGAACTCTGAGTATTTGTATACCTACAAGTTACTTATAATGAAATATTTAATTTCCTTGGAAGATCTATCAGTTTATTCAGGTGTTTAGTCTTGGTTTTCCTGCAAAATAACTGAAAAGTGCTCTTTTATAATAATAATGGTAATACACTCATACATCAAGCTGCACATAAATATCCAGGGCACAATGGCCACATAGCATAGGAATAAAGTAAAGTAAATAAAACATATGTTACAAATAAAGTAGAGTGAACATGCAAAATGCTATTTTTCATTTTCAGATTTCCACTTTGGCTGTTTTATAGCCTGACTCCAGGGATACAATAATTAATCCCTATTCAGAAAACTATTAACTATTTCCACATTAACATTTTGGTATCAGATTTTTTTTTTTACTATTTAAAATATATAGTAATTCATTGTCTGATTTTATAAGAGTTTACTGTTTGTTTTAAAACCTGAAAATAAGAAAGTACTGGTAGATGGAGAAAACTGAATTTCACTGCCTTGGCTTTTCCTTCTGTCTTCACATCAGTTGAAGGGAAAGAAAAAACCTCTAATTTTGTGGTTGCATTAATAATTGAGTCTTTTGCAAAAAATATAATAAAAAACAAAAGATTTGATTTCTTTTTTATTTAGAGGGGGTCAGGGTGGGTTTGGATGGTTTATTTGTTGTGGGATTTGGTTTAATTTTTTTCTCATTTGCTTCCATTTACATTCTCTCCAACTAAAGTACATTCAAACTGTTTCCTCAGTGTTTGGAAAAATCAGGGAAACGTTTCCATATTCTATATAGCTTTCTTAATTAAAATTGTCAATACTAGATGAACATCCCTATGAGAAATAGACGTGGCTTTATGCTTGGTAAATGTTCTTTTAATGTCCTTGAGAGTCAATCATATTACTATACATTGGCCTCCTTAACTTGAATGAGGTCTTGCTAGCATTGATGGATTACTTCAGCAAAATCCCTTGTAGTTAAAAGCATTTGAAAGACACCCAAGGGGAGAAAAAACATTAAACCAGAGATATATTTATTTATTGCTAGGCAGGGATGCCCTCAGAAAGGAGTAATTCAAAGATATCTCACACAGTCTTAAGAAAAAAGATGTTGGAATGACAAATTTTCCATGGCCCCTGAAGAAAAACACGAGTTCAGAACAGAAAACCAGAGTAGATCATTTACAAGTGATCATTGCTTGAGGATGCTTGGAGAATAATGGAGAAGTTAGGACATGAGCATATTTGTAAGAATGACTGTCCCACAGCCTGTATTTCAACTCTTTTCAATAAATGCTCAAAATCACCTACTTTGCTTACATGTTTATGCACTTGTGGAACCAAGATCAAAGTCTAATGCCAACCGGTATCACTGTGGAATAAGAAGTTAAATAAAATAAATCCCCCCTTATTTGATGAACAATTGATTGCCATTCTTTTTATATACTTTTTGTTGAACTGGTGCTAACATGGCACGATCTGACTGGTAGGAACATGCACTTAAAAAAAGAACGTGTGGAACTGTGACCTTACCCAGACCTTGCAGCAAAATATGGTATAATTGGTGGATTTCAACTAGGTCACATAGTATTTCCAGGAAGACTTTGACACACCAGCTAAGCTCCCTGTGAAGTCATTGAAGTCTTCCCATTTTTCTCAGTGGGAGATGAAATGGATCAATCTATAATAGATTTGACCTTTTTTAAGGTTGGAAGTTGATGTTGCACTAGAATAATCCACATCAATAGTCAAAGAATACCTATAAAACATTTTTTTTTCTTAAGGAAAAACAAAGCAGTAGGGCTCCTACAATGGTGCTAGAAACAGTTGTCAGTTGTAAGAAAGTAATTGTCCCCAAACAAATTGCTGGCAATTCTCAGAAGAATTAATAGCTAAATTTCACAGCTCCAACAGTCTCTTGCATCTTATATTCCTTCACCTGCACCAAGACAAAAGCTTTATTCAAAATTTCAAGTGTAAACAGATTTTCCTTTATTTACATTCACACCAAAATTATCTGAAAAGAGTAAATCCTCTGGAAGAGTGAAACTGCATCTGGAAGTGAGGAAAAACACCTTGGAATATTACTGTTCCATGATTAAATTCTGACAACTTTCTGACTGTTAATCATCTTGAACTGTACCACAGCTCTTAGAATTTCAGAATAAGAATATTTATATGTAAGTGCTCTGAATCTCACAATATATTTCAAATTATTAAATGTAATTAAACTTTTCTGTTTGGTCGAATGCTTTTTTGTCCCTTGTAAGTACTTAATATTTAGGTCCTAGACCAGTGTGAATGGTTATATATATCTAATTAGTAAATAAAGCTGAAAAATCCTTAATAATCATGGAATGCCCTCTCTTGTTCTTTGCTTTGAGGGTTGTCCTATTGTTGAGGTTTCTTTTTTGAATCCGGTTTTCCTTATCAATTCAGCCCCACCCTCTCACAGCTGCCAAATAAAAGTTCTGAAAAAACTTATATGTATCTCATAGCATATAATTGCTTAGGGGTTTTTGCCAGGTTTCAGATAAGATTTATGTTATTTTTCTGTAAATTTAATATTCCAATTCTGCTTGCAAAATGCCAATGTATTTAAAAAGCAATAATGCACACATTTTAACTCACTCACAAGTTTTTCCCTTGAAATATTACTCTCTGCTCCATGTGTCTATTTTGGATGTTTCCACTTTGATCATGTCTAGTATTATGATCCAGTTTTGTGAGTTTGTGGGGTTCTTTTTCTACTTCATCCATGAACTTAACTACTTGAGCCAACTCTCTCATATCAGGGACACTTAATTTTCCTGCTTTTGGTGGATGTGCACATGACACTAGATGTAACTAACAGATATAAATTCCTCATATAGAGACAAGGAGAGAAAGAAAAAAAAAAAGAAAAGCCCTAATTTAGCTGTTGTCAATTTATACTCTCAGATACAATTTCCTTTACAGGCATAATTATTACTAGGGCTTTGTTTACAAAGACGATTTCTGTCTCAGAGAGTTTAAGATCAGATTAGGGAAAATGGGAAATTGAAATATAAATTTTAAAAAAACCCCACCATATTAACTAGTATAGTCTTTCTTTCTATTGAAATCTATTTCTAGGATAAACGAGCATTTGAATGATACAGAGTTTCATTCTCCAGGGAAGACAATGGGAATTGCTTCTCTCAGCTCAGGATTATTATTCTTCCCAGCCAAAGCTTTCCATAGGAATCCCAAATTTTTTTCCTATTCCTTGTGTTTAACCCTACAAACCACAACAGGTGCAGAGACAACTGAAATATAACATTGGCATTTTATAGAAACAATTACCTTAAGACCAGAAGATTTGCTGGGCATTGGGGCCAGAGAGCCACATCTAATTAAATTAAAGCAAGCCCCATCCAATAAACGATGATTTATAGAGTTTAATGTATCTATTTTGCCTATTTGTGGCTTATATTTCTGTATTTATATTTTATATTACTATATTTCAGCATTTTATTCAGCTCCCCTGCGTATAAATTCTTTTGACATCAGCAGAAACAAATCTCAATGGCCCTATGCTCATGTGCCTTTTTACATAGCAATTTAAAGGAACAGAACTTAAAGCCCTGTGGAGTGAAATTAATGCAATTTAATATAAAAAAAAAAAAAAAGCTCTTCATCTTTTAAAAAATACCTTTTTTGTTCTCTTAGCTTTGATTTGAGCATCAGAGCTGGAAGATCATTCATAGATATATGGTTACAGAGCATTAAAAATAGTGCAGATTATTCCAAGAAATAATTCACTATATTCCAGACTGTAAGAAAAAGTATAAATGGAATGTGCATGTGAAATATTAGCATGTTTGCTTTCAATTGTCAGAAACTAAAGATCTTTTTCACCTCTATATAATATTAAGTCTAACATTTCAGGCAGGTTTTTGTTTCTTTTTGGTATATTTGTTGTTTTGGGGGTTTTAGTGTTTTTTTTTTTTTAATCTTGTATTTTGCCTTCCTCAGAAGTGTGAAATTTTCACAATTACATATCCTTAGCAAAGACAGATGGATGATAGAAAAGGTTAATAATGTATGAAAAAGTTATCAAGATAGAATGTTATAGCAATAAAGAATTTCTTTATAGATAGCTCTGATAGCCTGTCAAATTTCTATCACTTATTTTAATTATAAGATGTGATGGGGAAAGAGAAAAACAAAAAATAAGATAATCAGTCATTTTTGTGTCTCCATAAATTTCTAAGACAGTTAAAATGGATTATTTTTTCTTGAATAAAGTAGAAATTTGAAAGATTTTGTTTTGTTTTGCTTAGTTAGAAAACATGACACGTTGATATGCAAAGTTCTCATTGAGATGCTCCATTTCCTTCAAGGATTTTTATTGTAAAAAATTGTGAGGTTTGAAGAAAAAATATTTTTGGTAAATTCTTAACAGTCTGAAACCAGGAAGAGGAGAAGTACAGTAATTACACGATTATAAGCTGAACCTTTTCCATTGAAGAATCCAGCCTATCTCAGTAGTGTGGCTTATATTCAGGTGCGGCTTATTTATGGACAAATCCCAGTGAAATGCCAACCCAGAAGTGAGAGCCGGCCAGGGAGGGCGCCTGGGGCTGCCTTTAAAGGCTTCACTGGTCTGTGAAAACTGTTTGCAACTTGAGCACCTGACACCAAACCCCGCTGGCAGCGATTCTGTTACTAATTTGTTACTTTGTTACACATGGATCCTCACCAAAAAAAAAAAAATGCGGCTTATATTCAGGTGCGGGTTATATATGGACAAATCCCGTGGTCTGCCCGGCTACCAGGAGGTGCGGCTTATAATGAGGTGCAGCTTATAATTGTGAAATTGCTCTACATGTTCCTGTTTTCACTCAAAACCATCCCAATATTCAGTGTTGACCTAATCTCTCAAGTCTAGAAAGAAATAACTCAATTTTCATTGGACCAACAAGAAAAAGATGAATTTCATTAACCCAGGGGTTAGACTATTTACCTAGGCCTTGGAAAGAAACAATCCCTTGTGTGGACCACCTATGGTCATGCAGAACAAGGAATTAGCATTCGATTCTTACACATAATTGGTGGCTATTGAGATCATCAGAAAAAATGATGTATTTATGCCTATCATATTTTTCTACATAATTTTTGCATTGAAGTATTTTGAATTGGCTAAAAGCAAAATATTTATGGAGTGGAAAAAATCTAGTTAGTTACAAATTTTATCTGAGTATTTTTTCCCTATTATTTACATATTTTTTTTTTAATAATAAGCAAAAATTATGTTAACTCTAAATATAGAAGTAGAGAGCAGAAGACTCACAATGGATTTCTCCTACATCTTTCATGATAAAATAGTGAAATTTATTAAATCCAAAATCAAAACGAAAAATGGGTAAAGGAAAATTAAAGGGCTTCCTAACAAATTGGACTTAAATATATAAAAAGCTTTATTTCAACTGGTTTGGTTTGGTTTGGTTTTTTGGTTTTTGTATTTTACCATTCAGAGATTAGGACTGAGTGTAAATTTATGTAGGATTGTTTGTAAAGCTTGCAATCTCACAAAACCAGTCAGGATGGTTAATATTAAGAATAAGAATTTCATAAACATATAGGAGTCAAGCCTTTGGCAAAAAATAATTATTTCCTAATGCAGTGCAAATAAAAGAGAATGGATCATGAAGAAGGAAAGCAGAAGTAAAACACATAGAAAAGAAATTAAAAAACAAACAAACAAAAAAAACATCAAGAAATAGAAACTCTGGTCATTCTATCATGTATAATTACAATTATCAACTAAACTATTAGCATTCTTAAGGCATCCCTGCATTATATTCCAAAATTGAATTAAATGGAATTGTGAAATAGATGCCAACATCCAGAAGAAAGTCTGTATTTTTTGTATATTGTTTTGTATATTTTTTGTACACTGTTACTTTTGTATGATAAATATAGTGCTAGAAAAGCTGCAATAAATCAGGGAAGGGCTTTGATTGCTTTTGGGGGCAATCACACATAGGAAGCATAAACTGTCCCACATCTGGATGCTTCCTATAATCAATATAATGTCTGTTGTGAAGCAACTTAACAGCCAGAATGAAAATCACCATTCAATGGGGCTACATCTACTCAATTCTTTGTCCATTGATATCTTATTTGTCCGCCTTTCCTTTTGACAGCTAGTACTTTGAAATAGGAATCTAATATTCAATGTTTTTAAAGACGTAAGTAGTTCATTGGCAAAAAGGATTCCTAGCTAACAAAATGGAGAATCTTGGTTCATATTCTATTAATATAAAAGAAATAAAATCAACTGATGTTATTGCAGAAAGGACTGGATTACTAGAAGAAATTTTGAAGTGTTTCCATATGCTGTTAGCTTCATGTAAGACTATATATCAGCAACTGCCACGTTATATAAGTAATTTTTTTTTCTTTATTAATCTTATTAATATTCTTCAGTTATTGGAACAATGATAGAGTAAATGTCTGGTAAAGAAATATTCCATCAATTATGTGATTTGATATCCACACTAACTGGATTGACTGCCATAAGAGCCCATGGCGAAGGTGAAACTTCAGAAATTGCCACTTTTTATTTCTATAGCATGGTCTAACTTTAATTTAGAAATATAACGCAAATATCTGCAGTAGCCTTGGCTCTTTATAACTTGCTAAGGAGGATATCCTTTGTCCTTCTGTGGGTGGTGCTGAAATGGTGGTCTTTTCAAAGAGCTACATTATCTTACTGTGCAGGATAACAGGAGAGTTTAGAAAATTGACTTCAGATGTTAAGTTTTGAAAAATAAATAAGTTTGGTCTAGAGAATCCAAAAGGCTTCAGGACACAAATTCTTGTTCTTAATGCACGGGTAAGAGAGCAATATCAGGTACCTCTGGCCAACTAATGTGCACAAATTGTACGGTCAAGTGACTTCTCAAGTCACATAAAATATGTGAAATTAATGGAGGAAAAAACCCGGCTCATATTGTCTATTTTCTTTTGCATTTACAAAATTGTGGAGAGATTAAGATAGATTGTCTTTGTTGGAACGAGCCTAGGCTTGAGAGAACTCAAGCTGTGGGAACTCTGCAAGTTTTTTCTGAGAGGTTTAAAAGAAGAGCCAGACAGTCTGCTACCCATTATCTGCAGTAAATTAAGAAGATTTTTATGGCATTACCCTTTGGAGACATAATGACACACCAGCAAATCACTGACGTGGTTGTGCATGGTGCTAAGTCTCCTGGCCCAAGACCAAAGCAGTACTTCCTGATTTATGGAGCTTAAAGGTAAAGTTAGTTTGTTAGGCAAAGCCTTACTCAAGCAGCCTGAATCCTTGGCTAGATTCAAAGGTTTCAGCTCTCATTTCACTATCAAGAAAGATCATCCATTCATTGAGTTCAAAAGAAGGTCTGGTAGGAAATTCTCATGAGGAATATCATCCCACTAGAAAAGGCCAGGCCACTGAAACTACGACTTGTGCACTGGCAAGAGACAGAAAGTGCAGAGAGTAAGCTGGGAGTCTGTACACATGAGAAAATGTAGCAACCTTTCCTTTAAAAAGGATCTTCCCTCATAGAGATGTTTCCCTCCAAAGATATAAAGAGGTAAGTAGAAAAGAGAGGAAGAGACATAAATTATAAGAATATGTATATTTATACATAATAAATAATATCATAAAGAACTTGAGATGAAACATGCCATACCTATTTAAAATTAATTATAATAATGTTTTATTGTACTGATTTGTTTAGAAGAGTGAGGAATAGTCTGGAAAATTGGAATAATCAGTGCTAAATCCTCAACACGGCATACCAACTGAGGAAATGAGTTAACAGAGTCCACTTTCACACTAGCTCCTGGTTGCACATTTCCAAACCTGCCATGCCCTAATTCTCTTTTCATACATTTTCAGGAAGGCACCATATCTTAGCACTGGTACAGAAATTCAGCAAATCTTCAAGCAACTCCAATCAAACCCAGAAGACTGCACCCCCTAAATTGCTTTATAAATTAATTTCTGTAGAATTTAAACTATCCCAAAACATTTGTATTTATGTTATTCAAATAAGCACTCTGAAAAATGAAGAGATATCAGAGAAGTTCAGCAAGACAGCTGTTAAAAAAAATATTGCCTTAAACTTAGAAAAGTCCTAGCAGCATTCAGTGCTGTGATTTAAATAGCAAAGTTTACTCATGTGGATGGAGCTCAGGTGTACTGTGACAATTCCTACTGTAACCTAAACCATGGAATTAAACTACACTTCCTTTTTCTTCTAATCACTGATCTAGCCTATGGGATCACAGTGGACACTCTTCACTGACAGTATTTTAATGAAGGTTAGCACCCCAAAATCACCTAACAATATAAAGTCAGGTGAGATTTATACTGTATTATGTTAATCATAGTACTGAAGAGCCCAGGAAATAATGTGTGATGGCTACTCAGCCTCTTACATCAAATCCTTTTAAAAAAATCTTCAAACATAATGGCATTATTATAAAGAAAAATACAGAAAACAATCTACAGTAGTTAATGGTCTAAGAAGAAATTTTTATGCTTAAAATAAGAGGTTTAGTCCCAAACATTATCAGTATAGCTACTCTTAAATGAAGTTATTGAGCAATTTATTGAAATAAATGTACTAAATCAAAATCAAAAAGCTTTTATGATTCATATCTCTGGGTTTTTCTTAATTTAGACATCATTCCTTCCCAAATTGAGATAAGAGCAGAAAATAGCTGAATGGTGCCATTCATAATATGTGAAGTAGCTAGTGTGAAAACAAACCTTACAGTCGACTGGAGTAGCTCTGAATAAATTATCAGTATTCCATACAAATAAAACACAGACTGGCTCTAGGGTAGTGACAGAGAGAATAATTTCTTAAAGGAAAGCCAAACACATGATCATGCATTGACAGGCTAAAATATGAATGTCTGTGCAAGATACACCTACCTTGTTGGCTTCATTGTCCCCATGGATAATGGTACCTTAACTTTGAAAAGAATTGTTCCCCAATAGGGACAGCAGTCAGAATATGCTTTTAGGTTTAGATTTCATCCATCTAAACCAACACATTCTGTTAATTCTTTTCACTAGACATATATAACGAATTTTTTATGCAGGCGACCATTTAGTCACACCTTATTTATACTCTATATGGCAAATAATGAATATTCAAGTTGTAGCTCTTAGTCCACTTTATATTTCAAGCTGTGAAATACCTACCAATATAAGTATTCTTATGAATAGTAGAAATAGTTATGACTTTGGACTACATCTAATAAATAAATAAACCCAAGTAATTTTCAAGGTTTGGCCAAAAGGTATCCACTCATTTTTTTGCATATACATTGTATATTCTTCCTATAAACAAATTGCCACTTATGGAAAAATACAGATACATGCTGGCATGATTATATAACTGAAGCAAAAATATTGATGGAATTTAGGAATTAAACCCAAACAGATTTGGCTCTCCTGGAGCTATTCACATGTCTATTATCAGTAGTTTATATCAGAAAAGGGGATCTCTTTAATATCTGCTGTTTTATTTAGCGATCTCCAACCAGGAGTTGTTATAATTAACTAAAAATGAACCATGCTTTACAGAAGTCATGAAACAGAACCCTGTCCCAGTATCTGAGCAATTATCAAGGAGAAAAGTGTTCAAGTTCTGCCTTACCCCTCGCTTTTTAGGTGATGAATTTCATTAGTGAGGAACAATTCTTATGTTTATATTTTCAGATTTCCCCACCCAATCTCAAGAACTGAGTGGTATTTTAAACATTTGTGTTCTATAAGTGAAATCTTTCCTTTAAGGTCTTGCAAAAAATGTATTTTTCCATTTCTCAGAGTTAAGAATCTCCATGACAAGATGATCATGATTGTTTTACTGATTTTAATACATGGAATAATTGTGTGTTTACAACCATATGGAAGAAAAAATTACATATGTGCTTAGACATTCACTTCCAATAAAGCTGTCAGCCTGTCTAGCAAAGGTCACATCTCTAATAGAAAATACCAGACAGCAGAGGAAGTCATTGCATGCATCAGTCATCTCATCAAAATAATGATACAGATCGCAATATGCCCATTTTATTATATCACTATTATTCATTATTATTACATTTTTTAAGTTCAGTTGGCAGCCTGCCTCAGATTTTTTCTTATTAGGTTTTCCCAGACTGAGCAAAAGCAATCTACTACTGTACTACTGTCTCTATTCACTAGCTTTCTATTTCTTACCAGGGAGATCATATTCTGCATTTTATTTTTGGAGAAGTGTCTTCTAAATTTGAAAACATGTACCTAAAGAGAGTAGGTTTATGCCAAGCCCAGAACATACAACCCAGTTTAGTTTAAGGCAGCAAATCTCACAAAAGTAAGAGATTCTGAGTCTATTCCAATGCTCTCAAAAAAGCTAAAATATCTCTAGTAATTAGGCTAGTTAATTAGGTTTTATCATGTTCAACACAACTAATATGCTTCTTTTTCTGACCTCAATAAGAAGTTTTTTTGGTTTTACACATGGTCCACTCCTTTTAGCATTGAAACCCAGGAACTTTACAGATGTTAACAGTAGAAGCTAGATCCAAGACAAAAGCTTTCCAAGCACCAGCTTTTTCTTGGTTTACTCTTAATAAAATATAGCTATTGCTTTTTAATCAAATAAGGATTTCCATATGTTCTAGGGATTTCCCACATTCTTTACTAGTGAACAAAGGAGGCTTTCCTATCCCCATATTATATTTCCATATTTAAATATGTACTCATCCAAATCCCACAAACAGAAACAATGCCTAGTATTGTTTGCAAAGAGCTGATTTCCTGGGTGAATTACCATAAGCAGTACAAAGAAAAAAACAGTGTAAATGCAAGTGAATACAATGCAGAGTCAATAAAATAAAAACCAAAACCATATTTTACCATTACAGTTCTAATTTAATGCTGTGTTTTATGTACACAAAGGAAAGAACATGCAAAGCTTCTTTACATCTTATTACTGTAACATTCTCTACCTTTGAACTGAGATTTAAAGGTAAAAGTTTATGCAACTAAACTTCAGGGAATGGTTTGTCAGTTTAATAAAGACATTCTACTGATTTTTTCTTGCATTTGTGATGCAATATTTTTCTCTCTTAAATGTGTCTGTCTGTAGTAAATTTGTGAAAATACAGAGGTTGCAAAAGCTTGACATAGTAATGTACTAATCCTGATTTAAGCACCATGTGGTATTCACTTTTCTACCCTTCCTGCAGTTCCTTGTATAAATAGCTGTATCTACAAGAGTAATTCACAAAGAAAGACTAAAGAGATAAATACAGCTAAAGAGAGGGAGATTTAAAAAAAAATGCAAATTCAGACTGTACTTCAGACAATGCAGAAATAGGCAAGAGTCAGCTTAGTCTGATGGATAGTTGATCAATGTTTCAGTGGTCTGTGAGATAAAAAGAGGCCAGAAGAGTGCTCCTGCAAACATTTTTTGCCAATTTTATTATAGAATAAAGATTATGTGAAGAGTTTGCTCTATGTCTATTTTACACACATACATATGCATTCAGTCGTACATAAATGTTTGAATTATATTTATATAAACTCTAAATGCACAACTGCAAGCACACTTATAATCAAGGGATGTGAAGACATCTATCAACTTCTAATAGATTTCATTTCCATACTTCTCTGTAGGAGTTATCTAAGATGAAAACTTTCAAAGGCAGGGTTCCAAGCAAGCTAGCTCACTTATTTGATCTAATATGGAAATTCCTAAAAATTATTGAATCTATATGGAGATTAAAATTTCTTGGAATAACATGAAGTCCCTCCTTTCATTCTTCACATTTGCCATCTGACTTCCTTTTCCTTAAACTAAAGTTTCCTGCTTTGCCCCTCCATTTTCAATGATCTGAGCATATATATCACCCTTCTCTGATTCAACAGAGTAGACTAATTTCATTTGCACCTACAAGAAATTTGATGTTTTGTTTAGAAGCTTGAATGAGCAAAACTGGCTGAAGGTAGCAGACTTCCAAATAACTTTCATGGGTTTAAATGCACTGACTGCTCTTCAAGTGCTTTTTCCTCTTGTGCATGATATCATTTCTGTCTGTTTAAAAAAATACAAGAGAACAACCAACCAAACAAACCCAACAAAACAAAAAAACCATGCACACTCCCCAGCAAACCAAAATACCAATGTTATGTGACAGCATTTTGTTTGTAATTATTTCTTAAAATCTTGTTACACCCAGAACAGTATAAGTGCTAATTTCCTTTAAAAACATGAAAATTTAACTTTTAGGTGTAAGATGGCAGACTCAATCAGGCCGCAATGAGTAAAAGGACATAGATTTTCCTCATAACAGCAATTATTTTCATACCAGTGAGAACTAGAGAGTGTCTTCTCCAGTAGCTTATTTTGCATACAAGACCAATATTCCCATCATGAATCATTATCACCCTATACCTGCCTATCTCAACTGTTTTGAGATATTTATTTTGCTGGGGGCTTTATTAGCCCATCAAAAGGCATATAAGGAAATATTATTAGGGAGAGGGCAGGAAAGAAAGAGAAGCTTTTTAGGAGGATTTATGAATTTGAGCACCAATATTGTGATTGTTGCCATCACACACAAGAGCAAGGCAGAAAAACTGCAGAGTCAATTTTTTTTCATCAGCAGCAACCAATTATAGTGCAGCAAAAAAGAAGTAAAAATGCTTCAGAGATATTAAGAGATATGAAAACATAAATGGAATGACGCAGTTGAAATATTTGAGGATCATTTATAAGCTGGAAGAGAGAAGATTTAGATGAGGTCTTAAGGAGAAATTCTTCACTGTGAGGATAGTGAGTCACTGGCACGGGAAGCCCACAGAAGCTGTGGATGCCCCACAACTCCTGGAAGTGTTTAAGGCCAGTTTGGATGGGGCTTTGAGCAGCTTGATCTAGCAGAAGGTTTCTCTGCTGGGGGAGTGGTGTGCGGGGTTGGAACAAGATGATCATAAAGATCCTTTCCAACCCAAGGTACTCTATGATTAAATTACATAATGAGTACATGAAATAGCATCATAAAACTTGGTATGATCTAATGGGGATGAAGACAATGTAGGGTCATCTGTGCTCACATTGAACAACTGCTTCTTTTCATTTGTTATGTTTTTTGGAAGATTTATTTCACTTCTTAAAACTGAAAGACTTTTATTGCCAAACTTTTAAATGAAATTAAAGAGTTACCACAGCTAAAAATGTTGAGCCAAGCAATGTGATAGAGTCTGGAATCATTCCACACTCTGTTTGGGTCGGATATAACTTGGTTAAGGCAAGAACAGATGGAAGCTGTGTTTAATCATGACTATGGCATCAAGCATCCCTGAAGCAAGTAAAAAAATCATCTTAGTAACTAATGGCTGTGTTCTGATGTCACTAACAAGAGTGCAATCAATATTAACTACATGATTAGGTTCAGGAGACACAATTCAACATGGGGTTTGTGCACTAATACTTCATAATTAAAATGTAAATGACTGACATTTACTCCACTCATACATGTTGTCCAATTCTTCTGGATGCTCACATTTGGCTAAAGCAATTACTCTCATAATAGATTACTGCATGCAGAAAAGCATCAAATTAAGATTATCACACAAATAAACAAACAAAATAAACCCCTCAGGCTATGCAAAAGATGCATTAAGTCATTTCATAAAGTTATAATATTTACAGAAATAATATGAAGTACTGAATATGCTAGTTAAAAAATACATGTGAGTTAGTTACAGACTACAAGGTAAAATAATTACAATAAAACTAACTGATAAGGAAGACTCACTGTTATTTAGACAGGCAGCAGAATATTCTTTCTATAAATTAGATTTCAAGACTTTATACTGGAAGCTGTAGGTGGATACATACAAAATAATTACGAATAAGAAATAATTGAGAATCAACTGAACCAAAGCCAATATATAAAACAAATAAGATTTCTGCTGGGAATGGAAGAAAAGTATGGAAAACCCTCCAAGGCAAATGCTAAGACTATTAAATGAAATTTGAGCAGAAATCCAGCTTAAGGAAGGTATCCAAGAAGGAGCCAGGACAAATTTGATCCAGGGCAGATGCAGAGAAGTAATTTTTTAAATTCAAAGCTAAAGTAAATCAATTGTTTACAGCAAAAACAATGGTAAGATTATAATAGGGACTTTTGATTGGTTGGTTTGTTTCCAGATACATCAAAATTATTCTGTCCAAAATGAGGATCCAATGAGAAATTGACACCAAAATATAGTGATGTTTTTTTAAATAAGGAATATACTTATTTTTTATATTTTGAATTTGTTTTAATATAAATGAATACTAATATTGCTTAAGTTTATGAGTGTGTGATTATCTATTGCATATGGAAAATAATGCCAGATTTCAAAACAGACCTTAAAAAACTTGAGAAAAAAGTATTTGAGATATCTAAACTAGGCAAAATCTAAAATGCATATATATGCATATAAATAATATATTTTCAACAATAACTAGAGGCTATAAAAACGAGAAAGCACTGCTTCTAATTATTTCATTGCATCTCACACAAATCCAACAATGAAATGCATAAATATTTTACTTAAGATAAAATCATTTGGCTAATAGTCTAAGCAGTTTCATATTTATGTAGCTTGCTTAGAGCTGGTAGAGTTTTCAATAAAAGCATAGCTGAAAATATGCAGTGTTAAACTAACACTATTGGTACTCTTTTCATCTCCCTCGAGAGATGATAAAAATTTATGGAATTAAGATGAGTTGCTGAAGTGTGGCTATGATGTCCAGTCTCTCTGTCATTATAACTGTATTGGATGCTTGAACATTGAGATAAGACTTGTGCCTGGAAATAGTAGTAATTTCACGATTATAAGCCACACCCTTTTCATTGAAAAATCCAGCCTACCCCAGTAGTGCAGCTAATCATCAGGTGCGGCTTATCTATGGACAAATCCCAGCGAAATGCCAGCCAGGAAGTGAAACCCGGCTGGGCAGGGCCCCTGGGGCTGCCTTTAAAGCTTCGCTGGTCTATGGAAACTGTTTCCAACTTGAGCACCTGACACCAAACTCTGCGCTGGAGCAATTCTGTTACTAACTCGTTACTTTGTCACACATGGATCCTCACTTAAAAAAATAAAAAAATGTGTGGCTTATATTCAGGTGCGGCTTATATATGGACAAATCCCATGGTGTACCCGTCTACCCGGATATGTGGCTTATAATTGTGAAATTACTGTAATTAAAGTGACCCCTTACAGAACCTAGAAATGAAACAACACACTTTTGAGATAGTATTAGTACGGAAGGGAATATAAAGGATGGTCTTTATTGGAGGACTCCGGGGGCAGATATGGCAAACGCCCACAAAATGCCCACTCCCCCACTGGTTGAATACAGTTTTATAAGCTTAGTAATTAGCATATTTGACAAAAATCTTTAACTAGAGACACAAGTGGCAGGGCAATTTCCCACATTTCAACCCTCTCTGAATTCTGCCCTTTTTTTTTAGGGACTAAACATTGTTGGTAAAACTGTGTCTCAAAGAGCTAGTTTTTCACCTTGGTTCCCAGTGTTCAGCTTCCAAGATAGGGTAGGGACCTTGTAGCCCCAGCTGGGAGCTCTGGAATGTGTTTTGTCTTTCTGCCTATCAGAGCAGGGAAAAGTACCAGGGAAACTAGTGAGGAACTATATAACTATACAAAATATACAGAGTTACAAATGTATGTGTAAGGAATACAGAGATTATATAAAAGAAAAAAAAGCAAAAATCATTTTGGCATTACTTCAAGGAAAATTTCTGAATAAAAATACTATTAAAAACACTAAAAAAAAAGTAATCAAGGTAGGGTATTGCAAAACAGCGATAACTAAAAGAAAAATGTCAAATAATCTAACTTTCATATTTTGAAAGTTGAGCACACGCACAGAAACTACTGCCTCTCTTAGCTGTGTTCATTATCATACTGTAAACTCTAATTTGTGGTGGTTTTAATGGCTTTTAATATAAAAGTGGCTATTTTATGCCCATTACCATCACTACCATCCAAGTATTCAGCTATTCTTATTATTAGAAATGTTAGATTAATAATGAACTTTTTAGTTCCCACTAGTAATCACCTGCCCTACAGATTTCACAGAAACAGCTTTCTTTGAAAAGTATTCTGAGCCATGTCATGTGTCCCATGGTAGCTCCGACTCATTTTCTATTATTCTTATTGCTATTATTAAAAATTAATTTATTTCCTGCCCTGGGGAACAGTAGATTAGACCAGCTCTTGCAAAGTCTAGCAATGTAAGATAGGCAGGATTTAAAGGTTTGCAGCCAGAGGATACTGGCAAAATCAGACACGTTATTAAAAAAAAGACAATTTGACCACTTCAATTGCTCCCATCCACTAATGTAAATTGCCATTGATATTGCTTAATAAACCAATCTGAATTGTGACAGCTTATGGCTTTGGTTCCTGATTCCTGTCAAACCAAACCACAGCAGCTGAAGTGAATGCCACTCCCTTTAGTAATAACTCTCACTTCTCTCACACAGTTAAGCACAAGTGCAACCAGTTCAAAATAACTTTTTAAAAAATCTACATTGCATACAGGGCTCAGGGAAAAGTCAGACATTTATTCACTGTTTGGGGCAAGACATATTTAGTGCAAGAAGCCTGAGAGCTGAGGCAGCTCTAGATTATTACATGGTACAGGAGCTTTCCCATCTTTTTACCAAGCTTTTATTTTCCGTCCAAAATATAATAATAGAAAGCATGTGGACATTGAGGCAAAGAATAAATTGCTTCTGAAAATCTTACTACTACACAATTGAAGAATATACAATAAAATATTTGTCTTTTTCCCCAAGTACCTGCATAATTCTGAACAGAGGAAGAAACCAAAACTCTCCTATCCTTTCATACAAAATCTATATCTCTCTGCCTAAAATGAAGATCATTAGGGTTTTCAAAATAGAATGAAGTCATGTTAAATTTGTTTTGTTTTGTTTTTTTTGTTTTGTTTTGTTTTGTTTTTTTGTGGTTTTTTTTAGGGCATGACACTTTTTTTAAAATACAAAGACATCCTCAAAATCTATTTGATGACAGCAACACCTGGAAAGAAAGGCTGGTTGAACCAGACATTCTCT
Source organism: Sialia sialis (assembly GCA_009812075.1). Lineage (NCBI taxonomy): Eukaryota > Metazoa > Chordata > Aves > Passeriformes > Turdidae > Sialia > Sialia sialis. The sequence continues at coordinate 2,139,331 of VRYO01000180.1, read as the reverse complement.
TTTAGGTTCCCTTCTGCTCTTCCCAAGAACCAATACCTTTTTATTCAGAAGAGAACATAAAATAATTGGTGTTTGTTACTCTCCATAAAGTTTAAAATCAATGGTTAATCTGAAACCTATTCAGCTATTTATATTTCTTAATATAAGCCACTGATATCCACTTCTGTTGGATTTAGATGAGCTGTCTTGTATGGTGCCTAATGTCCAACAAAAACCACATTAAAATTTGGCCAGTGGGGTAATTTCAAGGCTAGGGATGGATCAAGATGTTCAGGATTGAAGGACAAAATGAGAGCTAACATCCTTTTATGTGATGGATTCTTGTAACCAGAAGTAGGAGATAATTACTCTAGTAGTGGACTGAGTAGATGTGGGGACAGTCTGCAGAAAACAAAGTTTAAAAAAAAATAAAAATAAAAAAGGCAAAATATATCAAATCTTTGCTTCTTTCCATCAGCTATACTTCAGCTGGTTTCACAGAAATTCACTGACACATTTTACATGAAGATTAACTTCTTAGCAAGAAGACATCAAAACTGGTTGAAGAAGCAAATCTCTGCCAGTGTATCACCATGGAATGCTGCTATACTCACATGCTGTGAATAGAAACATGTTTGTGAATTGCAGATGTTTAATTAAGGAAGATGAATTTTTTTTAAAAAAAAGCAGTTAAAAGGAGATAAAAATATATCTCACAGTGTTGCCATATAATAGTATAGATCATCAGATTATACCTCTCTTTAAGATCACTTCAAAAATAGTCCAAATTATAAAAAAGTAACAAAAAAGAGATAAAATTAAAAAAATATATTAATCCAATGCAAAAATAGATAATTAGTTTCAGACATGTAAAATAAGATAAACAAGGATCCACAAAAGTGATGGAAATTGCCTCAAAAAAATTGAAAAGGTATATTTTTCTGAGAAGTATTGCAAAGAAAGCACAAAAGGGAGCAAATCTCTGTAATTCAGAACTTCCTCTTCCTCAACAGCTTCCTATATTATCCATTCTCCACTAAAAAACAACAATAACAAAAAAAACCAAACAAAAAAACCCCCAAAAAACCCCAAACCAAACCAAACCAAAAAAAAAAAAACCAGAAAAAAACCCAAAACAAAAACACAGACATTTTCATACAGATTCATAGTTATAGAATATAAATATTAAAAAAAAAAAGCAAAATACTGAGTACCCCATTTATCAACTGTAGTATCTTAACTTCAAATTTTATTTAGTTAAATATTTGCTTTTAGGTGGACTTAAGTCGCTTGTCTCTATCAGTCATGGGTTTTTCTAAAATAACTTGCTATTGAAAACCACAGTAAATCATATAAATTTAACAAATGCATTTAATGATCTGGATCCATTTTCTAGTGCAATATCTACTTAAGCAACATTTTTATTTTAGTCCCTTTAGGGGTTATAACACAGGGCTAATTCAAAGAAAAACCCACAAAGAATAGAAAGCAGCAGGCTCACAACCTTGCTGTAAAACAATAAAACAAAGCCCCCCTATGCTGCTAATGCCTATTTCTTAATGGTTCAGCTGCCTCATATTTTTTCTCAGCTCTCAAGGATATTCCAGATTGCTCCGACTTGGTTTTCCCCATAATAATCCTTTGAATTTCCTTTTACTAAAACCATGATAATGCCCACCAGGATGCTGCGAACTTTCCAGGAAAGAGCACTATGGAACTTTATTTTATTGCCTTAAAATCATTGTCCTAAATGTGGTAGCCTGCTTTTTGATATTTAATTTTCTAACATTGTTCTCTTGTGGAAAAAACAAAACAAAACCATAACATTTAAATAAAAATTACTGCCACCTCTCTAAAACAAATCTCTATTAGTACTTGATTGCGCATATATATAATTTCTCTATAATTCGTCAGTCATTTGGCATTTGTTTTAATGCACTGCTTTGAGTCTGTCAATTGGTCTGAAAGCCATTTTATTTTAGAATTATTTACTTTCATTTTTATTGTCTTGTTCTTGTCATGGAGAGATTCCCATGTAAGTATGAGGTGCTGTATTAAGTATGTAAAGTTGAAGTTGAAGAAGTCCTCTATATTTTTAGATCCTGTTTTAAAGGCAGAAAGCCACCTGCCAAGCAGAAGATGAACTTTTATCGAAATGGTTACATTTTTATCATATACTATAGAAAAAAAAAAAAAGGTTTACATAATTTGGTTGACAAAATTATGCTTTAGCACATGTTCTTTAAAGCGAATTCCATTTTAGCAGCCCTAGGAATTGTTGCAGATGCTCGGCATCATCCTGATTCACTGAAAACCAGGAGGAAACAGGTTTGTTACAGCCGGATGGACTTGGCTTGAAGCTTGTCTTCCACATCAAAGCTGTACCTGCCAGCCACAGCAACAGAACTGTTTAGAGTTACTCACCCAATTACTGCATGAACATTTAGCTAGTCTCTTTAAACATTTTTCTTTCTAGAAACTCTTTCTAAGGAAATTCATCTCCAAGTGTTCATTAGTTCAGAAGAGACAGTCTGGGCAAAGGAAAGCACAAATCCTTTTGGTGGAGATGTGCCTGCAGATCAGACAAGCAGCCCAAGGAAAGGCCTTCGTAATGTTGGTCAAATCACCTTTGTCAAAGGGATTTTCCTCTGCTCTGTGTTACAGCAGAGGAAAGGCATGCTGGAAAAAGGGGACGTGCTTTGGAACAGGCACAGGAAAGCTCAGGTGCCTGCTTGTACCAATGCAGCACCTGTTGATTTAGTTCTCTGATAGAAAAACGTTTATTTTTTTTCCTTCTTCTCACTGCAGGTTTGACAGTTTGGAATCTCTGTATAAAAATGAGGCATACAATATTAATCAAAGTTCATTTACCACAGTGAATTGAATATTTGTTCTGCGCTTTTAAGACAACAACCAAAACTAAGACAAGCAGTAAGTTCTTTGGATTGCTTTTGGTAACTTAAATACTTTAGAACATCTTGTATATTTTTAGTAGATAATTTGTTAAAGTTGGAACGTGCTTCATAAAAGGCAGAAGAAAAAGAATAGAACAGCCCAATTAAAGCTAAGGAGCAGATTTATTTCAAGCTGAAATCTTTTATCACACACCTGTGCTTTTACAAACAGTGTCAGCAAAACAAACTTTGCCAACAATATGAATTTCTAATAAATATGTATAAATCATTCCTGAATTTTTATTTTATATTTGAATATATTTAACCCTACCAACACAAGGATGGAACAGCACAGAGAATATAATCATTGTCACCTTAATGGCAGAAAAGTAATTGAAACATCTGCTGACCTTTGGGAAGCATCTGGCTGCAGTTCTCTCATGTCAGGTTTCAAAGAGGGCTGTGGTAATTGTGGAAATCATCTTGAGTATTACACGAAATTACATGTTTAGCATGCTAACCCATAAATAAGTATAAAGGTAAGATATAAAAAGATAGCTATTAATAACACCACTTTCTCTCTGCAGATATCCAACACACCCTAATTAACTTTCATGATTTATTGACCTATTTTTAGAGATGTAGTAATCAAGTGAACAAGCAAGGACTGAGCTCAAGGACATCTGGGACCCTGTAGTAGACCAGAGTGAAATATTCATCCCCTTACTCCCTACCTCATTCTTTAAGCAGAGCATCTTCTGAATATGCAGCATTAAGCCAAGTCTTCCACTTTCCTCCCACTTCAAACACAAGATTTCTGATCTGTGAGAAATTGGAGGCAAAATATGGCTAAGCTCTTCTTATATTTCAAAGTCAAGGAATTGCCCCAAGTCAATGTTGTCTCCTTCATGGGAGCACTTCCAGCACAGATATTTTTCCCTCTGTGATCTGATTTGCAGGACTGATGTATGAAGTACGTGTGCTGCAAGATGAGCAGTGGGGAAAAAAAACTGTAATGCATGTTATATATTACATTATAATTCTCATTATATGAGTGTATATTTATGACGACAGAACGTATATAAATTAGATGTATTCATATGTAGACCTTCCTCATCAACAAGCATATCAGAGAAGGTCCCTTCCAATTTCAAACAAAGCAGCAGTCTGACATAAATTATTCTGCAAAACCACTGTAAATTAATTCAAGCTGGAAGGGTCATCCCATGTTCATCAAAAATATGGCCTTTTACTCTGTTTCATCACATGATAATTCAGGGTTGTAGGGCAATGATTAAGTGACAAAAGATTTCTATTAATTAATTGTGAGTTTTTAAAAGGTTCACAAGGGAAAGGGCAGAAGAGATTAATTGATTTATTGTACAACAATGCTGCTGTTGCTAATTAAATCTTTCATTAAGATCTTAGGAAAATGGGAGATATCCATCTCTTCTTCCTTTAATCTCTTGTATTCATTGATAAAAGCAGTAGCATAAATTTGTGTTTATGTTCCCCTGTTTCTAAAAGAGCCTTGTAGACCCATTCTGCTCTCCTTTCACCTATAGATGCAATGGAATTATATATATATATATATATATATATATATATATATATATAAATAGATATATATCCTGTGAAAGGAAAACACGTATCTAGCTATGCAGAATTATTTTACTTTCTCATTAAAAAAACATTTCATAGAAATTACTGAACATGTTGCTAACTATGAGGATCCAAACTATTGAGTCAATATAAAATAAAAAACACCGTCTAGCTAAGATTGAAAAAATACTAAATTGGCAGGTTTTGGACACCTTAGTCATTTTGGGATTTCTCCCACTAAAATGACAATATACCCTAGAAATGGATAATCCATTAAGAACAAGAGCTTGTGTTTATAATTTCACTGCACTTATTAACAGGGATGTTAAGGTACAAGAAGATCTGACTTATTGATAGGTGATATACCAATACACAGCTATGTAGTAATCCTAGATTGATCTAATACCAAGATTATTAGGCCCCAGTATTACCACAGCATTTCTTACACCCACAGTACCAACCTAAGCTTATACATCCCTACACAGCTTTGCTCCTTCTATAATAACCCTGCCTCCTGTTCCTGAAATGGGAGAATCAGCTCTGATGACAAACACAGAGGTGGACCAAACACCTTTTATTTTTCCCTCTTGAATTAGACCAAATGATCTTTAAGGCGCCTTCCAACCCCTTAACATTCTTTGGTTCTATTTATAAACATGAAACATGAAGGGCTTTTTCTTTTTTTTTTTTTTTAATTCTTCCACATTCCTATGTTTATCAAGGATACTTCTCCGAGAAAACCAACTGCATATTAGTGAAAGATTACTCTTGACATGGAGTAAATTTGAGATCCGTATCAAGGGCACAGAGACTACAGGATACCCTATTTTTGTGTCACAGTTTTGTGTGAAAATACAATGCAGGAAAAAATTCCAAACATCTAAATACAGAGAAATCTATTCATCAACATGTTGTATAAATTGATAATGAAGCTGAAGATGGTGACAATGCTTCAGGGCTTTTATATTTGGAGTTAGAGAATGTTGAAGTGAGTCCTTAAGTACATTTTTTCAGCAATGGCATTTTTAGATTTTCAGCCCTCCTACATCTCTATGCTAATCTTAGTTCCCTAATCCCCCAGGACTGTTAAGGCACCTTTTTTGCCTCTGTGCCTTTAGCAGTTTTGTCTTTCCTTCAAGGGGAAGTCACTATTCTAAGTTCTTGGTCATTAATCAGTAATCTAAAATAATTTATCTTAATGTTGCTGGGCATGACACACGAACAATTCAGTATTTTTACTGAAAGTGAAATTAATTCCTCTCTAGGTGCTTGGCATCACATAAACATTTTCTCCAGAAGCCTAAAGTATTCTAGAAATTGTGGAATCCTCTAGGTTAGGTATTATCCAAGTTTGTTAGGAACAAAGAACAAAACCCTAAAGATTTGCTTGATGCCTTTTGTTCAGACAGGAAATCAAAAGGTATATGTTGAATAAATTTTGTCAAATTTTGCTCTGAAGGGCATTTTTTATGGTAGGCTAATCTAAACCTTTTTACAAAATGTAGTGTAGGGTAGTCAGCTTTTCTAAATTAAAAAATCCTTTTTATCACGTATATATAATGTCTGCAGTGGTGCAGAGATCTGCCCAGTAGTTTCCACTAAGCCCTGAAGAATCTCTTCCAAAGTGCTGGAAAGAACACAAGAAAACCATTCTGAAAGAAGCAATATATCCCAAACCAGCAAATCTGGTCATTCTGCCGCCTTTGAACACTTTTTTTTGTTCAGAAAACCTGCCTAAATGATCTCAGTAGCATTAAGGTAGATGCTAGCTTTCTCTCATTATTTGTAAGTGTTTTAATTTAAGCTGATTCTTTTCCAAGTTGCAAATCTCTATAGTTACTAATAACATAAATTCTCTGTCTTTTAACATCAGTTTTGTTTTGAGGATTTGAGTTACTTAAAAATAGCATCACATGGTCATGCTGAGCAATTAAAGAAGATACATAACTTACATGGTTGGTCATACTTTCCTGCCCCTGTTCTCTCCTTGTATCCCAGCAGGTTTGAAATAAGCAGTATCTCTTCAGGAGGCATCGTAACATAAAATAAATGGGTGAGTTAAAGCAGTAGGGGCAATTTTCATTTATGGAAAAAGTTCACAGCAGTTGTAAATGCAATTATTAAGTGCTTCCATTTCCCAAAAAAACTGTCTTTATTTTAATGTGCAGATAAATTTGACTGGTAAGATGTTGAGTTTTATGCGACATAGTTGATGTTATTTAATCTTGCTAAAAATAGGTAGTAAAGTGAATGCTCTATACTAAAATTATTGCAATTCATTAGCCACTTTGTTGCCTTGGACGACAGGAATTTTGTTATTTATTATAGTTAAGTAAATATACACCTATATGATGTGCCTGTTGCTTCATTTTTTAACCTTTTTAAGAAAAATTAGTTATTACCATTCCTCAGTTTTTGACACATAATGAATTATTAAATATAGTTATTTAATTCGAACTTGTTTCTTTTTATTCATATGTATTAATAACTTAATTTCAAAACTAAATTGCTCCTTCCCTTGTTGCCTGTCAGATTTTCTGTTCCTCCATAGCTGGAGCATCCGGTGGTAGCATGTCATAAAACTGAAACAATGCCTATGGGAATGTGCACTTTTCTGTTTGTTATTTTCGAGAGTGAGAACAGAATTGCTAATCTAAACATCTGTTTTACCACACAGCACAAGACATGTAAAAAACTGTAAACCACATCATTTTACAGTAGTCTTAAGATCAGTTACTCTTGTGACACATTCTTTTTGTTGAGTTAAGTGCATGTTCTTTAACTGTATAGGTCTTTTCATAGAGTCATTTATCCCTTAGATCCAAGAATCCAAGCATTTTAAAATTTAAAATCTTTTCATGAGTTTTCAAAAGATACTTAGGACGCATTTATTCATGGACAGATAGAAAATTTCTTACAGGTCTTGAGATACTGAAATACAACGGTAAACGAGTTGCCAATTGAGACTTTGTTTTCCTTTGTCTTAGTCCGGGGATTAATTTAAACAGACATATTTTGTACTAGCCTTATTCTGATAGTCAGCTAATCATTATTTCAAAGAAATAATTTTAAACAAACAGCAATTTTTGTAATACGCTACCATAATTCTCTTCAACCAGAATCAGAGTACAATAATTTCACGATTATAAGCCACACCTTTTTCATTGAAAAATCCAGCCTACCCCAGTAGTGCGGCTAATCGTCAGGTGCAGCTTATTTATGGACAAATCCCAGTGAAATGCCAACCCAGAAGTGAGAGCTGGCTGGGGAGGGAGCCTGGGGCTGCTTTTGAAGGCTTCGCTGGTCCATGAAAACTGTTGGCAACTTGAGCACCTGACAGCAAACCCCGCGCTGGCGTGATTCCGTTACTAATTTGTTACTTTGTTACACATGGATCCTCACTTTAAAAAAAAAAAAAAAAAGAAAAAAAAGTGTGGCTTATATTCAGGTGTGGCTTATATATGGATAAATCCCGTGGTCTACCCGGCTACCTGGATGTGCTGCTTATAATCAGATGCGGCTCATAATCGTGAAATTACTGCACATTTAAGAGAAGGAAAAAAGAAAATTTACTTTTGAGTTTGGAAAGGAAATATTTAGAGAAATGTATTATTAAGAATCTTGCAGCTAAAATGTATCCTTGGTAAGTGTCCAGTTATGTTAGTAGACAGCTAAGAATATTTTTTCAAGCTGCTGGTGAAGATGCAACTCAGTTTATGGCCTTCATATTCCCAATTTTGTGGATGTTGACCTACCCATCCTGAAATGCATTATTTTCTTGGCTGCTAACTTCTATATTTTGAAATAACTTTACAGATCTGGAATAAGCTACATCTCTTCTTCTCCACAGAAATAAAGTTTTAAAGGGTGTTCTATAGAAACCTGAAGATATCTTCAAGAAATAAAAAAATATTAATTTCATTAGTCATTGATGGAATGAGAGCAAGCAAAACGGACTACTCTTTTCTAAATGGATTTAAGAGAGTGCATTTTGTCAAGTTGCTAATTAGATCTTAGGAGACAGGCAACTCATTAAAGCTTTGTGTGTTCTAAATATCACTTTTCATGAAAGGCTATTTACATATATTGCTTTCACAATTAAATTCTGATAGTACAATTTTAAATAGAAAATATTATTCAGAACTTATGTCTGACATATTAGTGCTCTTGTGACAGTGCTGGGAGTTGGAAGAACTCTTATTTTTTCTTTTCTCTCAAGTTTTGGAGCCTTCCTCCTTGAAGATTGTCTTTGACTTATTAATTAGATTTGTCAGTCAACTGCCTTAAATCAAATTACCAACTTTTTTCCTAATTTTAATTTTAAATCTCAGATCCCTCTGACTCAAACGGTGGGGAAAGGACACACTGAAAGCTTAGAGTTAGCTGTGGGTATATAAATACAATAAAATCAGAGCACAGAAAAGATTTCCAGTTTCCTCTAATGTGCATATCTGAGCAATATTAAAGGATCAAAGCTCTGTCAATCATTCCATATCTTTTTACCAATTTAAGATTAAATACTCTATCATCCTCTGAATGCACTAGAAAACCATGTTGAAGTTTCTCATTACTGGTATATTATTAAATGGTTTCTGAAAGACTTGTTGAGATATTTGATAAAACATAATAAATCTCTTTGGAAAGTTAGGGTGAGTTGATAAAATATATTTTAAAAATATCAAAATAGACATGAATCTATTTAATTGATGCTAATTTTAAACAGAAATCAGAAAAATTTTTGTTGTATTAAAGATGCTGCCAATAGAACTAATTTAAGTGATTTTTCAGTCAAGAACATTTCCAGCTTTGAAAAAAATTTATTCCTTATTGATGTGTTTGGAGGAATGCTACACCTGAACTAGTGAAAGCTTACAAGAAACTTTTACCAAATATTCTGTGAATTTTATATTTTTAACTAAGTAGAAGAACTCCAAAAGTCTTCAGAAATCAGTGTTCAAATTCACTGTTCTCTTGCACAGTAAGTAATCCTTACTTTGAATTGGCTGCACTAATTCTCTTGATATATAAAGCAATACTTTTTAAAAAAAATATTATTTTGTTTCTTTTAAAGAATACACTTATATCAGTCACAATAAATTCTGAGATACAAATGTGATGGATGTTTACCCTTGATGATTACTTGAAAATGGACAAAGTTTCACCTTTTAAATAAACAAAAGCCCGGATGCTACAGATTGGAAGAAAGGACATCTGCTATTGAATTGCATGTATTTTGCAAAAATGTCTCTAAGCAAGATGAATTATCTTTTACACAGTTTACATCCCCCTCCAACAAATAACTATTTACTTAGATAAAAGGAATTACATAAGTAAAAACCTGTAAGAGAAATGTCATGAACTTCAAAGTCAAAGAAAACAAGATTAAAGTAGATAAACCACAGATGAATTCTTCTGAAATGCTAAACAACAATCATATTTTTCTCTACTTGAAAACCATACAGTTAGGCATAGATATACTTCCTTTACTCTTTCTTGTACATTTGTGAAATAAACAAATTTCCTATACTTTAAATATCCACCAGGGTATCTGCTGAGACATTACCCCAATATTAAGCACAATTTATAAAAGTCACTTGCATAATACTTTTCTGTATGTCAAAAATAAGAACATTTTGATAAGCACTAGAAAACCTAACCACTAAATATTATTTTATATATACAGAGAGTCTTCTACTTAAGTAACTTCATGTCAAAGACCTAGACAAGTAAGCTGATTAGAGCCATAAATGTGCCAATTTAGGATAATGTAAATGTAAATTTAGGATTACATTTCATATGGGAAGATCTTTGGTGGATTTAAACACTCTACAAATATTGACAAAATAAGATACTTGATCCCAATTGCAATACTAACTAAATATAAGAAACAGAGAGCAACCTGATAGCTGACGAAATGAGGTATTTCCATGTAGAGTGCAACCTGGAGAAAAGTTTCTGTTTCTATGCTTAAGGGGATTTGTACAATTTTTAAAATGGTAATGGCATAAAAGAAATTTTCTACAATCTTAAAGACACAAAATAAACCACAAAAGTCATCGATTCATATTATAAATTCCTAGTATTTTACATACAAAACTTCTTTCTCAAGTTCTCAGGAGTTCCCAGCGACTAATGCAAATATGGAAAAGAATAAGTATGAAAGACAATCAAGTTGCTAATTTCATTTCTTCTTTCTCTTCAGCTAAATTAACACCTCAGTTATAACCCCATCAGAGTTTCAGCAAGAGGATACTTGTTTGTTTGCTGCACAAAGTTTCAACCCCAAAACATTCTTAACCAGGAAAGCTCTTTGGCAATGCCCTCCACCTTCCAAAATCATCTCTCAGTGCTTGGGAGCCACAGAGGTCCTAAGAGCACAACTCCCTGATTTCAAATTTAGTCTGGCTTTCCAGCTCCTTCTGCATGTGTTATATTTCATTCCTATCCTTCTAAAAGGCAGGTTCTGTTTGCAGAAGAGACACCACATACATTTCACATAAGTAAAACAAAGCATTTTCAACCAATTTACCTTTTTTTCTTTTTCATTTATCGTTTGTTTTGAAATTTTACAATTACAGTAAGATGGAATTAAACTTTGCTTATTGAGCTGACCTCTCCTTACAATTAAGCTCTTATAGAAGCATGGTTTTAATATGTAACTCATTTTTCAGGAATGTTAGTAAAATTAAGTTCTCCGGCATCATGTCATTGTAAAATAGTCTGAACTCTGAAAATTGTTGTGCCTTTGAGGGGTACAATATATCATGCTCTGCAATTATTGGAAGGGTCAATAATTCCCAGTTCAATTTTTACAATTCTAATTTTAACATCAAAACTAATATCTTTCAATAAATTTAGGATAGTAAATGACAATATATATGAATTACAATCACCCCAATATAGTGTAAATTAACTCTTATCAAGTACTTTGGTATAAAGTTTCAGTGACATTTGCAAATGATAAAAAGATGGGTTTCATATCTGAACCCCAACCACATAGCTTCTGAGAATGTACTCTTGGATCATTTTGTACCTTGCATGAGCTAAAATTCCTGTAAAACAATAAAACATCATAAATATGATACCTTTCAGACTCAGTGCTTTCATCAGGAAGAGTTGTCAATAAACTTAATGCACTAAAACTGGATTGATTGTAAAACTAGCACTGCAAGCCAAGGTGATTTCATAGCTTCTCTCAGCAAATTAACCCGATACAAAAATAAGCCAGAAATTTGCAATTTAAAATACTGCTGTAGGGAGAGTGAGAAAAGTCCTTTAATTTACTGCTTTCACTCTGGGTAACTTGTATGATCTTAAAAGACATCACATACAACACAGTGGAATGTGATATGGCAGAAGATGACCCTAAGTAATGCAAAGAAGGAAATAAATCTGATTTTTGCCTTGAGGACAAGACCAAGGCTGGTTATTTAGGACATTCCCACAGGATCACAGACAGCCTGAGCTTGAAAGGGATTTTTGGAGGTCATCAGGTTGAACCCTCCTCTACTCAAATGGGATCATCCCACAACATGATTGTCCAGGACCACATGCAGATGGTTTTCTAATACATTAATTTCACAATTATAAGCCGCACTCGATTATAAGCCGCACATCCGGGTAG
>VRYO01000180.1:2088244-2118309 GCA_009812075.1 Sialia sialis | reverse complement strand
ATCTGATGATTAGCCGCACTACTGGGGTAGGCTGGGTTCTTCAATGAAAAGTGTGCGGCTTATAATCGTGAAATTACTGTAATTAAAAAAAGGGATTTCTAACAATGTTTAGAAAGCACACAGGAGATGAAAAAATAGACAATCCTAATAATTTTTGGAACATAAACACATATAATATAAAGATTATATGGTGTGAATTCCATCCTGGAAAAGTCAGGTGATGGAATTGCAGCCTTCAGACTTCTGAAGGCCCAGAGTTACTACATGATACAACCAAAGTTGATCTAATGGAAAACATCCCTGCCAGGTGGGGAGGGGTGTAACCAAAAGATCTTTAAGGTTCCTTCCAAACCAAACTATTCAATGACTCTATGAAAGCACAAAAAAATCTATGGAGAGACCAGTTATCACCAATGTTCTCTCACTCCTTCCCAGGCAACCATAGAGAAGAACTTTGTACTGTTTTAGAAGACAAGAAAATCAACAAGCCACCACACAAGAGTCTCTACGATGCAAGAAGGAGTTTTATTATCAGCCCATATAGAAAATGGCTTTGCATTTTTTCCCCTCCACTAATTCTGTTTCTTCTACATCAGCTGACAAGATCATCCTGTTTCTGTGAAGTGCTTTGGTGCTCAAAACTAATACATTTATTATGCTGTATCTTTATGTTTTAGTATGATAAATGAAAGGGAATAACATGAAATGAATTAGCCTCTGAAGTGGAAAAAGATCAGCTTCTTAGATGTAGCCAAAATTACTAGTGTTCATCTACTTCAAATTAATTTGACCTACATAAGTTCATTTCAGCACAGCTGGAAAGCGACCAGAAAATTTTCATTCTTGCAAACATAAAGGATGGGTTTTTTTTTTCATCTCTTTCTCTAAAGTCCTCTGTCTTCTTTTTCTGGCTGAGACAAACAGTGCCTTTATAAAATTATGTCTTTAAAATTTAGGCACAGTAGGAAAGCTAGAGAGAAGGGAGGCTTGGGTGTCATTATCTGGTGTCCCATATGTCTTGCACTTCCAGAACTAAAAAACTCAAAGTTGAAAATTTCTAACCTTTATAAGGGCTTGAGTCAGATTCTACTGTGGTAAATATGGAAAGAGTACAATTAGTGCTAGGCCTCATTTCGTAGAAATGCGTTACATAGGGAAAAGACTAAAATAATTAATTTAAAATTAAATAGTAATTTAGAAGTCAGAGAACTTAGAGAAGTTAGAGTTCAACTCCTGTGTGTTCTGTTCACTTAACAGTTGGACTCAAAGAGCCTAGTGGGTCCAGCTCAGAATATTATGTGATTTAAATAAAATTATATACGTGGCAACAGAATATAACTTGAAACTTGGAAAAATCGTTCCAAATTTAGTGCAGATGAGAAAGGTTTTACAATCAAGCAAAATAGCAGTGATGTGGACATAGTAATTGAACATAGTAAAGTCATTTTTATTAGATATTTTCACTTATTCACCATTTTTCCTACATAAAAGTGAAGTTAATGGCCTGAGGATTTTTACCCCCAGGGCCATGCTGCAAGGAAACACATTAGGGAGAGTGTATGCAGGTATGTGAGTTTCTGAAAGGCTGTGATATTCCTGATCTATCCTGACTTGTGACACATGTCTACTTTCCCTAGAAAGAAGGAGATTCAGGCAAGAGCTCCAATCTTTTCAGTAATTGGATTCATGAGTACAGGTTCAGATGGGTTATTGGTGGTAAGATAGGCAGCTAATATTAAATGTCAAATTATAATGAATATAGGATAGGAACAATGGATAGGAGCAAGGACAGGAATATGTTGTAATTTATATACTATATATTGTAATTAAAGGACTATTCAAAGTTGATGCTTCAGTGCTAATAATATATAGTACTACCTCAGCATAAAATTTTATTTCTTTCATGTCAAAAATTTAACTCTACAAATTAAAGACCTGCTAATGAGTAAAATATCACATATGACAGTAAATATAGACAGAGCAGCTTATTAAACAAAAGGCATTGCTGGAACCAAAGTAAATTCAAAGAAAAAGGCAGAACATGTCAGGCTATTCATCTTGCTCAAGTTATTTGCTAAATATATAACATTTGCCAGGGCAGAATTATAAATAGCAGTGAATTAATCTCATGATCTATTAATAAGCTATTTACTGCGTTAGAACACAAAATAATTCCTTTAAAGACTTTTAATAGATACTGGGATAAAAGTCTTTTGAAAGAATGCAAGAAGAGAGACTCTGGAAGATGCTCTTTGCATTTTTGCTTTTATTACTGAGATTGAAGAGACTCCTATTTCTGCCATATCATGACTTGTTACAGACGGAAAAAAAAATCTAATGCCCTGCAAAAAGTATTTCTAAACACTGCAAAATAAGCATTTTGTGATAGACAAGAATCCCAGAAAGAAATATTTTTATGTTAATTGTCTTTGCGGCTGACTTTAAGCACTTATATGGAAAAAAATTAACAAATTAATTTTGAAGCTATATTGCAAGATCAATTCTAAATTAAAGTAATTTCACAATTATAAGCTGCACCTCTTACATTGAAGAATCCAGCCTACCCCAGTAGTGTGGTTAATCATCAGGTGTGGCTTATTTATGAATAAATCTCAGTGAAATGCCAACCCGGAAGTGAGAGCCGGCCGGGGAGGGCACCTGGGGCTGCCTTTAAAGGCTTTGCTGGTCTATGAAAACTGTTTGCAACTTGAGCACCTGATACCAAACCCCGGGCTGGCGCAATTCTGTTACTAATTCATTACTTTGTCGCACATGGATCCTCACTTTAAAAAAAAAATAAATAAAAAAGGTGCGGCTTATATTCGGATGCTGCTTATATATGGACAAATCCTGTGCTCAACCTGGCTACCCAGATATGCGGCTTATAATCGAGTGCGGCTTATAATTGTGAAACTACTGTACTATTTCGTTCCCTGTTCTTTTTCTCATAGTTTACATTGTTTCTATTGTAGTTAAACTGAAGGTTATTTGTAGAAGTAATCAGGTATGTTTTTACCAGCAGCAGTCAGAGGGTTATCATTAGCAATGAAATCTCTACTCCAGACTAGTTTCATGAAAACCACCACCAATATTACCGACAACAGTAACTTCTTTGATTTTAAGTATGTGACTTTTATTCTCATTGCTAATTTTATTTTTTTAATTATTTTTTTTCTTTTTTAATTTTGCACACTTTAGAAATGTGACAGAAACCAACAAACAGATCCTCCATCACCTATTAAGATGTTAGGAATCTGGGAAGCCAGACCCACTGTGAAAATAGAGAAATAGAGAAGATATACATGGTAAATGATTTGTCAGGAAATCATTTTGCACTTGCAAGTGACATCACCAATAGGAAGCATTACAACAGCAAAGTTTGAGGAAAGTAGCTCCAGGAAGAAGTCCAGGAAGACAGTCAAAATATATTCTGTGGGGCAACAAGCAAGATGTTGAGAACCACAAAAAGAATTTAAAACACACAGTTACAATATAAATATATAATATATATTTTTATATTTAATATAAAGAAACCACGTACTGAGAATTATATCACTGGCCTAATAGATTGTACTACCTCACTGAAAATCCCACAGATTTTTAGAAATAGGAGATGTAATTTTCAAAATTCCCTAAATTAGCTGCAAATTAAGATAGACTATATTGCCTGAGTAATCACTGAAGACAACATAGTGACAAATGCATCAAGACTGCAAAGCTATTAGCAAAAAAAATCTACAGTAGAAACTATAAAACAACTGGAAAAATTCCTGGGATTTTTTTGATACTTAGCCAAATTATTTTCAAGCCTTGTTCAAACTACAAATAGTCCTGTTTCAAATCTTAAGAAAGGAATTTCAGAACTTCAAAACAACATTTTTTTCCTCTGCCAAAATCTCTCTCCTAGGTTATTTAGGACCTTCCATATAAAACTAGGACTTTTTGATGCCTGAAAGAAATATATCGTAGTTGTCTGCTTTCAAGATTTGTATGAGGGCAATAATACAACAACAAACCAGGAAAAGAGAAGAAAATACATTCCTTGGTATTTCATGGCAGCTGTGTGTGGCCCGTGTTCAATATTGCAACTTAAGAGAACAAAGCACTAGAAAGATTGATCAGAAAAATTTCTATTAAAGCACATATGGGCATGAACCTTAAAGCCCTAAAATACTAGACAAATACATTTCAAATGCTATCATGAAGCCACAAAAACCACAAAACTTCTCTTTCAATGGAAATTTGGTTCCATTCCTTTAGCAGCACATCTACAAGACAAAAACTACGAAGGTGTGACTTGTTCTCAAAAAATCTGATGTGAAAAAAATCAAGTAAGGCTGACTGAAAAGAAAATATGTCAGAAATGTGGATAGCAGGAGTTACTATTTGAAAGGAGAAGACTGATCAAACTTATGTTCCTTTTCCCCATTTCCCAAAGGGAGTTGCAGAATAAAGTTTACCTATTTATTTCTTAAATAAGACATTTCGAATTTATGACAGACTCAAGATGCAAAGAAATAAAACAACTAAATGTAAAAGTGCATTTCCAATGAAAGTATGAGGAAAAGACTCCTTTGTTTTTTGAAACAGAAGGCATGGAATTGCAATAATTTATAGAAAAAACTAAAGAAATTGATATAAATTTTCAAGTGGCTATTTTCCTGCATTTACATATAACTGAGTATATGCATGGCTTGAACAGCTGTTGATGAACAGAAGATGAAAAAGAGCTGCAGTTTAGGGAAAGGTAATGGAAGTTCTGCCAGATGTCTTGCCACAAAATTGCTACTTCTATTTATCCCTAAGGGATCTAAGAGTTTTGTTAAGGCATCCTTTCTTAATCTGGTATAAACACTTCTTAATCTGGTATAAAGGAATAAAGATAAAGAAAATAAAGTTCACTTCATGCAGACAGTGTAAAAGAGGGGAAAAGAAAATATTTCCCTGAGTTTCTATGCAATTCAACTGCAGGAGTAGGTCCATGGTCAGGGAGTAGAAATAGTGTGGCTAAGAAGAGTAAAATTCCTGGTGAAAGCATATCAAATCAAATCAAATCAGATCAGATCACATCAGCAATATAACTGTTCATCACATCAGGATCTCATCAGATGTGATGCCTGCTGAACAGCTAAAGGCAACAAACAAAAAGACATAAGAAATACTCAGATGTAAGTGTACCTGAAAGCTTTCTGACAGCCTGCATTGCTGACCATTTTACCAAGCTTAAAGAAAGCCAACACATTTTCTTATCAATCTCAGCAACACATTTTGTCAAGATCAATGCCGGGTTAGGTTTTTCTTTATCCATAACGTCATCAAAGAATTGGCACATTTTACAGAAGTCCTCATTAATATACTTTGTAACTTAGGCCATTTCTCATTCCCACTCTGTATCTCTCATTTTGTGAGGACGAGTTCATACTGCAGTTGCATTATTTGATATCAGATAAACAGCACCTTAATAACTTTATTCTTCATCATGCATATACCAATTTTGGCACTACCCTAATTCCTTTGCATGCTAATTAAAATAGTATTCTCAGTATGGAATCACACATTAATGCAATCTGTCAGATGCTATTACATCTCTGTGAGAGTCTTACAAAAGTTTCATTTCTTCTCATAATATAAAATGCTTGGCCACATTTTCTTTCAGTTAAGTTATTACAGTCAATAAAACTCAATCTAAAAAAACCTGCAATTTCACTTTCTGGGTTCTCTGCGTGGTTTTGTTTCCTTGATAAACAAAACTAAATAGTCCCTTCTTAGAATATTTCCTACGTACCCTAACTCAAACTGCACCTCACCTAGTCCCTTCTGATGGCATGTAACGTGTACACTTATAAACAAACACGTATCTCTTGGATAAATGAGATGCAGAATTAATAATATGAGAGTCATAATTGATTGAATAAATACATAGACATAAATCTGTCATACAATAAGCTCTCCATATTTTAATGTCCTACTTACTTTATTTCTAACATATTGTACTGGAATTTGATTTACTTTATACAATTATGGATTGACTTTATATAATTATGAAAACCACAAAATAATCATACTACTAATTATATGAAAGGCAATTAAATATTCAAGCAAATAAGTGGCTTTAAGAATCTGAATACTGATTTTTTGTGAGTAAGGTTTCCACTAAGACCTGGGAAAGTCAGATCTTCAGAGCAAGATAGCTTCAGGAGATGTAATTGTTTACTGAAGTACATTGTTCAAGTCATGGCAACATCTGAACAGACCAGACAACAACAGAACACATCCACTGAAAACTTAGAAGGGTTTTCCTTAAAGTCATCAAAAGCAAAGGTTACAAGCCCAGCAAATTTCACCCTGAATGAGCAGATATAAATGCAATAGATTTGACAAAAAGGATGTTAACATTTACAGAAAGTCAGAATAGTGGACTTTTAAATTTTTTATTCACTTCCTCAATTCAGCAAAGGGACAACTCACTTTACATTGCTCTATGAGAAATATAGAAATAAAAATTAATTTAGACAGTGTGCTTCTTGTAATCCATAGCCATACCTCACATGTTACCCCTGCTGGTAATCAATGTAACTATTTTATCATACTGATTTAATAAATAGTTGAAATACCACCAGTTTTCTTATTTTAATTGCAATCAACTAGCTTACCAGGAGCATTATGCAGGAATTATTTATTCTTCATTTATCCCTGACAGTGTAAGCTGTAAACTGGACTGAGGAATTAAATTGTAGTTCTGCATCAATTCGTACTTATTTTTCAAGCATGTACATCCATGTGAGCATATTTAATACACCCATTTAATAGAAGCCGGGTTTATATAATGAGACAGTAAAGAATTTTCGTAATTCATCATGATGAACACTGAAATGAACACTTGCCAGCATTAGAAAGCACATTTGCACAGGCAAACAGTTGTGCACTTTTCCCCAGAGATATACATAGTGATTTAATTTGAATCATCACCAAACTAGCTTTAGTTTGACTTTAAAAAAAAAATAGAAGTATTGATATATATATACTCCTCAAGTTGCCAGCTTCAATGAGTACACTCGGAAAAAGTTTAGACCAAGACTCTTGTATTAGGGTAGACACAGCCTCAGGCACTGCTACTCATTATGTTGATCTAAGTCACAGTGTGCCTTAATGATGGGGTGGAAAATCCATCCCCTTTAAGTGCACAACCTGAGGTTATATTTAACGGGATTCATTCTAATGTACTCTGCCTCCAGTTGGTATTGGTTTTCTTAGGAGTTGGAGATTTTCACCAGGGTAAAAATAGCACTGAAAAGAAATGAGAAGAGTCTAAACCTACCTGGTTCATAAGAAGGAAAGGCCTGCTATCATTTTTTAAAATATCAGGTGCTTAGGAAAGCTGGTTTAATGTCTTAGCAAAATAGGATGTGTTGCATATATCAGCATTTTCAAGGGTTCAGCTTTGGACCTGATATGAAATCCAGCCTAGAATGATTAGGCAGGATTCTTTTAGGCAGTTTTCTTATTCATCTTGAGCTGTATTAGTTTTCCACAAATGCACAAAATACTTCTACACACATGAAAAAGGAAGACAAAACTGTGTTCTCCCTAAAGATACACTGATTACAAGCAAATCACTAAATATAATCACCATATTTTTTATTGCATTGATTTTCTGCTTCTATTCACAATCCTACCTTGTTTTCTCTCCTGCATACTCTTTAACATGCCACCTTCTTTAAGTGTCATTGAGGTCTATCATTTCTCAAGTCTTTTTGAAAGGAATGATTTAATGAATTTTTAGAAATATTTTCATGACCTATGGCCAATGTATCCTATATGTTTTCTGAGAAAAGTTAAACTTTAGGCCTGTTGGCATTAAAATCTACAAACACTGTGAATTTTAAGGAGGGTGACAAAAAATAATTGCAAAAATTCTAAAGCAAGACATCTCACAAAAACCAATCTTATATCATTGAGAAGTGTTTTATAATCAAGTTTGTTGAGACTATCTGAACACCAATCTCACTTTCTGCCATCCCTCACTCCTGCTATTACTTTCTCCTCTTTTGTTTCCCTCCATTACTCTTGTATGCCGTTTTCCTAAGTCTTTGACAATATAATTGTGGAATTTTGCACCTGAGAAAAGCCAAAGTAGAAGACGATCTTCCAGTTTGTCGGCAAATTCCTGAACTTTGTCCACATATAAGGCACACCGGACTATAAGGCGCACTTTTTCTTTCCCAGCAAGGGTCTGCAGGCTGTCGGCTCTCGCAGCTCGCACTTCTGGGTTAGTAAATTTCTGAACTTTGTCCATATATAAGGCGCACTGGACTATAAGACGCACTTCCAGGTTTCAATCAGAATTTTAGTCAAAAGTGTACGCCTTATAGGCAAGAAATTACTGTACCTAAATTGGTTAAAGACAAGAATATACTCTGCACTTTTATTTCTCAGGCATTACTATGGAAAATTCTATCAGACAATTTCTAAAATTGTGGTTCAGGCTGTTTTGTCTGTAAATTTAGCATAAAAAAGGGAATCAAAAAGTGCACACAAATTACATGCTTTAGAAATAAGGTCTTCCATCAATACAGGTGGCAAAGATTTCAATCTATGTTTAGAGAGATTACACAAACTCTGTTTAAGAAAACCAATCCTTAATATAGAATCCTTAATATATTTTCTTAGCAATACAATCGTTGTCATAAAGAGTTTTCTTTCAATGAGCTAGATTATTATTTTTATTCAGATATAGAAGGAAACAAGCCTCCTGTACTGCTACTGAAGTTCTCATCTGTTGTTCTACATCACTTCCAAAAATAATAAAACAAAGAAATTAAATGTGCATAAATATCAATATTGCTATAATTTTATAGTTTTATTTAAATGGATATTAATAAAAAACTGTAGCATAAGCATCTTCCCAGAATATCTATCATACACTAGATTATTAAAAGAACATATTGATTGGACTTAAAGAACACTTTAAAGTAAAACAAAATAAATGACAACAATATCCTCTAAATTTGTTGTTAGTAAGGGTATTATCATAAACAGAAATCATCTACAGGAAAATTGAAAGACAGGAGATTTTTTTTTTTTCCCCAAGCTTGATAAAATGGGGAAGAGCGGCATACACAAAAAGACAAAAAAAGTTCTCATTGCTACATCACCGTGATAAAGTGCAATACATGACTCTTCTCTGCCTTTTACTCCTCCCTTGGGAAGTGGAGATTCTCTCTCTTCTGTCTCTTCTCTCAGAGCAGAGCAGGAAGTTTTTGGCTGGTTTTGAGGTATTTAAAAAAAATATCAGTAAAAAAACACTCCATGGTTTTCACTAAAATCCATGGAAACAAGCCAACAGATTACAACAAACCCCTAGACTGTAACTGAAGCACTGCAGTGCTATTTGGCTTTATTTAAGGCAGTACAAAAGCTGGAGGTTTGCTATGTACCGGGTTTACTTTCATGCTTCTGTAGTGTTCCCTCTAAAAAAAAATAAAAATGAATAACTCATTATTTTTCATTTCAGATTCTTAAAATACTGTGATATTAAAGAAAGAGTCTTTTCATCATTTGTTTCCAGAAATATTTTTAAAATCTTTTTTTTGGGCAATTGTGGTCTGGTAAGGCAATAAGTACTCAGAGTTGTATTCAAGACCTATAAAGGATGAAAGAAGTGTGAATAAGGAAAATGAAGAAAAAATCACAAAGGAAAATGAGGTTTCAATAGTATTCAATTTGTACCAAAATTTGACAGCAGATAATTTTTAATTACTATTTCTTACATAAAACACCATGAAGTGATATTCAATAAAGAGACTTTCAGCCTCTGAGAGAATTCAAATTAAAATCATAGAGAAGCACATCATAACACAAGGAAAAATTAGTGATGAAAAGCCACTCAATGACAAAAAGGCCCTTTTTAAGTGTACTTACCTGCCCACACACAATTCCCCACTGGGCAAGGAACTCCATATTAGCAGCAATGATCAAAAAATTCCAGTTGCAGAGGATTAACTATGTACAAAAACTAGAGGCATAATACTACAAAACAATGAGAGGAAGCATAAGATTAATTTATTGCATCTGATAGGACAAGGAGCTCATGAAAAATCATCTTAAGGGCAATGTGCATCTAAAGAAAACTCTCTAAACACACTATGTAGCAAAGATGAGCATGGTTCCCTCCACATTTTCAAAAGGAAGAAAAAAAAAAAAAAGAAAGAAAGCAGTTGACTGTCTTCTTACGCAATGTTTGACTTCAGCAGAGGATCTTCATTACTTCTTTCCCCTACAGTCATTCTCATAATTCCTTCTTAAAAAAAAAAAAAAAAAAAAAAAAAAGAAAAAAAAAGAAAGAAAGAAGAAAGAGAAATAAGGCTTATTTTACACTTAACTCCAACTTATTGCACTGGTCATTTCCATAATCATAAACCAGCGTGATCACTGACTGTCTTTTGTGACATAGCAATAATGTGAAAGAGTCTGAAGGCTGCCTTGGGCATCAATCTGGTGATATTAGCATACATCAGGTACCCTGGGCTCACCACTTTAGACGTGTGCAGCAATATCAGGTGAAGAAAAGCAATAGGCACTTATGAGATAAATTCTCCCCAGGGAAGGTTTAATTCCAGTAGATTCTGGTTTGTGCCCTGGAAGAAAATAATTATATTGCTTCTAAAATTCCAAATATATTATTTTCTTTATAATTTTGGTTTGCTATTATAACTCGAAGCCCTTGTTATTCAAATAAATAGATGGATCTGTTGTGAAAAAGCTACAGTGCCAGTAATAGTGAGCAAGTTGGTGGTCTTCTGGAGGCATGCTGTAATGAATTTACTGTAATACCACTATGTTGTGATGATTGCACCTGACTTTCTCCAGCTTTCTTGTGGAATTTATCACTTTTCCTAAGACACCAAAAGATAAGACTACAAGACTGCCCAATCATCCTCATTAAAATGCTGAAAATTCAGAGGCATTCAATGGTGAAGTACAATCTGTACTGAAGTTATAATCTGTAATGAAATATTGGCACAGCAGTTACCACAGGTGGTATTATGACATCTGAAGGAAGTGTCTTTCTAATAAATTATTAGATGGGTTCCTGAAGTAGGGGAATAAAAAGGTACTGTTAATATGATGTTAAGGGTCAGGGAAGGTAAAAATCATCAGCGTATCATTTAATTGGTTTCATAAATTGTCATACAAAAAGTTAATCCTTGAGCTTTCTGAGACTGTTGAGATATGGAAATCGAGACTACAACCCACAAAAGTTACATGGTTTTATCTTCAATTAGAACCACTGGGAAGGGAATAACATCATTAAGGATGGCTTAAGAGTTGGAACACTATTCAGGCAACTCAGACGATTATTTTTATATTATTTTTTTTTTTGCAACTCCTATTATATTTTACTTCATTACCTCACTGTGGATTTTCCACTTCTGACCACTCAAACATCTGTTTATTTTAACTGTAAGGATGTGGGGAATGTAAGAGTACACATATATCAGGAGCACAATATCTCATTTATGAGTTTAGAAACCAGAGGCAAGACATGGAACAAGTAATAAATCACAGATAGATATACAAATCCCAAATGTATGAGACAGATAAAAACTAACAGTGTTGAATACATATTGGGGCTGGACAGCACTGGTTCCCTCAGACTTAATGGAAGCTTCTGGCATCTTCTCACAGAAGCCCCCATGTAGACGCCCCCTCTGCTACCTAAATCTTACCATGCAAACCCAACAAAGTAAATTTGAGTCTCCCAGAATAATATTCATAGAAAACAGCATTTATTGATTTATTTTTAAATACTGAGGCCAGAACTGCCAATATTCTTTTTGTCTCTGTGTGTATCACTTTTTTTCCCCTTGCCCTCCATGGAAGTACTTTTAAAAAAATTTTAAAAACCCACAAAACAGCACTAAGCATAGTCAACTCAGAACCACTTAACATTTCCTGACACTACCATGCAAAACAATTATTCTCTGGACTGTAAAGTATGCACAGCTCTTGACTGTTTTGCAAGGGTTTTTTTCTGCAGGTATAATTACTTCAGGGGGATTGAGTACATGGAACTAATTGATGTTTAACATTTAAGAAATGTAACACAATTTTATGCCTGTTTAAAAGTGTCAGAAGTGATTCATAATATTTGAAGAAATTTCACTGTTGGCAGAATCAATATCTACACATGGGAAATTATCCTAAATAAGAGTGTCATATTTGATCTAAAACTCGCATTTAATATAAAAGGTAACCACATTTCTTGTTTCTGTATGTGCTACCACTAATGTTAAGACCATTTTCTTTTATCCACAAAGTCAGATGCAAGTCATGTTTCAATAATTTAATATAGAGTCATAAAATAATAGAATGGTTTGGCTT
This sequence comes from Sialia sialis, assembly GCA_009812075.1. Taxonomy (NCBI): domain Eukaryota; kingdom Metazoa; phylum Chordata; class Aves; order Passeriformes; family Turdidae; genus Sialia; species Sialia sialis. The sequence continues at coordinate 2,105,925 of VRYO01000180.1, read as the reverse complement.
AGAAGGGACCTTAAAAATCCTAAAAGGATTCAAATCCCTGCCATGGGCCAGGTTGCTTAAAGTTTCATCCGACCCAACCTTTAACACATCCAGGGTGGAGGCATCCTCAGCTGCTCTGGGCAACCTGGAATAGAGGTTACAGTTGTTATTGCAATTATCTCTCCTTGATGTGAGCTGAATCTACACAACAAATTTCAGTAGAAATTTGCTTAAATTACATCTTACCTAAAAGAAATTAATTTCAAAGATCCACACGTTGGCAAGCAGTGGTCCCATCTTAAAAATATGTCATCACAACTGTTATTCATGCTTAGCAGAGTAAGCTTAGCTTTTTCTAGCTGGTAGAGGCTGTAATGTGGCTGAAGAGACAGCTTATCTTCAAGTCCAAGCATTATTCTCTGAACATCAGGTCTTATGGCCTTTCACAAAAGTCTCTAAGAGAGCTTTTACTGTCAGTCAGAAATGTTACAGTAATTTCACGCGTATAAGGCACACCCTTTTGACTGAAATCATGATCAGAACTGGAAGTGCGCCTTATACCTGGTGCGCCTTATATGTAGGCAAAGTTCGGAAATTTGCCAACCCAGATGTGCGAGCCATGGCAGCTGCCCTGGGAGTGCCGAGGCCCGTGGCACAGGAATGGCCACTGGGGCTGTGTTTAAAGGCTAGGTCAATCTGTGAAAAATATTTGCAAATTGAGCACCTACCAGTAAACCCTGCGATCACGCAATTCTGTTACTAGTTCATTACTTTGTTGCACACAGATCCTCGCTTTCAAAAAAAAAGTGCACCTTATAGTCCGGTGCGCCTTATATATGGACAAAGTATGGGGGATTGCTGACAACCCAGAAGTGCGCCTTATACTCCGGTGCTCCTGACTGAGCGAAGAGTTCATTCTTTGAGAGTTTAATTCTGGAATTTTTAGAAAACACAATCTTTATATCTCGCAACATGATTTGGGTCAGTGAAAAATACATCTCCTCCTGGATCTGTCTTTGATGTGGAGTGGTAAGAGAGAAGTTGACCTCAAAGTAGTGCTACATAGCAAAATAATGCAGACGTACAGCCTTGTGAGCAAAAGTCATTAGCAGTTTGATCTAAAAGTTCTTCTAAAGAATAAAGGAAAAGACATTTAAATAGAGAAGAGATAGTAAAACACAAAATAAGAGGAGAAATTTTGAAAATAGAAAATAAAAACACCACTTAAAAGCTACACACAGAAACTTTTATATCCCAATAATGCCTTCAATATTTGTCATAAACTGTTATACTGACATCTAAGTTGACATAAAATTACAATTTCTACATTTTAAGCACAACATTTATTTTCACAACAAATACAGAGGCCCTCATGTTACAATTCCCTTTTTAAGAAAATTGCTCAGCATTATGAAGCTACTTTTCAAAGTGCAGGTAACAATTTACAAGTTCATTGTGCAAAACAAAATGGAAAGAAACCCATAACATGTTTTAAACCAGTTTAGAACTAAAAGTCTCCCAATAAAGGCAATGATCCAGCTTTCTTCCCTTATGCATGCATATAGGCTGCAGTTTTGGAGGGCTGAGTGATTTGATATATGATTTCCTTTTAAGAATTTTTTTTGCTACAGATTAAAAAGCCTGAAAGCCTCATCACTGCTACCAAGGATAAAACCCATTTTTCATGTAAAATCTTGAACTGCTGCTTTTCAAGAATAGTCCATTCTATAAACTTTTAATTAGACTTCAAAATGCTTATTAGAGAAATTAATTTTTTGCATCATGGCTTGTGTTTTTAAGGCTATATCAACACATTTGATTAAAAAAACAGAGATGCATTAATAACGAGCTGTGTTTCTACAGTTAAAATTTAAAAAGAAAACAACTTCTTGTATATAAATTGTGTTTGTTTGTTTGTTTGTTTACTGGATCTGCAAGCACTAGACTATTATCTGTAAATATGTCCACAATTCTTTCTATTTCAATTTTTAATATTATTGCAGAATGCTATAGGAGAAGGAATTAAATGAATAATAATTCTTTTATTAACAAGGGAGTTTAAATTTTGTTTAAAATTTGGCAAATGTCACCTTGAATAAAAAATACAGATTCAATGCACCACAAAACCCTTACAACCCAAGAAAAACCTCTCCAAACAGACAAAGAAAATCAAATTAAAACAGTGCAATATGCCGTGTGCTTTTCATGCCTGTTATGCATTTCCAGACATAAGATAGATTCGGTTTTCCCTTCCAGCAGTTTTTTAATTAGCCTCAGAAAATTCTGTAAAATCAAGTGGAAAATATAGCATACATACATTTTTCTCTGAAAAAAATCTTAATTGCTTATTTGCAAAACATAATTGTATCCCAAAAGACCTAAAAATTTCTGTGTCCTCCCACATAATGGAACATTGTTGGCTTTAATTGCAATGTTTTTCTTGTCTTGATGGGAAATTATGAGAAAGATGGAACAGGATTGTTAGTGATGGATTTTGCTGTCTCTACAGCAATTTCTTTGAGTTTTGCGTCAAGATTTTTTACATGAAATTCAACTGTTAATCTATGCAGGTCCCATGTATGGAGTCAGGGTTGAGCATTTAAATTATCAAATCTTTTAGATCTGTTTACAGATTTCATTAAATATTTTATATTTCACCTACATAAACATTGACCAATAGTATAAAATAACAATGATTTCATCCTCAGAATAACACAATATGTAGCAGAAATATTTTGTTTGCAAATTTATGAGAGTCACTGAAGAAACCTGTTGGAAGACTGAGTCTCTTGAGCATAAGTTCCTTAAACTAGCTGTAGCTTTTGTGATTTTTTGCTTTCTTTAATTCACCTGAACCTCTGAAGATGCAATGCTTTACCCCTTTATGTCATCTGGAAATATAATTAGGTGCTCAAGACAAATAATTACACTTACACTTTCTTTTTCAGGCTATTTAAAAACATATAAACTATTTCATTATGTCAATAAATGCTGCTGCAGTCCCTTTAGTTAACAAGATACAAATCTGGTATTAAAATGACAGGTTAAGCAGTGTCATGTTTAGATTTCACTCTTTTGTGATGCTTTGTGTGACATTAGAAAATTACTGGGAAAGGAAAAATTATAGTAATTTCACAATTATAAGCCACACCTGATTATAAGCTGCACGTCCTGGTAGCCGGGTAGACCATGGGAGTTGTCCATATATAAGCTGCACCTAAATATAAGCCGCATTCTTTTTTCTTTTTTTTTTTTTTTTTTTAAAGCAAGGATCCATGTGTAACAAAGTAACAAATTAGTAACAGAATCGTGCTAGCCCGGGGTTTGGTGTCAGGTGCTCAAGTTGCAAACAGTTTTCATAGACCAGTGAAGCCTTTAAAGGCAGCCCCAGGCGCTCTCCCCAGCCAGCTCTCTCTTCTGGGTTGGCATTTCACTGGGATTTGTCCATAGATAAGCCGCACCTGATGATTAGCTGCACTACTGGGGTAGGCTGGATTCTTCAATGTAAAAGGTGTGGCTTATAATAGTGAAATTACTGTATATTCACCTGCCTTGAAATTCTTTGTTTTAATCATACCTAAAGGTCCCACTATTTTAGATAAAACAATTGTCAAGGAAGTTTGTTGTTGTTAGCCATGTTTCAGAGCTGGTTTTTTGCTGTCATTGCTAGAAGTATTGTTCTGCAAAGCCCAGGCAATAAACATTTTTAAATAGTTAAAATATCAATTCTTCCTGTTTATGTTAGCACTTAAACCTTCTATCAACATGTTTTTTTAAAACAGCTTTTTGCTTGCCTACTCAGCCATTTCTTCGCTTCTGAATGCCGTGTGTTTGTCTCATTCATGCTTAGATTTTGCCTTTTCTGCTCCTGGGTTCATCTTTTGCCTGAAGGCAAAAGCTGATAAAACAACGTAGCTACTCCTATTACTTTCTCTTCCTCCATTCCAAAGGTGAATTTCATTCATGCAGAATACTCGTTCCTTTAATCAATTCATATAACTGCAGGAGTTGCCAAATTTAAAAAGATTGGATGTCTTTAAAAGGTATCCAAAAACAAAACCTGATATCTCCAGATTTTAGGGGCTTTTTTCTATGACTTATAACATTTATCATGTATCTTTACTGATTCCAACTGCTAGACACAAAGCTATCACTTATAAAGTGAAATCATAATCGTTTGTATATTTAGATGCAGAATTAAGAAATCACTTGAAACTGACAGTCAAAAAAAAAATTGTATTGAAGCATGAGACTGCTTGCTCTTCTGTGAAAACAAATAAAGAGCAATGGATCCAAAGCATACAAGATTTTCCTGTGGCTGAGCACACATCCCAGTGACATGACAATGTAACTGTATTTAATGGTGAGATCACTGTGTAAATATTTGTTGACTACAGCTGGGGAAATGAACAATAACAAAAAAAAAAGGGTAGCATTTCCAACACTAAAAAAAAAAGGGTAGCATTTCCAACACTACTTGTAGAATTTATGGAGCAGGAAAAGTGCTGACTCTTTCTAGAGAGGATATTTTTTAGTAAGTCTCTGACAAAAACGATAGTTCATATTACTGGGAAAAGCAGTGGGGCCTCTTTCAGAAAAGTGATAGATGTGCAAGTATCCTTAGTTCAGTCCAATATGCACATTCTGTTTTCAGGTTGTTTTTCCTTAACAGCCACAATTTAAACCTCTTTCCATCTTTTCAGCTTAAATAGAAATGAAAGATTATTGTACATGCAGAGATGAAACACAGACTTTAAATTATGTACATAGCTTTTTTAAGGGGGTATATTTTAAAGCAAAACCCAAAATACTTTTGCTAGTTAACACCTGAATAACAACATTTAAAAATCAAATTATCAAGAAACATACTGTTCTCTCTGGGTATAAAAAAAATTTCTATTGAGTTACTGAAATTTGAAACATTATTGTCCATTTTTAAGACATATGTCCTTTAGAATAGTATAAATGGAAAGATAAACCTAAAAAAATATCTGAGATATACATATATTCTGACCTGCTCATTCCAGACATGAAAAAAAAAAAAAAAGCTGAAAAAAATCAATGCAAAAAGCCTCTAGATTTGAGGTACTAAATAGATTGCAAAAAAGTTACATAAGGTTTATATGAGGGCTTTTAGTGATAATAAAGTTATTTTAAATTAGGACAAAACGTAGGAGGAAGAGAAACAAACTCAAATCCCTCCATAAATTATTTTCTGCAGATGTGCTCAGTTTAGCATCAAGATCTGTTTTTAAGTAAGCTCAAGGGTAATATGAGATGCGATCGAATTTTAGCTTACTGCAATGACCTACTGAAAATAAAGAGGAAAAAAAAGATTCATACTTCATGGTCTCATCAAGAACTTAATTTACTCTTCATTTCTGTGGATTAGTATCTGAGAACCTCTGACCCTCTTCAGTCATTCATTAGAAGAAATGCTTAAAACTGACAGCTGAACTTTGCATTCAAACCATGATTTCATATTCAAAGTTAGGCTTAAGCATGAAAGGCAGCTGAAATGGCCAAATCAATGGATAATTATGCTTCCATATTGAAAGAGGCATAATATATTTCCATTATAAAGCCAAGAAGGGCTGTTTATTCAACATCTGATTTATCCCTAAAGAAGAGCAAGAGGAATAGATTTGAAACAGAAGAGTGCCCTGTGTTTATCAAATATTCTTATCTGGAATACAATAAATATAACAAATCCCTATGCTTTTCTTAATATGCTGACATCTTATCCATCAAAGGGTTGTGGTTAATGAAAACTGCAGTTCAAAATGAATTATTTCTCTCTCCAAAGAATTATAGTTAGTGTGGTTTGGGTTTTCTTTCCTTTTCTTTTTCCTCCTGAGCAAAAGCCCTGATTCATCACCAGAAATTCACCATAAAACTACCCTTAAGAATCTAAGGAATCTAACCTGAATCTTAAGGCACAAGGTATATTTTTATACTATTTACTGCTTTATAAGAAAGAAATGAAAAAATGCAAAAAGGAATTAAGGAGGGGGGTTGGTTTGGGTTTGTTTCTTTTTTTGGTTGATTTTGGATTTTTGGGGATGATTCATTTTCATTTGATTGGAGGTTTTTGCAGATTTCATCGGGGTTTTTTTATTCATTTGGTAGCACTTTTATTTTTGGATGCTTCTGTTGCTTGTTTTTTTTAATATAAAAAATCCTCCTTTCTTCTTGCTTCTTCCATATTTGAACAAATCCTTTTCCTCAGGTTCTTCTCTCTGCCTTTTTTGTTTTTGTTTTTTTTTTTTTTTTAATTTGACTAAAAAAAACACAGTCAGAGATTACAATCCCCTGGCAACTAACTGCCTGTTAGTGGGGTCCCTGTATGCACTCAGACAAATGTTTTCAGTAATTTCTTTTTTAAGTTGCATAGAATAATGTTTAAAAATAAAGGACATCCTAGAATTTAATAATAGTTATTTAAAGAACAATTCACAGAGTTAAGAGAAAAGGAAAAATAAATGGCTTTTAAGGACTATTAAGAGAAACTCAAACATTTCCTAACTTCAAAACATTTTTCCTGCAACCATACTCAACGTCAAGAACATTATTATTATGAACACCTTGACATAGTACATTATTTAAGAATATTCCAACAATGGGTGAAGGCAAAAGACCCATTTATTTTCTCCAGGTTTATATTCAAGTGTGTCATTGCAGCACACAAATGGAAAATATTTATCATGCTATAGTAAAGTGCTTAAGTAACATTAAAAATCTCTGCAAAATTTGAATTATAAAACTTAAAAATAAGGATTGAAAGTTAGTATTAATCTTCTTGAAAATTGCAGTGCAGTCTATAACCTCAAAGTAATGATTCAAATTCACCTGAGTAAAACTAGTTATTTTAATGCAGATCATTCTTATTTTCCAGTATGATTTCCACAATTTACCTAGTTCTGGCTTCCTGATTTTTGTTTTGCCCTTTTCAAAGCCTTTTGACAATTTAAACACTTCAGAATGCTGCTCTATACTCAGTTCACAGAACACTTGGTAAAATCCAAGGCAGGGGAAAAAAATTATTTCCCAAAGGAACTTTTGCAATCAAAATGCAAGCAAATCTATTTTATTGATGCAAACTGCATATAGTCATAAGATCATAATTTAAAGCCACAATGTGAAACAGTCAAGGCACAAACATTTTAGAATCAATAGTATGAGAAACTGTCTAATGGGAAACTTTCAGTCCTTGTTCTATAAAGAGTGCTTGGCTAGTACATTATTAACAAATACTTCCATATCGACAAAGATGTTTTGTCATTTAGTTTCATCCAAAATCACCTTCTAACATTCAGAAACTAAATTCAATGCAAAAATACTTAGATGTTTCATTTCTTGATTATGTTGTAAAATGTAAAAATCGCTCCTTCCAAAAATACATCTAGATTAATGTTGAGGAAACTTGCATGCTTGGCAGCTGCTGTCTTCCAAAGAAAACTTTGGGAAATTATCTTATTAAAAATTAATATTTCAAGATGAAGATTTCTTTCTGTTTAGAGAGAAAAATTAAACAACTTGAACGTGCTTGAAAAAACCTGAACAAAATTCCTGTTTAGGGCAGATGGCATCATGAATACAAATGATCCGCTTTTTTTAATTCCACAAAAAGTAAATTATAATTATCATTTTGTAAGACACTAAGGACAAAGTCCACAAATCAAACTTAGCATTTTTTAATATTGATTTCTTTTTATAGTGTTTTAAAATACAAGCACTGTGAGCTTTAAAGAGGCATAAACATAAACAAGGCACAAACAAAATCCCTAAGTAACTTGAAATACATCAGATTATGAAGTTTCTTTATAAGGAGTTTTGGCACATAGAACATTAGAATTTCCATTAGAAAATACTGAGTCTCCTAAATATCTAAATTTCTGCCTTCTATTTTCCCAAAATCTTTAGAAAGAGCTAGATAACACGGGTGACTTGAAATTTTAGGGCTTCTTTTTCCTTTCTTGAGAGGCACTCCATATAGGGAGATTGTCAAAGAACCTACAGTGAGATGAACTTTACTTCACCACAAATGGGATCATCATAAAGATCACCTTTATACAAATGAGCATTGTTAAGCAACATTCAACATGCTTTGTAGTCATGATGAGAACATCATCAATATCTCTGTAAGAGTCAAGATATTGTTAAAGTCATACTCTGGCTTTCTGTGGGAGCTTCTCACCCAGGGAATTTTCTCATTTTGATATAAGCTTTGATAAAGAAAATTAAAGGTGAAAAATGGTCTCTTTGGCTATGAAAAAAAACCCCAACAAAACTGGGAAATGAGTCCATTACAAGACAAATATTCCCTGAAAATGCTGGCTTGATTGGGTGTTTAACATGGAGGTCACTTGTAAGCACCTGCTAACACCTGCTAAAACAAAGCACAGCAAAATAAACAACCCACAAAAAACAACAAAAAACGGAATGCCAACAAGTTCAGGCATGCAAACTTGCTTAACTTGCTTGTTTAAATTATTTTCACCCTGCTGTTTCAATGCAGATACGTGTCTAGTTTCCCCTTCAGGGAGAAAGTAGCTAAGTCTATGCTCATATTTCAAATATCTGACAAGATCCTTTTGTATTCTAAGTTTTATCACCGGAATAAAGACACATTCTCTTTGCAGAGACAAATTTTTAAATAACCAATACATTTCAGATATGTAAGAGACAACGAGAAAAAAGCAAAATTGAGTTAGATTGCTGATTAAACCTTAAATAAAATCTCTGACATTAATCTGGTAAGAATGCCTGTAGAAAGGCTGAAAGTCACATATTTGGTGAAAACAATTCTGTTTATTGCAGAGACATATTATAGAGGAAGGCAGTGGCTGCCAAGCATATAAATTAGTTCAAGAGTAATCTAGATGTATTTCTGGAGGGAATGATTGAAGGAATAGTAAGGAAGCTGAAAAATGTATTGGGATCAGCAACAGCAACAACAAAAAGAGGCCTGCTATGTAGATAACATTTTCATGCTCTTAAAAGTTCTGATATTCTTATCTTGGCACAGCAGGAGTACATAGTGTTTAATTGAATTCTGAAGACTTACCAAGAAAGTGTGTGCAGAAAAAACATGCACTGAATTCTGTTAAACTAGTGAAACACAATGGAACAGTTTCATCGGGTTTACCTGGCCAAGTTTTGGTAGCCGAGTGATTCTAGCTGTGTCCTCCACTTGGAACTAGTCTGATCTGCATCTCTTGCAAAAAAAGCCTTTTCAAGTACACTTTTCCTATATTTTCTTCATCAAGAAAAGACACTAAACCACACCAACCACATGCTAATGTTCTTTCAAAAAACTGTGATATGTCATATGTTTTCTTTTCCTTTGTTGCCATGCAACAGTGACAGGGGCGAAGAATTAGACGAACTGTTAATGTCACTTTAAAAAGTATATTGGAAAAGAGACATTACAGGCTTACAATTTTTTTCCTTTTTTTCCTATGATTAGACACAGGAATGTCTAACAATCCTTGCATAAGCAGGAATTACATTTACTTGTGCTGCCCTGACATATTTCTGTTATGAAACTTTGTGACTTTTTATTCAAACTCGGTTAGATTGCACGGGGTGCTCATGATTAACCTCTCCTGTTTACTTTCCAGTATCTTGCCTCTAACAAATTTAAAGAAGTCAGATTGAGTGTATCCTTCAAATTCTGAACCATTACCCAAATTTTGGAAGCAGTAATACTTTCTGAACTTGCAAGGCTCACCATGTATCTCTCTCCTCACATCTTAAGAGCAGCAGTGATCAGGTTGTGCAGCTTCACCACGAATCAGGAGGGGGAACCAAACCCACACGGAAAATGCAGCAGCACAGAATTTAAGAAGATAAACAACTTTTGAGTGTTAATAAGAACTAGTTGTTGCATGAGAGTGAAGGAACACAATTGCCACTTCGGTATGAAATTCTATACTGTCTAGAAAATGTATAAATGTAAAAATGTCCATAGAAAATGTACAGTAACTTATTTCACAATATTTTTCTGCTAAAAGAATTATAATATATTTTTTAAAACTGAAGGAGGAAGAAGAGGACATGGGTGTCTCGAAGTCTTTTAACTGGAAGATGATTGACAGAAACATCTAAACCACCTTGTTTTAATCTTTCAGATAAGAACTTTCAGTGAAATTATTGTGGTGAATGATGTGTCTACAGGAAGGATTTAAAATCTCGTCTATAGCTGCATACCAACAGAAAAAGAATCTCAGGAAGTGGTAATAAAAGTACAGTGATTTCATGACTATAAGGCACACTCTTTGACTAAAATTTTGATCGAAACCTGGAAGTGCTTTTTATAATCTGGTGCACCTTATATATGGACAAAGTTTGGAAATTTGCCAACCCGGAAGTGTGAGCCGCGAGCCGAGCCACAATGAGCCGCAAGCTGAGCCACGAGAGCTGCACCAGCCAGCATCAGGGGCAGGCGGGAGTGCCGGGGCCTGGGGCACGGGGAGGGGCTGCGTTTAAAGGCTACGACGAACCGTGAAAAATGTTTGCAAATTGAGCACCTGCCAGTAAACCCCGCAATCATGCGATTCCATTACCAATCCATTACTTTGTTATGCGCAGATCCTCGCTGCAAAAAAGTGTGCCTTATACGCCAGAGTGCCTTATAGTTGTGAAATTACTGTACAAGATATTTTATTTATAGTGGAAACACTGAGGTTCAAATACTACTTTTCATACCAAAATTGCAACTTCACCTATAATCACTGGTAATAATTCCACATGAGAAAAGTCATATTAATTGTAAGAGCCAGAGTCTGGTTTCTACAGTACAAAGCAAAAAGAGTACTAGCACCTCACTGAGATTCTAACTCATAGATACCTTTGGGTCCAGTGGCCAGATCAGCATTGAAAAGATCTATCACAGCTATTATAACGCACGCTAGATGACATTTTTTAATCTTCCTAACAAAAAGCCAGGAGTTGTTGAATATACAGCTCTGCCTCAGTTTTCGTATTCTCATCTGGGATCAAACTTCTATAAGTAAATGGAATTAAATATTAAATATTTTTGCCAAGAAAAATTGCCTTTGTTCAGATTAAAGAGACAGCACTGTGAGTTTATTCATGCTCCATCTGTTGTACTATTTTCTCCAGTGGCAACTTCAAAGCACTTTAGCATTATCGAGTGTTTGTGAAGAAATGGCAGTACAATATTCTCCCTCAGAGCAGGGAAAAAGAAATTAAGAAGAGTTCAAAAGTGAAAGAAATTTTTAGTCAGTCTGTTGGCTGTTTAATCCACTATTTAATTGTATGTGTATTTATTTCTATTGATTTTTTTTTTTTTTCTTTTAAAGACTGATGGAAAGAAAATAACTTGCAGCCTTCTTAACACAGGAACAATTACAGCAGGAGCCCATATCCTTTATCACATGAACAATGCAATTTATAAATGATGAAAATTTCAAAGGTTTGTTTCCTGCTGCTAATTTTGCTAGTGAGCTGAATTAGTGGGGCACTGCTGGGAACAGCAGGAGATCTTTGTGATACTGTTTCAGAAAGGGAAAGATCTGATAACTAGTGTTAATCATTAAAAGCAGTTCTTGTAGGTGTCAAAAACCCCCTGAAATATGATTCTCTTTTTCCCTTCCAGCCTTCCCTCCTTATCATCTTAGAAATCCAGCTGTAGTGAACTAAAAAAAAAAAAAAAAAAAAACAACAACAAAAAAAAAAAAAAAAAGTGGGTGATTAAAAACATGGTGTCATGAACAAAATAAGAAGAACAGATTTTTTACTCTACTCCCTTACCTGATTTATCTTCACCCTGGCTCTTAAGCCATCTTAGTCCTCTCTTTTTTGGTTGCTTGATTCTGTCTGATCATAGGCATTAATAAATAAATCTGCAGATTTCAGACTATGGCAGGAAAATGCATAATCTTGCTTGACACTCTACACAAGCACTCACAGGAGCTGTTAAGGAGCTTAGTTCAGAACTGTGTTTCACAGCTTTTCTGGGACGTTTTGAAGTGACCTCATTTCCAACCTGGAGGTATCACGGTCTTCCTGTTCAGATTTTAGTTCCGATGTTTTCTATAACTAATTTTTAAAATCTAGTTTAACAAAACACTTTAGAAGTGTATAATACTCTTGGGCAGTGATGATAGCTAAAGACTTTGCTGTCTTGGTCATGCATAGATTGCAGTGGTACAATTGTATGGGGGAACATGCTGTAAAAACCAAGTCATTAGAAATAATCAAGGGGAGGAGAAAACAGTCTTCAAAAACATTGCCACTAAATATTATTGCTGTGCTGCAGAACAATTGGTGTTTCACAAGCAATAGAATTAGCACACGTGAAAACTAACATGAATATCCTTTTAGTGACGGTTATGCTTTAAAAAGTCTCCAACATGTCACAGATTGTACCTTCAACACACCTGCGTTTATTGGGAAATTAATTTGCTCTTATTCAAATGCCCAGAGCAGTAATTAAAAAGCTAGTTTCTGTAAGGAACATCACCTCCATACAATAAAGGTACTATTTAAACCATGTGTGGGCTGGGATTTTATGGAGAATGAAGATAGATCTTTGTGGGTTTTGGTTGTTTGGGGGTTATTAACCCAAAAGTATGCAAGAGAAATACATAACCAAAAAACATCCAGCAGCAAAGTGTCAAAACCAAAGTGGTTCTGGCCATACCTAAGATTAAGACTAGATTAAGGCTCCCCAGCAGTACAAAGAGACCTGTCAAAGTCAGCTGTCACAGTTAAGGTCACAAGGGAGCAGTGCTGTGACCTGTCCTGACCAGCACTGGGTTAATGGCAAACACACACAGAACTGAACAGCAGTTTGGCTGTTAAGCCTGGCTACAACTTCCCCAAATGATTTCCACCTCATGCTGTCCCTGACAGTGCTTCATTTCAATACTACAGGGAGCTCTGCAGCACAAGGCACCTTTCCCCCTCAGTGTTTGGGGCAAGAAAGTGACAAAATAAAAATCAGTATTCTTTCAATCAAGAATAACCTTCTGGCATATGTCATGTACTGTTTTCTTCATGCCAGCCAACTATCCTGGAATTAGGAGCTGCTAGGCTGATAGAGTGTGGCTGCCTACTTCAGTAACTGTGATTTTAGATTTGTAGCTGTGAAGATTCTGCCTACAATTTTCCCACAATCCAAGTTACATTAAGTGATGTCCGTACCCCTCAGGCTATTTTCATTGGGTTAAAAATAACAAGCAAATCTGACTGCTGGCCCAGTCCTATATTGTAAATAGTTCTGACAGAAAAAATTAATCATACAATCATTCTACTTTATAACTCTAGAAAAAGCTTTAAACTGCAACCTATGTAATAGATTGTCACAAACAAGTGCTAGTTCCTGGTTGCCACCAGCAGACTGTGGCATTTTCACATCCTGTGATAAGAGAAGTCAGAGTCCTTCACAGAGGAGTGAGAGCTAACACACCAAAGGCCTTTTGCAGGAGCTAGACAGCAAAAGTCAAAACACATTTATTTTAAAGTTTAACTTCTTGGGGCGGGGGGAGTTTCTGCTTTGCTGTTATTTTTATCAATAAAGTGTGCTAAAGTAGCAAGTATCTAGTTGGCATCTCAAGCCTAGATTTTGAAGTCACAAATATATTACTGCTACAGGAAAGAACACCTTTGCCAGCCCGTTTTGCTGGTCAGTAAATATATTTCACTCTCATGTTGTTTAATACTGCCTCAAATGTCTGGGTGGCTTGACTTAGATCAAAGAAAATGCTAAGCATGTGCAATTAGCATTACCCATGCTACAAGCATGTGTGGCAGCATTTTTGCCCATATGGTCTGTAATTAAAACTAAAACATACATGTAAAAACCTCTTTCATCCAGCAATATGACATACATGGGAGTAATGAGGTCTTTTTCTGTTCAGCTGTTTCATGCTAAGGTTTTTCTTGCATTCTCCTGAACTGCAGAGGCACCAGTCTGATCTCCCACCAAACTGCTCAAGTCATTGGTTTCTACTGCATAATTCATTTGTCCAGTTGCTGCAGATGCACAACATTGAAACTCAGAGCTCAATGTAACTTCAGGCACTTGCATCTCAAATGTTTCTATCCCTGGCTAGCTCTCTGTAGGGCAAGGTGAATAACCCTACTGATAAGAGAAGGAAAGCTGCCATGGGGTACTGTCAGATTGATGTTCAGAGGTCTCTGCCCAAAAAACACCACTATCTCTGGACAAAATCCACCAGGATCATTGAGATAATCAAGAGATCACTGCCACAGGGCACTTCACTCCTGGCTGTCTTCATTTTCACAGCTTTTCTTTCCCCTCTGGGAGCAGTGTAACACTCAGTGCTCAAACTATTAAGGTCACTTCTGAGAGCAGAACACCTCATTTTTCCCTTTCGCTGCACACCCTGGTTTGTGTGTGCTGAATCAGCTCACAAAGCTCCACTGAATGCCAGTTCTGATGTGGGGTAAACATTGAGAACCCAGCCAAAGCAGAGAGCAAACCAGCATATCAACAGAAACCAAATTTATCCTCAGGGATTACAATCTGAAACAGACAGCTGTGGATGTAGATTAGTCTGCTTTCAAAACAAGAAAAAATAGGTGCAGGATCTATAGGAGATCATCACAGCTGTATAATTAATTTAACTTTGAGGTTTGTAATATTGGACAAGGCAAATCAGTGGTTTAAAGAAAATTCAAATTTCTTCAAAGTACATCCGTAGCTACCTTCATATCATTGAGGGTTTTTTGCAGATCTTCCTCCCATATAAAACAAATTGCACACAAGTACCCTAAAATCCACAGAAGTGCAACTGATTTATTGGAGTTGGGATTACAAAACTGGTCTGCTGAGTGTAAAACCTCATCAGCAAAAAAGAATAGAAGGGAATGAAATGGGTATATCCATATTATCCACCGTGAACTCTATTCCTCCGTCTTTATGCTAGGCAGCTTGTTTGTGCAACATTTGGAGCCACAGCCACATTCAAGGTTTTTCTTTGGCTTGCAAGGTTTTCAAATACTTCAGTTACTAACCCTGGGTTCTGAAAATCAACCCTGTTCATGCTACAGATAGCTCAAGTAGAAGTTGACATTCATTCAAAATTTGTTCTTAATTTCTCACGACTTCTTAGGTACTGCCATCCTGTCAAACAAATAATTAAGAAAAGGGACATTATGGGCTTTTTGCTGACATCAGAGATGCTTAAATAGATTATCTGGGTCTTCTACTGACTCTATTAGGGATAGCATATTGCACTGAGCACCTATCAGCAAACCACTCATCACAGTATTGATTTACACTCAGTTAGCACTTAATTGACATTTGTTTCTGTCTTTGAGACAATGACAACTGGAGATATATTTTAAAGGATTCTGAAAGGAATTCAAAGGTATTCAAAGGAAAATAATTCCTTGCATGCAGCAGATGTGTGAATTCATACAAAATGAGGAAAAGAATGCATCATCTTTGCTACTGTTCTTTTCCTCATACTACCTCATTCAGGTGTAGATCTTGAACAAAGTTCCAAAGCTTTTCCAAAGAAAGGCTGGATCTCTAGCACGAAAGATTATATTTCCTCTCAGCTATTTCTACCTTTCATTAATAAAACCTGTCTAATTTTCAGATTTTTAAAAACTGTTTCTATACTTCAAGCATGTTTCATTGTTCTTCCCTTTAATTTTACAGTGATTTTTATAAAACATAAAATGGAAGACATATCACTCCAGTAGATCAGTATCATTCCAGGTATTCTCTGGGAGGTAGTATAGTGGCAGTGATTCTATTCTGATATTCAGTTATGTGTTTCTATTTCTTATTACAGTATTACTTGGCAGTGCTTGCAGAAAGTCATTAATTTTATGTGGCCTTACAAAAACAGATTTGCACTGATGGGTACAACTTGGAAATATTTGGATAAATACAAGGTCTTCACTGAAAGTTTGTGCACTGTACTTATAGTTTTTCATGTACTATAATGGGCGCTACTATGCACTGTGAGTCAAGAAAAATGACAAAAATCTGTATGCTAGTCTTTATTCTGAGACAGGTCAGATGTGAAATCCAAATTATCTGGGATTTGGACTACACTACTAAAGTTTAACACTGTCAATACCAGCACCATAAAGAGGCAGATACTCCTTTTTCTGTAAAAAGAATGAACAACAATTTTGTCATTAGCCCTCTGAGAAAACTATCCAAAGCAGGGAAAATTCCACATAAATCCAAGAGGTTTAAAAATATTATGTTGTCGCAAGCAAGAAATGAGTCTCCATTTGTGATATTGAATAAGACTTTGAAAAGTTTAACAAAAAAAAATGAAAAAGGTGACATTTAGTTTGCACAAATCAAGTATCCCAAAGCTAATACAATAAAACTATACTTCACACATGAAAAAGAAACTCAGCAAGTATTAATCTGCAAATAATCTCTAAATCCTTGTTAGTGACCTTAAAATCATCACAATTTTTTTCATAAAAAAAGCACTCTTTCATTTAAGTTTTTAATTGCATGTACTATAAATTTTCTCCTCATCTCTCAATTCAGTTTTTTTATCTAAATTTTGCTGCATTATTAGTGAAATAACTTGTTCTTCTCTCACATACTTCTGGACTAGTAGTGCAGAGAATTTAATTTCCAAAACAGTGCTTGTTTGTAAATAAATTTTAAAAATTTAAGAAAGGATTATCAGGTACTGGACATCCAAAAATATTCCTATCATCCATTCCACTTCCTAAAGTTTTCTAGACTTTGAGAAATTGTTAATTCTAGGAGGAAATTTAATTCTAATCATAGTTCAGTGTTTTTCTACCAACCGTTAAAGAAATTTTGTTTATTTCTTAGTGATTCTTGTGTTTGTCATCCATTCTTCAAGATTTTGGTACGTGCCATCAAGGCTTTCACCTTGCAAATCCATGAAGCCACTGCAGACCTTCAGCTACAATAAACATGACAAAATCTTGGTTATAGCTCTGGGTAAAAAGTCTTCAGACTTCACAAGCAGAAAGCACTTGGAAATGAAGCAGATATGTGAGTCTTGACTGTTAATGCAAAATGTGTGCATAAAATTTGCAGAGTTTAGTCTCCTGTTGAGCTTGTGAGATTCATAGCACTAAAGGTTGCAGGGTAGAAGCCAATGATTTAATTTGCACTTTCTACTGAGCACCTAAATGGAATTCAGATTGATTTGTAGGATTGAGTTGGATTGAATTCAGTCTTATAATTTGCAGCTACACCAGGAAAAACCCAGGAGCTGTGGGTGTTCTCCATGTGAGGATCATAGCTGCACAGGGCAGACTGGCTACCAAGGACAATAAAATACATAGGACTTGAGCAGTGGGCACAAAAGACTCAAGATGGGCTGGTACCTTTTCCCTCTAGTGCCAGAAACATGTGCACATGGGGCCAGACTGAGAATTCTGGCTGAACATAATCCTGGTTATAGGATTTTCACCTCTATTATAGAGGGCCAAGTGGAGAAAGCATCTACCCTTTAGAAACCACATTTCAACACTGAAAAATGGATGTGAGGATCACTCCCTATCTTCTGCTGTCTACCTTCTTGTTATTCCCACATCTGCAAAACTAGAATAACCACCTCTAGATATGACTGAAAGCAGCCACATTGCACACAAGATATTAACAAGGTACACATTACTGTAAATTTTCAGGTGCGCTGCTGGTATTTTTGAAGTACAGTAATTTCACAATTATAAGCTGCACCTGATTA
>VRYO01000180.1:2062579-2087244 GCA_009812075.1 Sialia sialis | reverse complement strand
CTCCAATCAGAAGTCTCAGGACAGCAAGAGAAAAACAAAAGCAGAACCAAACATTATCCCCTAAAAACAATTTTTTTATGCATGCAGGAGTAATCCTGGACTATTGCAAGGTAGTTAAGAAAAAGGCAGGGAGTTATTTAATGTATATTCTGTCTACTTACTTCTCACTGCCTCCACTTCTGGAGACCTGTGAAACATTATCTTTAGACCTCTACACCAAGATGGTCTCTTTTGTCATTAAATGCAATTAAATCCAAAACACAGCTTTAAAACATAACATCACGACTCTTCTCCCAGATAATCCATATGAAGTGAAGCTTTTGTTGTTTTTGCAGCTGCATTTTAAAAGGAAGTGGGCACTGGCTAGGAAAATGTATTATAAAATTACCCACTCTCGCCAATAAACTGCTAAATAAGAGCTGGTTTGCACACTAAGAAGATCACACAATTTAAAGCTAATGGTTTTATAGGCCAAAGCCACTAGCAGGGCATCTTTATCCTGCAGTGTGAATAGGATTATCCCTGCAAACATTCCCCTAACATAGAATTAAGCTGTCAAGTTTACTTTGCTGCTGCATGGAGGTGTGCACAAAATGAACACAAGTTCAGGTCAAGTGTAATACCTCTCAACTATCACAAATTGCTCGTCGGGCAAGAGAAAATAGGAGGAGAAAAAAGTCGAGAGCTGAATTGCTGTTGTTAAGCATATTTTAGGACATTAACATCATTAAAGAGAATTACTAGATTGTGCTGCAAAGATGGTGACAACCATTTAAATAAAAATGTCTTTAAAATATATATATATTGGACTTTAAACTCCTCAAATATCCTTGACTTAAAATCCTTCTAATTTTATTCCTGGAATTGCCATCACACAAACATGTTTTCTTCCTTACTTAATTATAGAAAACTATTAATGTTAGTCTAAAAATACACAAAATTACAACTGTAAGCAGTTGAATATTCATGAATTCCCTATTACACTCCCACAAAAACAGTCATAAAGTAGGTTATGTATTTTTTTTCCACACAGTTTGCAGACATCAGCAGCCTAAAGAGATTTCCATACCCCCCCCACACACACATCTGCAAACATGTCTAACTTTGTCTATCGGTGTTTGCTGATTAGACTGAGAAATAAAAAAGCAAAAACAAAAAAAAGAAAAAATGAGAAAAAGAAAAAAAAAAAAAGAAGGGACTGCTATCATTTTATTAATCACAGAATACTTTGCTGAAATTGTAACAGAGGTAGAAACAATTTCATGTAATAATGTCTATAAAGTCCCAAGCATGAGTTAAGTTATTCTCCTTTCCCATACAAGTAAGGCACTGAACCAAACCATCAGGAAATACAAAAATAGTTCATGTGATCCATAACAAAACTAAGAAGAAATTTGCCTTTCCCATGCCAAAACGTCAGTCCCTCTCAAATCTTCTCAAAAAACAGCAAAAAATGCAGCTGAGGTTATTGAACACAGAAATCTACCAAAATCTGAGCAATGAGTGGCTGGGGACTGGAAGTCCACTGGGGGAAAAGCCCCATGTATGCTTTTCCTGATTCCTGTGTTTTCTCACACAGATAGTGTTGATTTTCCTACTCTCTGGGCATTGGAAGAGAGTTAAACTAACGTAAATTAATTTTGTGTTCTCTTTGGCGTGACAACCCTAAGCAAACTGAATAATGTATCAAAGAAAATGTTCCCCTTGCTAAATTTTTAGGATTTCTAGGGGGAAGGGGACTGTTATTTTCAGCAGCTATTCTCTGAATATTTACAAAATGAAAATGAAAAGAGGAACAATATAAGTCAAAAAATCCAGCCTAGGTGATTACATGAGAAAAAACTATAAATTTGCAATAATTTCTTTCATTAAAAAGAGAATCTAGTTCTAATTATAGCCAGAGTTTAGGACATGAGTTTCTATATATTATTAATATTTGAATAAGGATGATCATATGAATAACTGTATGCTAGAGCAGATCTGACATACATAGAGATACCTATCTATGGCACTCTAGAAAATAATGCCTTTAAATATTTTTAAAAGTTAAATATAGTTATTTGAGAGCAAAATAAATTTATCTCATCAGTAGATACCTCTCAATCCTTTCATGTTACCTATCAGATGACAAAAACAAATTGTGACACCAAAGAATTGCTTCTTTAGAGCACATATTTTCCTTACAAAAGTGTATTAATAAATGTGCTTTCCTATTCATTCCTTTTTTTCAAACGTCTTGCATAATTTATTTATTTATTAAAATTATTTCCTGTTTTGAAGAATGTTATTACTACTTTGTAAAGAAAAGACATGCTCCAGAACATCTCATCTTTCAAAAGAAAATGAAAAACACTGATGTTGCATGTTCCTATCACTGTTGAGAAATACTGCATGTTACTGTAATGACAATTTGGAGGTTATATTGCACCTTATATTTTAATATCAAAGCATGTGACTAACAACTAAGTTAGTATATAAATATACTAAATTTACTAAGTTAGTTAGTAAATATAGCAAAAGAGCATCAGGAAATAAAAGATGTGAAATGGATCCAAGTAACTTCCCACTATATGAAGAAATCATTTATAGAGTTATAATATCAGAATATATTAGACTATGCAAACTATTTAGGGCAACCTGAAGTTTCAGTTTCATTTTCAATGACCAATTCTATTGACTTCTGCTTTTAATCTGCTACAAGCTTAAATGAGCAAGACTGAAGAAAAGCAATAGGCTTGTGAACAACTTCATACTGGAAATTATCTGTGCAGTCATAGCAGGAAAATTACCAACTAATGTTGTAAATATATATAATACATAGAAGCTATTCTGGACCCTAGCAGCTTCTCATAGTAAGAATTTCGATCAATAAGAGAGAATAAGATACAAGGTATTAATCAAACTGCCAAGAGTACTCAAAATGCTTCAGAGCCTTTCAACAAGGCAAATTTGATAAACTATGAAGGGTGACAAGATGTAGGAGTCCCTCCCCATCCTGGTCCTTTCCTCAAATGGAGCAGCCCTGTTCAATGCAATCATTTCTATTGATGGATATTCTGCAATTCAGACTGCAGCCACAACTGAAGAACATCCTGCTAAAACCAGGTGGAGTTTTCCAGGAGGTCCGTGCAAACAGCAGCTGATTTCTTTGTTATATGTGCTATCTCCTTCCAATGCAATTTATCAGTAACGAGGTCCTAGTGACAAACTGAGTGAGTTTTTGTAGTGATTTGTATTTGAATTGACAGCTTGTGCAATATTGACTTCCACTTACTACACACTTCCAGATGAGTTAGTGAAATGGTAAAGGCAGCAGTAGCACAGTGTTTTCACTGTTGTAAACTCAGAACTCACAATTCCATTTGGAAAGCTTATCAGACCGACCCAATAATAATATCTATCTTTAAAAATCAATTTTTGGCTCCTTATTTCCTGGAATACTCCCCCACACCGCAGATAGCTTGAAGCAGATAGATATAACAAGGAAGGGACAATCAGTAGAATCTGCATGACCTTCCTCTGTATTCCCATGCTTGACATAAGCTGAACACACATCCACAGCTCATATCCATCGCTCTGAAGCAGCAGAATACCCAAAAAGCTCCTATCATATTTACTTCAGTATTTTATTCTAAGACCACAGATGCTAAATGATTGTCTTCATTAAATTGTGATTTTCAGTTGGACTCTGAGCATACTGACCCTGGCTATGAACTTCTCTGTCAAAGGTTCTACAATTCAGCAAACAACTTCTACTTGTTTCTTTTGCATCTGGTCTTGCTTAAAATGTTATTACTGGTCAAGTCCAGAGAGGATTTCTGGAAAAACTGGAGCTGCTGATTATGGCTTATGTCTTTAATCAAACTGGTAAGAATGCTCAACTTTTTCAGCAAGAATGTCATACCTTGATCACATATTTAAATATTAATACAATCCTTTCACAGCTTTTATACAGATTCATTTAAATTATTCTCTTAAGTGTTTTACTTTTTCTTATAGTTTATTCTTTGTATTAGCAAATCACAATAATAGAAAGGATGAGAAAAATGTCTAAAGAAAAGCACAATACTGTTCTAATACATATATCATTGGTCATTTGGCACTTTGTATTGCATTTAAGGGTAACTCTCAGTTTGAGCTTTTAACCACCTTGAGATGCTCCTATAAATAAAGAAATCCTTGAAAGATGAATTGACTGTTTTTTTAGTATAAAGTCCAAGTTTCTCTTTAGCTCCTACGAGGTTATTTAATCACACATTCAATACAGTGAAGTACATATTTTCACTGTAATAAATTCAGTCAAGGACTGTGATATAGAGGTCAGTGTGGTTATGTACACATGTTTCTCACCCTGCCCCAAGCCTCCCACAAAATATGAAACTTTGGTCAATATAGATACCTATGTCCACAAACAATTCCTCACTGTCAAAACACACTCTCATATCCAAACATTTTCTGTTGTATTTGTACTATATTATTAAATCAAAATTTTCAGTGAAAACACATTTCTTTATTAAAAACTACCTGTTTTTCTGTTTAAATGAAATATTGTGCACATGAGAGATAAAGGGTGTTAGAACTCAAGGGAAAGGGTATGGCATTCTAGGGATGCAAAAATTCAGCCCTGATGTAACTAGTATTCAAAAAAGTTTCTTCATGAATGATTTTTCCTGCAAGTTTTGCTTAAACATTTATCTCATTTCATACTTATTTAAAATAAAGTTTTATTATGTTCATAAGATGTATTTTATTGAAGACAACTTCATTTTCAGCCATTCTGTCAAGGGCTTGTCTTTGTGAAATTTAAAAGAAAATGCACATGGCACTTAGAAATAAAATTTGTGAGGAAATCTGCTGTGTAAGATTACAGCTTAAATCAAATTTCACACCATGAGCGGGATTCACAATAGCATTAAAAAAATAATCTATTTTTTCAACTGCCAGTGATTCAGAAAAGCCAATAATATGGTGTTGGATAGCAGATAAATTATTTTATTTTAATAGAATATAGACCCAAAATTGAGGGATTCATAAAACAAAAGCCTCTTAAAAAGATATCTTCAAGGCATTTCATTAGAACTGTTCAGAGCAACAGGTTTAAATGGATAAGATTGATAATAAGCTTAAAATATTACCTGATTTCTCTGAAGAAATGAGCTCCTACTCTCTCTAGTGCAAATAACTTTGAAGATTTTTTAAAGTTTTCCTTTAGAGCTCCCACACATGCTCATAGTCATCGTTGGCTTTCTGTTGTGATGCATTTTGAACAAGATTTTGAGCAGGTAATTAGGAAGTCAAATTACTCATTTTTGATGCCAAACTTCTTGCTATTGACAACACTCTTCACCATGGTGTTACACATAGGAACAGTGATAATTTCTAGCAAGCCTGGCTCCAAGTTCCCCTGCCACTGAAATGCAAATTGCAAAGTTCAGTTTGATTTTCACTGCACACCTCTGGCAGAATTTGGCACACAGTCAGTACTGAGAGGAAGAACCTGGCAACTTCTAATCTAGAGCTCCATATGTTTGTTTGCTTATTAGAGGATTTCATGGTATATTTGTGGTTACCATACAACTGTATTTAACTTTTCTAGCAAGCATGACATAATAACATTTGGAAAGTTACTGGGCATACTGAACCGGGTGACCATTTGAAGAATCTAGAAGTCACTGTGCTCCCAACTTACTTTTTGGGTTCTGAAATACTTAAAAGTATCTTATATTAATAGTTGGAAGCTTCTTAAATCCAGGATTATATTGAATAATTTATATGATATTCATGACGTTCCTATAACACAAAAAAATGCACTCAGCCATAGGCATCAGGATGTAAAGACAAATTCAAAATTAACTTTGAGGGTAATTCCTCTCGAAATATATAATTCTCACCTTGCCTTCAAGGATACACTTTCTCCAAGAGTTCAGAAGAACATAAACCTTTTGAATGGATTAGAATTTACATTACTACTTCCCTGAAAATGTTTTGCCTTCATCTTTTTAACAGACACTTTAAAACTGAGCATTCCTGCTTTTCCCCAAGTTGCCAGCACAGTTTAAAAGGAAGCAGGCCTGCAAGAGCCTAACATCAACTCCTATAAATCACCATGAACACCTTCAGCTGACCCCAAAACCAACTGGGCACTGATGGTTGTAGAAATGCAAGAACCAGATTTTGTTCCAGTAAGATTATTAGACAAGGCATTGCATGTCATGGCCCATTAAAGCACAGTTTAGAATTAATTTTCAGAGGCTTTAGAGAGGTGTTTTAAGCACCTAATGGTAAGAGGATTTTGCACTCCTTTCTGCCTTTTTTCAGAGGATAGGTAAGAACAAGAACAAAAGTATTTAAGCTAGCAATAGATAACACTAATATTCTTTTTTCATCACTTTTACAGTGTTAGCTTATCACATCAAGCTGAAAGCAGGCTTTCATTTCTTAAAACAGGTTTAATTTTACTCAAATTTGTTGAAATACCGTGATCTCAGGAGACAAAGAAAACACTTGAGGTTTCCAATATACTTCCAACTCCAAAATGAATTCAGTTTCACTGGCAGAGCACAACATTTTTTACTGATCAGATTTTGATCAACTGGAAAACACATATCTTCATTAAAAGGATCTCATTTCCATGATCTTTTATTTTCTGCCAGGTGAGCCCACCACAGCAACCTCTTTCCCATTTCCCTCTTCTACAGCTGTTTCCTCCAACACATGTGAATTTTTAGGCTGTTTCAACTCTCCTACAGATACTATTCTGTTTTGGCAAAGACTGAACACTGCATCAATGTCACGACCCAGATGCTGTCCCTCTCTTCAGCTTGGAAGAATAACAGGAAGAGTAACACACCTTCATCCCTAGCCTATGGTGAAGCCCCTGACTCCATGTAAGAAATTGGATCAGCTTGAAGCCTTTATAGAGTCCTACAGATAAGGCTCTGGGTGGAGGATACATGGCAAGAAAAGTCCTGCCTGAACAAAACTTTAACACACAGGTACACAAAAAGCCCCTCAAGATCAGATTAGCCTCCCAGAGCTGCAGCCTTGTGTGGCAGCAGCGAGAAAACATCACACCCTGCAACTCCTGGCGCTGAAGGCGCACCCAGCACGACTCGTGACAAGGTCAATCACACCGCGCTTTGGAGCTGAGCGCCTGCCTGCCCTTCCTGCTGCAGCCTGGGGACAGAGCTGGGCCCTCATTCTGCTGTCTTGGCTGGTGAGCAGCAGTGACATTCAGCTGGCATTCAACAGAGACATGAGTGCCATGAACAGACGTGGCAGCAGGACAGAGTTCCTAAATGTCACCTGCAGCCTGGTCACAAGCAAAGCAAGGATAGACTCAGGTGCTTTGAATAAGTAACAGGCTCCTTAAAACTTTGGGAAATATGTTCTGTCATTTCTAGTAGTGTCTTTGGAAAGTTTCAGAGAAAGCTGGATGTGCAGTCTTCAGATCCAATTTGAGATGTCTTTTCCTCTACAAAGTCATCATCTGATGAAATAAAATTGCAATATTTTATAATATAAAATTGTGACTTGCAGACTTTTTGTCACTGCTTTGCACTTGGAAGTTCTTAGCATGTTCATAGCTCACAACATCAATGCGTTCTCTGTCTACAAGGAGTAATTTCTAAACAGATCAGCTGGAAAAAAATCCTGCCAGTGAGGTTCAAATTGAAAATACCATTCTTGCAGACAAAATGTTCACATGGAAGTTCACTTATTAAAAATTACCTAGCACAGGAACAGCCAATATCTGAAAGGAGCAAGGTACTTTTTTTTTTTTTTGCTTTCCATGTCCTTTTATTAAACACCATTTCAGGCAGAGTCAAAACTCAGGGATCTTTCTTTCTTCCTTGCACACTCTTCAGCTGTATTGATTAAAAAATATTGGTTTGATTCAGTTTTTTTTAACAGACAATGCAAGCTTGCTTTCATTTCAGGAAAGAAATAGAACCACTCCAGTACCATTCTTAAATGAAAATGTATTCTTTTTTTTTTTTTTTTTTTTTTTTTTTTTAAAGAAAAAAAACAACAACTTTAGTGACTCAACTGTAATCTAAACTGTATTTTGTTTGTTTCTGTTACAATTGTAAATTTCCATGCAAATTTTGTCAGAAATTTAATAGTTACAGTATGCCATGTTTTTTAGGATTTTTTTTTTTCACTGTTTAATAGGTAAAGGAAAATACTGACATTGTTGCTTTTCTGGCCTTGGTCCTACTTTTAAGCCACATTATGCAAGTGAAAGATACTGTCCTGGCACCTACACACAGAATGCTTAAAATGTCTTTATGTTCTTAACTCCTGGATTCAGGAGTTAACTCCTAAATTTTCAAAGATAGCTTGTTTTCAGTAATAGGAATTGAAATTGGTTTAAATAAGCCATTATTTTCTGTAAGTTTTCTAAGCTTAAATACAAATCTTTTTTTCCCCCCGGGGAAAAGAGCATATTTGTCTTTCTCCAATGTATTCAGAGTTTGAATCAATGTTTCTGGATATCTAACAAAGTATATTTACTGGTTTCTGAAATAAAATGCATCACAAGACTGTAAAATTTACCATATTAAATACTATCATTTAATATTAGGAACTCTGAGACATTATTTGTTTAAAATACTTAAAAGGATTTTATGAGAAACTTATCACATGTATCTGTTTCTGAGATATTTAATGTAAAGTTTAAAGAATAGGAATGAATGAATTTGCTCGATGCAATCTCAAGGACAAAATATAATAGTTCTTTAACTTCCTTCTTCCACAGAATTATCTTCATCACCATCATGCTTGCATTAATCAATTTACAAAATCAGACTTTATTAATGCAGTTATGCAAGAATGTGTTTTACTGAACCCCTAGATCCACTGATCTCACTAGATCAACTCTTGGAAGTCACTGCAAGTATGTCTTCAGAAACAGTGTTTCTATCAATTTTACATTGTGGAAGCAACAGATATTTCTTTCTGTGTTGACAGGAAGAATTAGTTTCATAAAACTGCTATGTTTTTGTTTAAGATATCAAAAGGGTGTTTAGATTAAAACTGGAAACAGAGTTTTCAATTTGTATTGTCAGGAAATATCTATAAACTGAAGCTTCAAGAAAGCTTTTAGCAATACGCTGAGGTATAAGTTATGCAGACCTAAGAATTACTAAGCTTTATGGACTTCTTAGTGTCAGGAAAGGGAAAAGTGAATTTTTTCAAGTATTTATCTCTGATGAAAAAGGTTATCTACTTCCTCACAACCCCCTTTTCAAACTCGTGCTAAATTGAAGCAAGTAGAAAATTATTCCTGCCCTAGTTGTCAGGAGAATTAACATTACTTCATCATAATAAGGGTAGTAAATTATCAGCTACAAATGAGTTCCTAATTTGGTCCAAATATAATACAAATACATGAGCATAATCAAAGCAGATTTCAAATTCCTGGATAACTCTGGAATCATCTCAGAGTTTCTCATGCCTATTAAGAGCATATTAACAAAATCACTTTGGTATACTTCTGTGCCACTTTCACAGATTGCTTTACTGAATTCTTAGTTCCACCCTGTTCTGCAAACCAGACTACAATGCAGTCGTTTCAGGTACAACCTGAAGTAACACAATCACAAACTGTGTTTCCAAAACCTCCTCCAATGGTAACCAAGAAACCTATGCTTATAAAAATGGAATGCTATAGCACTCATCACCCTGAACCAAGCCTCTAATTTGCTGTATCTTCTTACATTTTTTTATAACTCTAAGAGCATCTCAGAGAGGAAGATACTGTTCGTCACCATTTTACATACAGAGAATAACCCTTCGTGAAAGGAAAAATAAATGGAAGTTTTTTTATTAAATTCCTTTAACTTATATTGAAAGCCAAAATATTTAAATCCCACTTCCAGGACAGAATCCCTAGGTTATTTCAGCAGTTTAATTATTTCTACAAAAGATAGAAGAAAGCCTTTATTACTGTACAAAACGGAAGGGGTGATGTTAGAGCAATGATTTTGATCCTGCTTGTGTGGAATTGCTACTGGAGCTGCTACTAAAACAAAATAAGCAAATAGTAGGAAGGTGACTTCATGTGTCAGCATCACACAACAATTGCTGCTTTCACTTGTGAGAAAAACATCACTGACTGATAGAGCACCTTGATGTAGCCTGTGCTTCTTGAAACAAAGGATTGCACAGAGATTGCAGTAGAGATTTCATTTTTATTTCACACGAAATTTGCCTTTTGTGCCCTATGAACACATAAGGGAAAAGCTTAATATTTTGATATACTACATCAATATATAGTATATTCTTCCATAGTGAACAACATCACTGAAGAGTAGCTCAGAGGTGAATGTCAGAGCAGCAGATGTATCAGTCAGGAAGTTCTCCTTGCAGAGTGCTCATAAGCTGTTTCTCACCTACCCTTCCCCAATTATTCTCCATATATGAAGTTCTCCCAGCAACTGAATTAGCAGAATCACCTTGGGGACCAGCAATAACTCAATGACTTCTATGAAGCCTAAAGAGGTCCTGCCATCTAGAGGAAAGTTGGCTTCAAGCTTCAGGAAAAAATTCAGGAGTCATTCAGAGGAGCATCCAGCAGTCCTGGGGAATCCATTGGTCAAGGACAGGGAGAAACCCAAATTCCTTTGAAGACACATTGCCTTGGAATTTTTGAATTTTAATTGACACCTATAGATCTACATGCATTAGGAATTTGCCTTGATCTGATTTTCCATTCTAACTTTAGGAGATAAAAGAAACATCAAATAAAAAGCTTGTCAGAAAGTCATTAGCAAGAAAAGAGCAACAACTACTACTGCCAAATAGGTTTCTACATCACCTGCCTCCTGTGTTTATGATTTATTGCATCTCTTTCTGCACAGAAAGGAGATTTAGAGAGAATTTGTTGGAACATTAAACTCTGGAAAGTAGTAGGGGTCTGATTCAGCAAGCAGTGGGTTTGAGACTTCCTTGGAAAAACATGATATAGGAAAAATAATGTGGTCCAGCCTAGCTCTGCTGTGGTCTTTCTTTTTTTTTTCTTTTTTCTTTTTGTGAGCTGTCCCATTAGAGAGAAGACACAAGACTCTGCTTCCACTGAACTCCTGCTGCAAGTGAAACAGGGACAAGAGTTAAAACTGAGAAAAATTGGCATACTTCAACAACTGACAGAACATTTATCAAGTTTAGTGCAATAGGTTCATTAATACTTTAAGAGAATAAAGATCCCAGGGAAAAAAAGTTTATTTTTTATTTTTTAAAGAGATGTCAGGAATACATATCCTCATGGCTGCTGCTCTTATTGTATTCAAAAATTAGAAACTGGGCATTTTTTTCAGTTTTAACCACAGAAATTGCCAGAAAAGTGATGTTTGCAACTATTGCAGCCCAGAAGACAGCATTTACAGATGGATCAATTAATTTATTAATTGTGGGGTAAAGTGTATGTGCAGAAACAACCCTCTATATGCTAAGCACCTAGGCTAAGTTTCAAGACCTACAGAAACTCATAGGGTTAAATAACAACCTGTTAAAAAAAAAATCCTTGTAAATCCAGCTATTGAAAAATTTTGTTTAATACATTATGAACCCCATCCTGCCACTGAACTGGCATTAGTCATCCTTGAGTTCAGTGCTGCCCTACATTTGCTCTCTTTCTGTGCACATACAGGAATTTCTCTGCTATGAGGTTCTATGATAAATTGCTGGAAGGGCTGGGTTTTTGCAGAGAAGCAGAAGCCAGACTCTAGAGCTTCTTAAAAGAAACCCAGTGCCCTGAAGTCCACTATTATGCCACCACTACTATTTCTACAAATCCAGAGTCTTCCATCATCACTGCAAAGCCCACAGCTGCTTTCACACAGCTCAGCCACACTGAATACAAATCCAAGGCACGTGGGTTCTGCTCCAAGCCTGAAGTGATCTCCTTCCCCACTCATTCCTGCAATTTGTCATTTCTCACCATCCTACAGGGAACTTCCCACCTGCTCCTGGAAAAACCTTGAGGCCATTTAAAAGACAAGGATCATTTACATTAATATTTGCCCAAGTGTGTCGTGCACAAGAATCTAAAACGCAGTTATTTCATTTATTAATTGTGCTCATAATAACAACTGAGAGCCTTCCAGAGTGTTCTGTTTCTAAATTCAGCATTTCAAAAGGCCACTTAGAGCTCTGCTTCCTTAGACAATCCTCATGAATTGAGGTAACCAGCTTTGAACTTGCTTCTCCTATTCTTAGGTATAGAGATTACCTCATACTATAGTAAGTGTTGATTGTAATGAGGGAATGCTGATTTTCCTATTCCAAAGTAGATCTCTTTTTTCTTCTCTTGAAATATGACTTTCCATTCATACTGTTAGCTTTATTATGGATTTCCTCAAAAAAAAACAATAAATAATTTTTCTTTTAATCCTTCCACGTAAGAAAACATCAGCCTTATTAACAGTTTTGTGAGGTTTAAGGAAACACAGAAGGAAAACAGGCATTTTCTCTGCTGCATCTTGCTCCACTGGGAAAGCCTTCTACTATTAAAAAACCTGCTGCTGTCAGAACTGACAGTCAGGTACAGTCCTCTGCCACTGAGAAATCAGAAAGTAGGAATCAAATCAGAAAGCAGCCTCACCACCCTGGATTTTAGGGGCTGAGCTGTAGACTCAGGTTTCTCAATGCCACAGCCCCAAGGACAGGATACCACTTTTCCTCCATGCCAGACCAAGGTCCTTTACTCCAGCCTTGCCAGGTTTTCCACAGTTCTGTGGTCCCCTGCACACAGGCTGAAGCTGAATTGTGTAGAGCATCTTAAAATCAGTTCACTTTTTAACTTGAACAATCGAGTAATCCCTCTTTGGAGTCTAAATTCAAGTAGGAGATCTTCTAAGACTATTTCTGCTGTGGATCTGTGGCTTTGCATTTTCTAGATCTATTTTGTGTGCATGTTGCATACATTGTTCCAGTACTGAAGAGCAAAATCCCTGCAGATTGACTTAGAAAGCAGAAAAATAAAAAATACACTCCTAAGGCATTAAAAAAAACAAAACAGGCATCAAACCTGAATTCACAAATAATCTTCTAGTTATTTAAATATAAAGTATACTACAGAAGCATGGCTCCAGAGCATGAATAAGGCATTTGTGAATAAAGGCCTGGAAGTTGCAGAGGAGGATGCAGATGCTCTGCGCTAGCACAGAGCAATGCTACCACCTTCTGGAGAAATAGCAGCAGCCACCGCTTGGCTCACAGGGCATTAACTCTCTGCTTGTACGGCACTTAACATAAGAGAAAGATGCACTGCTGAACCTCCAATACAAGAAAATGTGCCCCCATTGCATTGCAATAGCAGGCAGAATTATTTTAACTTGACTGCCTCATTTCAGTGAATTTCATCTTTTACTATGCATTATCCACTTACTTATCACACCAGCTAACAAGGGAAGTGCTTCTGCAGGCCAGTTCTGGAGTTTACAGGATTCACCAGAATCACACGCTCTCTTTCCAGACTCGTGCAGCAATGAGATTTTGATCAGAACTGGTCACTGCTGAAGATCAATCAATGCCTTTCTGCAGACATAGTTTTGCTCAGCACCCGAATGCAGCACCTTGGAACTCCAAAACATTTGTTGCTAAGCATTCTGCAGAGGTATGAAGGAATTCAAAGTACCATAATTTCACAAATATAAGGCACACCGGATTATAAGGCGCACTTCTCTTTTTTGCAGTGAGGATCCACGCACAACAAAGTAACAAATTAGTAACAGAATCACGAGATCGCGGGGTTTACTGGCAGGTGCTCAATTTGCAAACATTTTTCACGGATCGGTGCAGCCTTTAAATGCAGCTCCAGGTACCCTCCCCATGCCACAGGCCCCAGCACTCCCACTCACTGTTTTCCAGCACCCTGCAGCCGCCCCCGGGGGTGGGTTGCTCGCGGCTGCTGCGGCTCGGCTCGCACTTCCAGGTTGGCAAATTTCCAAACTTTCCCCATATATAAGGTGCACCAGATTATAAGGCGCACCTCCGGGTTTGGATCAAAATTTTAGTCAAAGGGGTGCGCCTTATTGTCGTGAAATTAGTCATCTTGTTCCTTTCTAACAAAGAGGGGGCAAACTGCAAAGGAGCCAGTCCAGCTATTTCTGTGCCATGAAGATGGAGCAATGAAAGAGATATTCCTACAATGTTTTTTTCTGTTTGAAATACTGCTTTCCCTGAACAACATTTTTGTTCTGCAGAACACAAACAAGCTTAAAAAAGAAATGATACAAATATTTACAAAAGTATTTTAAACTTCCAGATCAAGTATGAAAACAAAAGAGCAAAAGATTAATTTTAAATTCTCTAAGTTACCATGACTGCTTTATAAAGTGTACATACTTCCAGTTATGTATAGCAAAACGCTTAATGGCAAACCTTTGATTACATGGCAAGCTTTGATTACATTGAACATATTTCTCTATTTGCTGAAGAGAAATATTCTCCCTTTAAATAGAAGATATTCTCCCTAAAACAATTGTGTTCTGGACATTACTGGCATTGAGCAAGCTGTTTGCATACATCAGTGGAGGAATATAACCTTCAGTGCGTGTGATGAATGGCATAAATGGAATTCTATCTCAACTTCCAGCAGTCAAATACAACTCTTGTTCCAAAGTCTGCATGAAGATTCCGAGTAACTTACAGATCACTGAAGTGAGAGTTCATACCTTTTTTTAAAATTTTTTTTCTATTTGTTTTTGGTCTATTTTAACCCTTGTACTGTTAATGTGTATTTTAGGCTACTTACTTACATTTTAAGCTAGGTTTTCCTAAAAAGCAAACACACGAAAAACCGACACACCAACCAAAACCAAACAAAAACACAAACACAAACAACCAAACAAAAAACATGAAACCACCAGTACTGAAATACAGTGTTACACATTTCTCCCAGATAAGCTGACATGGGGGAATATTTAGAAAGTCAGCTTACTAAATCTTTATCCTCTTCCACCAGCCATCCAATAGTTTTCATTGAAGATTCTTGTTTCTTTTTTTTCTCCTGCACCATCCTGTCAACATCACCTTCATTGCAAAAGCCTACTGGCTTCTGCCTAAAAATATTTAGCTATAGATAGTACAGATACAGACAAAAGTTTTATGAACATAATCTGATCAGATTTTCAGCAGGACATGAAGAAATTAGCACAGGAAGTTCTTTAATCTGCTGCTATTTGGCACATCATGTACTCATTACATACAGAATAATTCGTTAATTGCCAGAACCTAAAATTAAAAATGTGTAGCAGAAGCTGAAAATGAGCAGGAAGCACTTCCCAAAGGCAAGAGTGAGCCAGTCAGTATCTGATACAGAAATGCAAGGCTAATGAAGAGCACAAGTCCTGTGAGAGGCAACTGAGGGAGCTGAGGGTGTTTAGCCTGTACAAAAAGAGGCTTGGTGGGAATTCATTCTGTAGTACTCCTGAAAGGAGGCTGTACCCAGGTGATGGATGGCCTCTTCTCCCAGGTAACCAGCAACAGGTTGAGAAGAAGTGGCCACGGGTTGAACGACAAGAAGAAGTTTAGATTGGGTATTAGGAAAAATTCTTCAACAAAACAGTTATCAAGCATTGGAATAGGCTTCCCAGGGAAGTAAAGGGGGTAAATACCTCCCAGGAGGTATTTAAAAAACATGTAGATGTGGCACTTGGGGACATGGTTTAGTGGTGAACATGACAGTTCTAGGTTAGTTGTTAATGTTCAATAATCTTAGAATTATAGAATCAGCAAGATGGGGTGGATTGGAGATTACTTAGAAAATCCTAACCTCTAAGTAGGGAAGGTAAGACTTTCAACTCAACATCAGCTTCTACAACAGAAGAGATCTAGACTTGCTACCCACAAATTCTTGTCCTAAAAGCCCACTTACTTCAAGAGATGCTACACTGTCAAATTACAACCACAGCCTTTTAAGAACTGACAAATATTGAAGAAATTAGGTCTTTTTCCAGACAGCTTATAGTCTTAGGCAAATAGCTGCAAATGTTTCTCATTTTTAAGTAGAATTTCCATTTAGAATGAAGGCTACTCATGAGATGTCAATCTCTGTGTCTATCTCAAGTTCACAGCTCCTTTCTAAAGGATTCAGCAAAATAATAGAACTACCATAGGGATACACAATATATTCCACAAGCTGGAGGAGTGGCCCATTACTTTTATTTCTCCATGCTCTTTACTGCATCCTTGAGAAGGGATAATTGCATTGAGTATGTACAACATTATTTCCTATTAATTGAGATTAACATTTGCCTGCTTGTGCATGAAGTTTTTTGTCTTCTTAGGTTTCTGTCAAAAAACTACAGGCAAACAAATGACATAAACCAGGAAGACGGCAGAGGTAGGCACTGCTTTACCTAAAGACAAAGTGAAAATCCAGTTTAAGCAGTCAGAACCTCGGTTTAGATTTCCATTTTAATAATTTGACATCAGTTCTAGGTATGCTCAGCAACAGTGCTCAAACTCACTGCCATCATAATTTTTCATTATTTAAAATATGGTGCAAAATACGTAGAATGATAATGACTGTATTTAATTGAATCAGAGGAAAAATGCAGACATTCTATTTGGTCATATATTTAACTTCCCAAAGATTTATATGAACACTTATTTTTCTAATAAAAAAATTCAAGTTGCTATTGCATTTTTAAAGTATTTTTTGTTAGTCAACAAGTTCATTATAAGACATTGACTGCACTTAAATGCCACAGCAGAGAGCATGTTCAATGATTCATTATTGCATTCACAAGTAAAAAAGAATTTGCAATAAATCCAATAAGATTAAACTCTCTGTTGAATCCTAAAATACAAAGATGATGAAGTTGCCAAACACATTTATTTGCAATTATTTTATTACAATTCAAGTTTAATTGTTGAAACAGTAAGAAACTCAAGTAATCTTGAGCACACAAAACAAGGACTGTGCTAGTGGTGTGAAGGAATCCATTCAGTCTTGATCCATCAAATTTTAACTATCTGTCTGAACTTCAGCTGTTTTATGGCTGCATTCAATTCTGTAACTGCTCAAAACAAGTTAGGCCATCATTTTTAAGTCAAGCTCTTATTCCTTTCATTCATCCATAACATCTTCATTCATAGGCTAAACAGATAAAAAAGGTTGTCGGTAAAAGGGGGTGATAAGTTGAAGAAATAAATGAGATCATCATTTTGTTCTGTGGTGGCGGGACAAAAAATACCACAAACCCTAATATTCTACTTTCCATACAAGTTCCAAAATCACTACCATCGACACCTCCTAGAAGTCAGAGGCATATGGTAGCCAAGATTTTGTGCAGGATTGATGTTCTGGTTACAACTACACAGAGCTCTAAACCAGCTGGTTTCTATTTTGTTGTGGAAAAAGGATAAATTTGACATCCCTAAAACTGAAGCAGATGAACCCAGAATCTGTAGTCTGGGGTGTTCCTCCACCTCAATCACTTAAAAGTTGGGCATCCACTTGTATTTTACTGATAGTTCATAAAAATTAACTAAAATTAAAAGGATGAAGGAAAAAAAAATCATGAAGGAAGAAAACTTGTGAAATTTGGTTATTTTAAATGTTGTTTCTCACAGTTGATGTGCTGTTCATGCTGTCTTGATGTCTCAAGTTTATCTGAAAAAAAAAATTGAAGCAACAACTTAATATTTGAGCTTCAAGTTAAAACAAAAAATTATTGACAGATTTAACTGAAACATTTTAGCTAAAACTTTTCTAACATCTTCTTACCAGAAAAAAAAAAGAATGTTCCATAGATTTCTTATGTGATTTTTGTCTCTAAACCATGAAAGCATGTTAACATGATAACACACTTGGATATCATCGATTTCTTAAAAAAAAAAAAAAATAGTAAACCCTGTAGCACCTAAAGTATTTCCTCATTTTAATCAGCCTTCTAATTCAATAAAAACAAGATTTGAAGATGAGTTTCTTTAGTACAGAAAATTGAATTTTATTTCTTTAAATAGATGTTTATATTTACTTCTAAATGGAAATGGAGCTTTTAAATTTCTTACTAGGCCAATATACAAAACCAGAAAAACACTATCACAAATCACTACTATTGATTACATGAACATTAAAAACAAGAGAACTGGTAGAGGAATGCTTTTATTTAGTAATAGGATTGCTTGTTTGATGCAGAACTCTTATAAATTACCAAGGCATTGTGGCATTGAAATCAAGCTCTAAAACTTACAAATAAAAAGAGGTTGGTACATGGAAACACTGTGAATATTATATATGCTAATGCATGAAGAATAAAAAACCAAAAAACCAGAGTGGGACTGTTTTTTAAAAGGTTTCTGTAATATTTGCAGAGCAAACAAAAGGCAGAATGCAAATAAAGTAGTCTGATCTTTTTCAACTAGCACTTTCATTAGTCACACATTGTCATTCTAGGAGCTGTTTCTCAGATCAGCAGTGAATAGTTTAACTGTTACCTTTCTTCTCTTTCAATTTACAAGCACTTCTCTATGCCTCAATAAGCTCAATGACCTAAGGGTTCCTTCTGCACGTGCAGTTGTTTTGGGTGGTTTTGTGTGTTATCTTAGATACAGGTCCAGAAAAGCTTAGAAAGCGAAGGACAGATTAACATTATTTCTATTCATCTTTTCAATGGTCTTGTGATATATAAGTGGCATAAAAAATATTTAATTTTAAAAAATAACTCTCTCATTACATACACACATTACACATGGTGATCCTTGGAGGTCTCTTTCAACTTTGGAAATAAATAGATGTTCCTTATTAAGAGGAAAAATCCAATAAAGGATTTTGATACTTAATACTGCAGAAGATGATGAAATTCTCTGGCCCTCAGGTCTAGTGAAAGTGCATTAAGAAGATGTATGCATAGCTGTCAGAAAATGCTCTTCAACAATACTGGCCATGCTGGAGCCTATAAAATATAACATTTATTTGAGTTTATGCATATAGTTAACTTTCTGTCGAAAGCTGCTTCGGTTATGCCTCTTAAACTTTTTGGAAAGGACTACATTTGTGTAAAGCAAAATACTTCCAGCTGAAAAGACAACCCCTATTAAATTACACTTGAATTTTCATAGAGTTTTCTGTCTGAAAGCTTGCAGTGTAAATGGTTATGCTACCTACACCCACTACCTACCTGGCTTAAGACAGACACCTACTTCTGAGATGATTTGACCTTTCCTTTTACAAATTATGTTCACAGAAAGAAAGCCAAACCACAACAGATTTAAAGGGAAATGTCAAGTCCTCTCTGCTTCATGCAATTTCAGCACTGCTCCTCTTGACAATCTAGGCAAGTTTTCCCACTCTAATGAGACCAAAACTGACTTTCTCTCAGTCTCTCACCCAGTGAAAGTACAAAAATGCTTACCTTTAATCATGAGGTTAGTTTCATTCAAATGAACACAGATGGTCTCCTCTAATCTTAAAGATTTGCTTCATTGTTTTTGTCAAACAGACGGATTTTTGACTAGTTTAGAGCCTTATCCCAGCACATGTAAGGGAAACTCCTCAGTCTTGCTCAAATCAATGTAGATTTTACCATCAACCTCAGCAAATCTGAAATGTCACCCTAGGGTAACATAGCCTTTGTGCTATCTTTTTCAAAGGCACTGATATGATTTGAAATTAATGGAAAATCAGACATTCAGGATGCTCAGGCAGCTTTTGAAAATTCAGACCTATTTCTAAGCAATTTAGCTCAAGAAAGAAGAAAAAAAATCAAAGTGAAATTATTCTCAGAAGTTCATAGCAACTTCCAGGCAAAAAAAAAGCATGTAATGGATACAAGTTACATGAAAGTAGGAAACAAAGGGGCATTTCTGATAGATGTCAAACCACAATAGACACAAAAGCATTTAATAAGATAATTTTTTCTACCCAACAGCATGCAATCATTAAAGTGTAATATCAGAGCCCTGCATTTTCTACCTAGAAAAGGCTGTGGTTGACCTGACTGAAATAATAAACTGCTGGAAAATACTTCTAGAAAGCAGATTTCTGTAGAACTCTCTCAGTGCCAGTCACAAATGGCATGATTTTTGGTATTTGTATTGTGAGCGCTTCTGGAAAATAAAATTATTTTGCAATCTGTTGTTTTTTTTTTTCCCATGTAGTACTGTAAATTATGTGAAAACATGAAGACAAACACTGTAGACATACAATGTGGCTCTTCCTACATATCATGAGAGGAAGGCAGAGAAAGAAAAATCCCTTGCTTTTTATTTACCTGGTTCTGAGTTATTGCTGGATGAGAAATAAAAAAGGAGTATTAAACAAACAGCAAAGAACCTGAGTTTCAGGCCTTCAGATGGGCTTTTCTCATCTTCACACATGAGGTACTCTGTATCAGGAAGTCCAAAAGATGGAGAAAAAGAAATATTGAGATGATGATGGCAGCAACACAGGCATGGAGAAAGATGTGAGTATCTGCAATATCAGTGGCAGGTTCTGCCACTTCAATCTCAAGTGCAAAACTGCACTTGAAATTATGAGAGGTTTGGCAAAGGCTTAAACACAAATGAGAGAAACAGCTGTGGTGACTCGAATATAGCCAAAGCAGATTGAGCATCTCAAAAGAGAGAATTCAGCAGGAGATGCAGCTCAATTTAGCATCTTACAATCTATTTATGTCTACAGAACAGTCTTAAGAAAGAGTCATCATAAAATGAAATAAGAAAGCCCCCTATAGCAGTGATGATTAATTCAGGTAGGGCAGAACACAAGACAGAACACTGGCTGACTAACGGGGAACGTGTGCACATTTTGCATCTGTGGCTGTTAGTGCTACATCTTATTATAAAGTGTACTCTGTGGATATTTTTCAGCTGGAAAAACCCCAATGTATTAACCAAAACCCTGGTAATTTCACACAGTATTTTTTCTCTGGCACTTTTCCTGTCACAAAAGACCAGGAATAAAAAAGAAGGTTATTCCAGGTCAGCACTGAAATATGGTACAGCAGTCTGCAAAGCTTTCCTAGTAATTTCTTGAGTTCGAGCACTAAATTTAGTTATTTATCAAAAAGTAACACACATCTATTCTCTAACTTCTCAAAGTATTGCCTTTACTTGGAACTGAAATATCCTCCATAATTCTCAATATTGAAATTTTGCTATCTTTATTTAGAATAGTGGTATGTAGTTCTTTTAATTCTGCTTCCTGCTACAGAAATTACAGCTTTTTCAGCATTCCAATGAAATAATCTCCTTACTTCTTTCCCAAACAACCTGTCAAAACCTCTTGTCTGACAAATCTAAGAAATCGACAGTCTCTACTGACTTGAAATTCCAAAAAGGTGTAAAGTTCTGAAGGGATAAGTGTAGGGAAGACACTAAAGATGATTTTGAAATTTTATTTTAACAGATTAACTGCCTGGATTACAAATAATGTAGTTTCACGACAGTGAAGTCCCTTAGTGTCTCTTGGTTTTTGGCAACTTCAGTGGGACTCTGTTCCACTTCAGAAATAGAAACATACCAGAAATAAAAAATGAAACAATTTTATTATTATTAGGGAAAAGTGTTCGCAAATAACTAAAATAATACCACTCTTACTGCATTCCTAGCTGTACCAGTCAAACACAAGGATGAGGCATCCCCAAGGGGACATTTTGAATGCATTCAGTATTCAGTGTTACTAGTTTGTTATTCTGAGAATAAAATGTAGTACTCCTCGATCCTTGAAACCTAGACTGCACATTTTATGTGTAGTGCATAAAAGTAGTTTAGAGAACAACTAGAGAACTGCTGGGAAAAGTGTAAATGTTATCTGTGCTGCTTCTTTTCAGAGCCCTACTATTTTCCCAGTTTCTGCCTACCCATTCAACATTTTTATGCAGTTTTAACTAGATGTAGACATTAGGCCTTTGTCCATCATGCCGTACTCTCTGCGTTCTACATCTGGTGCTAGAGCTGTCATTCCATCTATAAATCACCATGAGACAATTTGGCCCTTAGTCCATATTTAGAGGGTACCAAATTACACTTATCTCAAAAACAAAGGAAAAGGAATGTAACTAAAACATTTCAAAGAAAGAAAGATTAAATTAGAATAATCTGTTTCAAAATTCCTGGCATCATCATCAACAACAATCAGTAACGAGCCTTTAGAAAAGCACATCAGGATTATTTAAAGAGATTTTGCTGGGAGTCAGTGCTCTTTCAATATTGAACAGCTGAAATAGCAGCTGCAGTAATGTTGCGATTAAAATAAATAATGATACATATATATATAAATGTATGGTTTTAGACATTATGATTTTAGACACTGGAATCCATTATAATTATTGGGTGCAGTGGAATACCAGCAGAGCCACACACATATTTATGTACATGCACAATAAGGTGATGTGTACGTGCTTGAGCAGTCATTTGACTGACCTACAAAAGTGTATTGACTGGGACTACTGAGACAGCAAATTAATATTCCTCCTATGCATGTGCATATGCAAAAATTAATAGACTGTAAAATAGACTGTAATAGACTGTAAAACTACATTACAGCAGATCACAATGATCTTCATGCCACCAAGAAAAAAGGATACACAATACATGAAAATATATATGGAAAGAGCAAATAAATGACAAATTGTGTCCTCATCTGTACTGAAAACCACAATAAAAGTGGGTAGTCCTAAATGTGTTATATTTTTTAAAAATCCTCTTTTTATGAATCAAGAAAGTTTAATGTATTTTATAGTTATGGCTTGCTGCATATTAAAGCCACGTAATTGCAGGATTGCAGACCAGTTTTTCATAGACCTTCATACCTTCCAAGCCCAGTGTTTCTTGAAAATCCAAGATTTGCATCTTAATTTTCTCATCGCTCTACACATACAAAGTTTTACACAAGTGAAAACAGGAGCTGTTTGACAAAAAATAGAGACAATAAGTTTTGATAAGAAACAGTTTTGTCTGGCCTACAAAGTTTAGGATTTTTCTAACAGCGTGTAAAGAATAAACCCAAGTTTACCAGCAATTTAAACAAGAATGTAAAATTCACTGCAGGATGAGCTGACGTTTAAGGATCAGTGGTTAATACAGAAAATTTATTATTTTCTACAGAAGTAGGTTTGCACAGTGGAAAAGAACATGAACAAAAATAACAACAAAAACCATCAAACAACGTAAAACCCAGTCAAGATTAAAAACCAGAAAGCAATGAATACCTTTAACCTCAGTGTTCCATAACAACAGCATATGTTTTTTGCTACAAAACTTACAAATCATTCTGAGGCAGTGTCATAATTTTATAACAGTTTCCTAGAGAAGACTGGCTTTCTTAACTCCGTGCTCTTGAAGGAAAAGAGTGTTGCACACAAATTCTCTTGAAAAAAAAAAAGTGCTGTTTGAATTGATATTTGGGAAAGGGAGATTTAACCTCTTAACAGCAGGGAAAAGGACAGCAGACAGATGGACAACTGCTGAGATTGGTTTCAATTAAAAATTCTATGCATAATTTCCGTATAAGGTCAATAGGTAAATATAAATGTGTAATAAAAGTGTAATAAATATGTGCAAACATAATAAATACTATTACACGTAAAACTTATTAATAGTCAAGAGTGTTCAGTTTCAACGCAATACAATTTTTTCTGCAAAATATGTTTTTAACAGCAGACTATAGGAATTAACAACAAATACATGTGAATTTACTGAACATAGCAGATGAAAATTCTTTTTAATATGCATATTAAAAATGTAAGAAAATGGTTATGCATTTAATAACCATATAATGAATTAATGAAATAGATGCACATATTTTCATGTATTAAATCAGACGTAAAACTAGCTATTTAGTCATAGAATTGCAAAACAACCAGAAAATGTTAATAAATAATGCAGTTTTTAAGACATTATAACAACTCTTAAATTCAGGAACTAGAAAGCTATGTGGTTTTCATGCTTTACAAAGCATAATAAGTATTCAAGTGAAGAATTCCTTTCTTTCAAATTTTTTATTTATTTTTGCATCACACACAGAGTATGAGAAAGCAAACACCAAGTTGTAGCATCAGTGATCACCCCATCAGCCAGTTGCTCCAAGAAAGAATCTCTGAGTACCGTGCAAGTAGCAGAAGTAAAACCTGAGGGGTTTTTTTGTTTGGTTGGTTTTTTTTTTGTTTTGTTTTTGTTTGGGTTTTTTTTGTGATGTAGAAGAATTACCTTTTATGGCTCACCAAGCTAATTTCTTCAAATCTGGTAAATTCTAGCCAGCCAAAAATGCAATGTTACCAACAGCTTCATCTGAGGCAATTTTTAGTTTATTACCATTGCTTCTTGAATATTCAGGGATTTTCTTGCCCAATGGGAGCCTACAGAGGTCCTACCTGCTCTACAAATTTTTGCAGGTATTGCTTATTTAAATTTTGACTGTTGAAACTGGCAGAACT
The DNA here is from genome assembly GCA_009812075.1 of Sialia sialis. NCBI lineage: Eukaryota > Metazoa > Chordata > Aves > Passeriformes > Turdidae > Sialia > Sialia sialis. The sequence goes on along the minus strand of VRYO01000180.1, from coordinate 2,062,852 downwards.
CATAGGCAGTCACACTAGTAGTAAGTTCTGGAGTTGTACTCAACAGAAAGAATGATGAAAATCTGATTTCCTGTGATTAACAGAAAATATTAAGTTCTTTTCTGGTTAAAAATTTGACATTCAATTAATATTTTATATTAGGATTCAGCAGAAAGGAAAATTTATTAATGGAATCGTCATGAGCTAGGGAGAGGCATAGGTATTCAAAATACAATATCATAATTACAGTAATTTCACTATTATAAGCCACACCTTTTTCATTGAAGAATCCAG
>VRYO01000180.1:2021576-2061579 GCA_009812075.1 Sialia sialis | reverse complement strand
TAATCTATTGATCCTAGTACCTAAACACACATCTTCAAAATTATCTGAAAAGTTTGACTTTACTTACCTTTCCACATGTTTCCCAAAAGATTTCCCATTTTCCCATAAACTAATATGCTCAAATCAAAAGGAAATTTTATTAATATGTATTTGGATTACAAGTAAAAATGGAGTACAAAATCTGATCATCAGCAAGGAGTCATCTGGAAATACATATAATTATACCACAAAAATACAAAACTTCAGACTACATTATTGACATCTGTGGAATACAATCTGTGCCAAGATTCTCTGCACTTGCAAAATTTTTCTCTAAAACTATCTGACCTTCTGTAATAGAAAGCCATGGAGCCTTTAGAAAAGATGAAAATTATTGGACATCACATCAAAACAAATTTCTTGAAATAAGTGACTGTGAGTATAGAAACTGAGAAAATTTCTACATATAAATCTCAATGCACTCTACAAGGAAAATTAGAAGAAAAGGACAAAAATGTGAAAGTTGGGCAATTTAAAATTACAGTTATTTGAAAATAAAACTTTAGAAGAACACTAGAGTATGAAAAAAGAAAAAATAACAATGATGCTTCTTATCCATATGTGTACAATGACAAAACATTTGCTCATCCAGCTTTGTCTCCTCCATATCTTTTACTCTAAAGTATTTGGCTTATATAAAAAGCATTTCAATTGCAGTATATGGTAGAAAACCAGTTCTTTACAAACTTTATATTTACTTGCTAGAATTGAGCTGCTAAGTAGGAGCCCTGATGGAGACATCAGTCTCAGCTTCTCATGCTTGAGCTCTGAGAAATTACTTTCTGCAAGTCAGAGGAGTTTGCATCACTAAGTTGGGTCAGGAAAATTTACTTTTAAATAAATAAATGCAATTAGGTTTTTTAAAGTCACTTTCTCACCAATCGAGAGCTGGTATTAGAACTGTTACATTTCCCTTTCTACTTTTTGAAATTCTTTGTAACATTTATCATAGACCACTGTGACACTTACCATAAAAAAAAAACTTTTTCAAATCCACCTCAATTTTTCCCCCTTGCCTAGAGTAATAAAACCACACAGCTAAAAAAAGAATATTTTCTGTGTAAGTGTGGCTATATTGCAAGACTCTCACACAGAAGAAAAATTTAAAACAAGTTTACTATTCTTAAAAAACAGATTACCTGTGCAATACCAGGAAATGTAACACAAACTGTCTACCTCAGTAATATGGGACCATTTTTCTTCCCTCAATTATATTACAGCATCTATAGACCTATGCTATAAATCTCACAGGAACAGAAATTGTCCTCTGTCGGCTCTCAAGCATGCACAGATTCCTAAATATTTCCAATACATCTGGAGAATCTAAACAAGTTATCAATATTGCAAAGCTAACTTCTTACATCTCCTCAGCTCATCAAGCAACTCAGGAACTTGGTTAAAAACTTAGGTGACAAAGGCTAGAAAGTATATTATCAATTTAAAATAGAATCCTCTGCACAAAGAAATAAAGGTTTTCCTGCTGAGTTTCTAGATCCTGACAAAATACGAATCTTTCAAGACCCAAAACTCATTACTTTAACTTTACCTTGTTACTTTTGACTGAATTACAGGAAGGACAAAAATTGTTCAACCATTCCAATACACCCACTTGCTGAACAAATCCATCCAGCCTCCGAAACGAATGCATCTGTAGGAAGTTTGTGTTTAAAGCACCTGTTGCAAAGATCAAATGAACCAACTCTATTTTTGGTTAGCTGTTTATTTTTTATATGACTAAATTCTGAAGGCAGTGACAAAAGGAATAGTTTTACTTACCTGACTTGGAATAGCACTGCTTTATGACTTAAATTCTAGCAAATATCTTAGAACATCCAAATGTTCTGGCTTTGTTTTGGTTTGGTATTTCCAAATTATATTTCCTTTATCTTCAGTTTTAAATGGCCGTGGTTCTGGTATAGTTTGCTACCAGGAAGGAGCTAACAATTCATCTTTTTGTTGAAAGGTGACTTAATTGTCAGAATATTTCATACTGAAAAATATTTGAGGTGGAGTTTTCAGCCCTTCTCCATTCAGTTTGTGCACATCCTGTATAGAAATGCAATAACTTTATTTTTTGCATAACCAGCCCCTTGGGCTGAAAAAAATTTGGCCACTCTGAGCCTGGACTCTCTCTTGTTTTTTTAATCTATATCAGAGATATTGGAGCAACCCATTTTGCTTTCTTTGTTGTGGAAAAATTTTTGAACACTTATTTAATTAAATCATATTTCATTAACAGAAAACATGGTGACCACCATGGTGACATATTTTGTGCTTCAGTTTAACTGACCTAGTATATTCAAGCAATGGAAAAGAAATAAATGCACAATCAAAAAAAAAAAGTATCACTTTTTTGTTTCAAATAAAAATTGAAATGCAATTTAAATATTTATTACCACCTGCACATATCATTATTGTAGCACACCTACAATAAATTAGCCAAGGATGCCAAAGCAGTCGTGATTTAATCTGTTCTTAGTCAGATTGGCTTCCTAGTGAAAACTTAGTTAAACTACTCAAAGAAAAAGGAACCACTTTAAAAAATTTGGATTTTATTATCTTCTCATGCAGCATGAAAGGAATTTATATTCCTGTTCTTTTATGAAGATGCCTGAAGTGTAGCTACATTTCTTGGTACTATTTATACCAGATGCAGCTGAATTGAAACCCCAGTAAAAATAATCTATACAGAAACTTCTTCCAGAGGGACAAGTTCAAGTTCCTCCCTCCTCTAAGCTGAACTCATTCAGTCTCATGTTGAGCTTTATTTCCACCTTTGCAGAAATGTATTAGTCAGAATGACAATTGGGTAGCCACAGGTGTAAACCTTCAGCAGCCAAGCAGTTTAGTGAGTTAGAACAGCACATATTTCCTCAGGTGTGTAGAAACACAAAGATCTTTCTCCTCTCTCCAGCTCTGAGCACTTGTCACCCCCTACAGTGTTTCTAGAAGGAAGGAACATAGAAGAGAGTTCATTTGTTGGTCCCTGAAGCAGCACACTCTGCTAAGATGCTGAGTGTAGGGGTTCATCCAACAGCAACACATTCACAACTCTACTTAATATCATGTATAAAGATCACTTCTAAATATCATGTACTGCAAATTTAGCAACAGCTCTTCATTGCTTCTATCTAATAATGTGGGATTTTATTTGATTTAATTCTTTTTTTTTTTTTCACTGCAATGTCATGCTATGATGACTGCATGTTTCTTCATACAAAATGCAAAACCCCTGACAAATCCAGTTGTCAGGTTATTCTTGATATATCAGAGTAAATATTGGTTTCCATGGCACCAGGACATGCTGGGAGCTCTCTCTTGTTTTAAATACTCCAGGGATTTAAAACATCATTTCAGTGTCTAGATTGCTAGTAATATTTGACTGTCATAAGAAAAATGCAATGATAACCAATGGCAATCAAAGTAATAAAATAAACCAAGATCTTGGTTTATTTTTTGCTGAAACTTTGAAAGTCACTGTTTAAGTAAACTGTGTTTTAATTAAACTAGATTTCAAAAAGCCATTTTAAGGAATGGAGAAATAGATACAGTCCCTCCAGAGGTGACTGGAAACATTATTTTTCTTTTAAATGTTTGTTAAGTGACATCAACACAGTGAAGAGTGTACTTTCAGAACTCTTCTGGGAATATTGCCATCCCCCCAGTGCAAACGATGTCATGATTTTAACCTTGAGTTGAATACTCAAAGTTGTAAGCCTGTGCACATTAAGGAGTGAGAAGAGTGTTTGAAAATTAATTTTAATTCACTGGCATTAATTCCCTAGTTTATTTCCAGCCGTAGTCTTGTGTCAGGTAAAAGAGAACATCTCTCTCTCTATGGACAGTATTCCATCACAAGAACAGATATTTGTGTGCTGGAGTTATTGGAGCAAACTAAGCATCTGAGGTTATAAATTGTGTGTTTTTCATTCATAATGAAAATACATCCATTCATAGTGAAAACACATGTTTTCCTTCCTTCCTTCCTTCCTTCCTTCCTTCCTTCCTTCCTTCCTTCCTTCCTTCCTTCCTTCCTTCCTCTTTTCTGCTTCAGTTAATGCTTTCACATTTTATCATTAAAATGAAAATACAAGTTTACAGTTAATTTGACACAATCAGTGGTGTCACAACAGAAAAAGATTTACCTTGGATCCAGGTAGCACTTTAACAAGCATAACATTTTAATTTTTCACTCAAATTTTTGTCATTAATCCAGTATACTACAAAGATGAAAGATGGGCTCAAAATTAATATTTTATGCAGGATTAAAGGAAATTACACAGTTGCATCTCTATACGAATACCACAAAGATACATCAAAAGCTGCCATATTCTGCTAAGGCATAAATCTAATTCCTAGCCAAAGAAAATCTCTCCCTCAAGTAAGTAACTCAATTACCCTGTCTCCTTTGGTGATCCCCAACAAAAGACATCAACTAGAAAACTTCAAATTAGACAGAGCAACAGTCAAAAATAATGAGAAAAAAAGCAGGTTACAAAAAACCAGCAATCCATTTCTTTTTAGTAAAGGAATACAGGAATATTTTCCTCCTATTTATATTGTTCAGCATATTATATATATGTATTATGTTGCAAAGTAATATGGTTTTAAACTCAGGAATGCATCAATATTATCAAAATCTTGCAAAAGTCAGTTTTGAACATTCAACCAGTTTTTAAGGTCTGGCCGTTTCAGGGTCAAAGCTTGGAATTTTGAAGATCCCAAACACAGAGACTGGACCACATCATTCAACTTCGTGGATAGGAGAGATGTCTACCTATTTGGGGAAAAAAAAAACCAAAAAATCAACTTTCTTCTGAATAGTGTATACACATCCCCAAAATGTAACATAGAACCAAATTTCAATTAGGCCGCCTAGAATGTGAAATCTGAGGGAGTTCTGCATCAGCTCCTTGGCTAAAGGAAAGAAACTTCCTGTAGTGTTTTGCTTTTTTGCTTAATCTCTACCTTAGTCTAAGCTTTATCTTCCAAGTCTTGGAAAAGTTCCACATGTTTTTAACTGAGTTATGTAAGATTCACAAGCACACACATGCTTTATCTTTTGCCAACAACCTTCACTTCTGTCGATTTGTAATTATATGCACTAGCCCTGTTATTTGTTACATAAAACACTTGTCTATTAGCAAATTAATTATAATTATCAAATTCAGATCCTTAATAAGATATTGGGCATCTTTTAAGCAGTGTACACATCTAAAAAGGCAGCTGCTCTCTGTTGTCTCTTCCATGTAACTTGCTTAGTCTCCTTGTGCAAAAAACCCTCACCTTGGGCTCCAAGATGATTCTTCTTCCTTTTGATGGCAGCAACACATAACACAATAGCTTGATATTTCCTTATTTCATCTTTGACTAAACACAATTCTAAAAATAAATTTTGACTTAACATGAAATTAAAGTCTTTCTGAATTTCTCACCTAAAAGAATTGGGAGTTAAACACTTCATTTGCAGAATTTTAATTGAAAATGAGCAGAGGGGTTTAAAAATCTTCAAATCACAGAAGACAGAAATGTGAAATAGCACATTTGCAGAAAAAAAGACAGGGCAATTAACTTCCAGAAGGAGACCTAAGTCCATGTTTGTCTGCTTATTTGCTTCTCAACACAAATTGAGGTCTGCCACTTTACTGCTGAGTGCTAATGAGCTATATTAGGTATTCTGCATGAGCCATGTACTGCAAAAAGTCTTTTATTACTAAGTAAATGTAAAGGAGATGCAGGTTTTCACCTCTTGCACAGGTGTCCTAAAAAATGGCTACAAAGTAATTTTCTCCATCTTAATGAATATTCATTGAAAATGTTTCTGCAGGAAAGACAGAAAATCACAGTAATATTCTGTACACAAAAATAAATGAGATAGGATTATGGAAGGGTGAAAATCTTCGTTCTATTTTCTTTTCCAATAAAGCAGAATGAAGAAATTACCAAGATCTGCATATTGGAACTGTTAAGTAAAATAATTTAAAAATCAACCGAGCAGATATTTATAAACAACTTGGGGCCACAGACTTTTCTCTGCTTTGGAAACAATATTTCCTAGTTCTTGCAAGATTTAAGTGAGAGTATCTGTGGAAGTCCTTGAAAAACTTATAAGATTTCTGGATCTGTATCGAGACCTTCTGACAGAGGGCTTCACTAGGTACACTCTTTATTCTTTTATTCCTCCTTTCACTGTCTTCATCAAAATTCTTGTTATTTTTTGTTGTTTTGTTTTGTTTTTTTCCCCCAGGGGAAACAGGTCATTTTCTGATGGAAAAAGACCCTGTTGGACCAGGTTTCCTCACCAACTCAGCCCCAGGTTTTCCATGGCAGAGTCTCAGATGTCCAGTTCCTTCATGCAATTTAATGTCAAACAAAGCATTCCTACTTTGTAAATGATTTCTGGTGTATGCTAAAATATTTCTGGAGAGCTATTGCATGTGATTTTGTTTATCCTAATATACATGGTTATTGGAAATATACTTCTCTACAATGGCATAGGAAAGTAATTTTGATATTAACTGACATCAACCTTTTACAATAATGTTTGAATTAAAGCCTTAAATTTAACATCATTTAGAAACGGCATAGATTTGAGAAGAAAAAAGGACTGAAAAGGAATTAATAATAATTTTTCAGGCAAAAAAAAAATCCCATGATTACATAATTTAAACTTATTTTTTAGTTAAATATAGAACTGAGTAAGAATTCACTACCTTGGCATCATGGTTGAGAGGACTAGAACAAAATTCACCTCCTGAGACACAGGAGATTAACAAGAGGGCTTTTTACTTAAAAGGAAGGTCACAGAAAGTGCCAGAATTTCTTCATAGATTTCCACCTATACTTTTACCCCTTACTAAAAACAAAATGTAAGTATTGCAAATAATTTTCTCTCTTCTTAGAAAATGAGATTGACCCACAGTAGCCCTTGTAACCCCTGGCTAACAACATCCCTCTAACATTTCTACAAATCTCAGACTTATCTGTCAGGAAAACACTAGGAGAGAAAAGATAGCTCAGTCTCCACATACTTTGCTAGTTTCTCTGTTTTTTGAGAAAACAAGGAGCTGCCAACGTCTGCCAACTGTAATTCTAGTTCCTGCAGTCTGGAAGCCAGTGCTGGACTGGGAACATTCTAAAAAAGCACCCAACAATCCTTTAATAGGATTCCTTAGGTTCCTAAGCAGGGTCACATCTTTGCTCATTTGACACAGCAAGCTCTGATAAACTTAGTGAAGCTCATAATATTTAGGAATCATAATAGAATTGGGAAACTGTATCCCCTTGGAAAATAAATTAAACACTAATAATTGAGAGTCACCACTGTCTATAGTACCCTGACTTGTTCAAGATCCTATATTTTCTCTTGTAAGAAAATAAACACATGAGATGAGCAAAATATGAATTCTAATACCTGTCTTTAGAGCAGAAGTATGGGCAAAGTGTGTCAAAACTCTTCCCTTCCCCAAGGCAGACAAAATTCATCCAGATAATAACTCAACCGGTAACCTGGAGAACCATTGCTAAGGATGTACAAATTTTACAAGATGTATGAATATTTTTCATGCACATTTGTGAAGAAAGATCTGCCTTATTCAGATGAGGGAAATAAAAATTATGTGCTTGAATTAATCCTTGTATTTTGTGGTTTACTGGCTTTGAAGAGTCTCCATTATAAATAAATGTCGAAGATGTATGGACATGTTCTCCAATTGACTGCTGATATAAGTGGGCATAACTCCACTTCTATTTAATGGCAATTTATTCCAGCACTGATTCTGGCCCCTTGCATCTCAGTTGGATGCAGCTCTAACACATGCAGCTTTATATGCCAATGGCAAGTCTCCAATTTTTCCTCCTTCAGAGATAAAAAACTGCTATAGCTTCATTGCAAAGGGTCATTGATATTCTCTGGATCTAGCAGAGAATTGTCTATTAAATAAAACACATCTATTTTTCCATTTATGAATTGACTGAAAATAAGCTGAAGATCTCCACAGATAAATTGTTTATTTGAAATTTATCCACATGTAAGTGTAAAGATCAAAAAAAAGGCCCAAGTAGTGTTCCAGAGATGAAACTATTTAGTGAAAAATTTACTGGATTTGTTTAGAAGTATGCTTTGGAGAAAACTGCATAAACATTCTTCTATAAGAAACATAAAAACATCTTCACAGGTTTAGCAGAATACCCAAAGTTCTGAAGTTTACATTTAAAGTGGTTGACTCACCAGTCAGTAGATGCTGAGAGGCTCTGTTAATAAATAATGAACAAATAAATGAAACAAGGCTGGCCAACTTTCTGAAACAAAACTAAAACTTAATACAGCTCTTTTTTTCTGGAAGGAGAGGATGTAAATAATGTCAGCTATAAAGTGTCTGTGGCAGGTTTGTGGATTCAGAAATATTGTTACAATATTGAATCTTGGTCGTTGCACTCTATAGTTGCGAAATAAATCTCACATTCTATTAAAAGGCTGCATTAAAAGTCTTTCCTGTTAGAGTCTATCTCTGAAACTGTGAATAAACCTTAAGTGAAAACATCACATTTTGCAGGAATTTAATGTGAAACATAAGCTCTTTCCAGAAACTTGTCAAGATCCTGGAAACAGACTGACATTAATTCAAAATGTTTGAGCCTTCAATCAAATTTTGCAGAAGCAATTGAGTTCCAAATTTAAAAAAAAATAAGAAAATTAAAGATAAATTAAAAAAAAATCAGAAGGCTTTGCAACTGAGGGCTTCACAGATGTCTGGAGATGCTTCAGTATTTCACACAGTACTTGTTAGCTTGTGAATTGTTAACATTATGACTCTAGAGAATTTAGATTCTGACAACCTGATTAAAACGGGCAACAGACTCTGATAGACCAATTATGTCTAGCACAAATGTTATCTGCGCAACATAAGTAAAACATATTTTGTCTAACAGGCTGAAAATAATTAAATACAACAAAATCCTGTGAATACATCACATTATCCACACCCCTACCCTGCACTCTTTCCCCTCTCTCTCTGTGTTTTCCATTGCTCACCCCCAGTGCATTTCTAATGAAACTTCTGCATGTCGTGTTGTAACCTTCTGCCTCAGGATACAACACAAGGGTTTGAGACCTCCATCTGCTTTTTTTATTTGTTGATTTTGCATTTTTTCTATACATCAGTTCCACTAAAATACAGACGAACCATTTTCTGAACAGTGAGATTTGAACTCATGGGACTTCTCAGCATGATAGCTGAGATAAATAGCAATTATAGCAATGATAAATACATTGCCCAAAGAAGCTGTAGATGCTTCCTTCCTGGAATTGTTGAGAGTCAGGTTGGATGAGTCTTTGAGCAACCTGATCTATCGAAAAATGTCCCAGCCTATTTTAGGGGGGTTACACTAGATAATCTTTAAAGATTCCTTCCCACCCAAACCATTCTGTGATTCTCTGGTCATGGTATCTTCATCCGACCTCTGCAGCAGATCTGAACAAACGATCTCTTCCAATGTTATTTCAGACTGGAGAAGCCATTTCAACATTTTTCACACAAGAAAGATATGAAGACTAATAAATCATGGTAGGACTGACCCAATGTTAGAGAACCCTACATATAATAAAATAACAGGGAAAAAAGGAATCAGATAGAGCTATCCAGATGGTGAAATGTGCTGTTAGAAAGGAAAGTAGAAATAATCACAGGAAAACTATAACCTTTTCAATGTGGTTCTCAGTTATCAAGTTTCACACTCCGGTCCTTTATGATGAATTGGAAAGAAAAAAAACTCCTACAAACTCAATTTCCAAGACTTCAGTATCATCAAATTAGAATAATCATTTTTTGCCCTCACACAGAGATGAATTTATAACATCATTAAGGCACTTGCATTTGAAATGATCAGTGACAGAACACTTTAAGCAACTTTATAAAAGAAAAATAGCTTAGCTTTTGAATTTTTTCTTAATGAAGACTATAAGGAGAACTTTCTCCTACTCCATAATTTCTGGCAATGCACTTTATTACGTTTGAGTTTCATAGGTAACACAGAAACCACTTTTTTGATAGATGTTGTGAAACCCTGGTAAATGGGTGAAACTTATTTTATTTTTGGCAGGTGAAATAAAGGCCTAGCTTTCTAAGTGAGCAAATTGTTAGGCTGAGAGGTTTGTTTGTGAGGGAAAAATCACAGAATGTCTCTGGTTGGAAGGAATGTTGTGGATCACCTCATTCCAACCCAAGAGCGGTGGTGAGGGGCATCTTCCACCAGACCTGGCTTGTCAAAGACTCATGCAGCCTGGACTTGAACATCTCCAGGGATGGGGAATCCACAGCTTTCCTGGGAAACCTTCTCCAGTGCCTCCCCTCCCTCTCAGTAAAGATTTTTCTTGTTAACATCCAACCTAAACCTACTCTCTTCCAGGTCGAAGCCATTTGCCCTTGCCCTGTCACTACATGCCCTTGCAATAAGTTCTTCCCCAGCTTTATTACAGGCCCCCTTCAGGTACTGGAAGGCTGACATTAAGTAAAACCAAAGCCAGACTGAACCAAATAAATCCTCTCAGCCTTTCCTTGTAGGAGAAGAGCTCCATTCCTCTAACGATCTCCATGGCCTCATCCATGCAGATCCTTTCGGAGCTGGGTGCAGCATTGCAGGTGGGTGTAGAGGACCAGACCTAAGCATATCCTATCTCAAACATTCATAGTATTGCTGGAGAAAGGCTGGTTGTGAGAAAAAAAATGTGTGGAAAATATAATTTGCATAAGAAGTGCGCACCAAGTTAATTATTAAAGGAACTAGATCAGGCCCCTCCCTCTCTTTCTTTTTCTGGCTCTCTTCTCACTCTTTCTCCTCTCTTTCCCTCTCCTTGTCTCACAAGGCCAGCTCCTGACCATCCATGTGGCAGCCTCTCAGGACTGTGATATTATCAAGCTCCATAGCCCCTTAACTATTCTGAAATGGCTCTTGGGAAGGTGAGGTGTGCCAGGAGAGGATACTCCTACCTCCCTGAGAAGGAACCTCTTTCCATTCCTCCTCATCTTTTAAATACCCTGCTAGGTTAGCAAGCATCAGCTTTTACTCCTAGTGGAATATTTTTTCATAAAGATCACAGTTTCTATAGAAAATAATGATAGAATTTAGTCAGGATGTCAGGAATGAAGACCACATGGTTATTGTGAGAAATAACATTTAACCTTTCTCTTGTGGCTGATGAAGGCCAATGCAGTATTTTATTATCAACATTGGCAGGTGATTTATTACCACTGTTTCTACTCCAGTAAAACCACATTAAGCTGTGCTTGATGCACCATTTGTTATCTTCAAACTCCCTATACACTTTCTGCATGCACAATCTCATTCTTCTAAGACACTTCAACAGAAAATGGTAAATATTTAAGTCATGATTCCAAATTCATCAAAAGCTTAGGAACTGGAATACAGTAGCTAGATGGATTGTGCAAGACTAACGATGCCAACATAAAGCTTGAATCTTATAAAGAGTGACGTAATACATCTGAAACAGCAGCCAGGCATAATAATGCATTAAGGTAGATTCAGGAGTGGCAGAAAGTAAATCAAGAGACTTTACAGGAGAACAGAACTTTAGAGAATAAACTCTCACATCAGATATCACAATGAAAAATTTAGATCAAATTATACATTAAATAACTTTTCAGATACAGTTCTACTGTAATCTGTGCCTGGACTCCTTGGAAGATAAAGAGATTAATGGGAAAATTTCCATCAATGGCAATAGCATCAAGCATTTTCATTGTATTCAATAGTCAAAGGGTGCTACTCCAGTATTAACAAAAATAGCTGTACAGATAACTTTTCTGTTGTCTTCTGGTGATACCTGAGTACTCTTCATGAACACAATCAAATTAACTCCTAATTTTATAATAAAAGAATGTCATAAACAGAGCATGAATACTGCTGGTTGTGAGAGATACATTTGTGTTGGACACTCAGCATTTTATCCATTAGGTACAAAAGGATGAAAAAAGAATTCTGGCAATTTTTGCATCACTATCCCCTCTTGATTGTACTTCCTCCAAATGGTGTCATTTAATTTCATAGGTGAGGGTATATGACAAATATTAATCAGTACAAGGAAAAGAGTACATAAAACTTGGTTTACTCTTTTGACTTTGTTGCAAGACCTTTTCTTTTTAGTAGCTTAATGTAACATACACGGTAAATAATGGTTTGTGCCTCATTAGAAGTGTGTGGGTGTGTTTGATGAAATTTTGTCTGTTAAAATCTGAATTTTGAATCTGAGAACACTTGACTTCAATGAAAAGCTCAGATCAGAACCAACGCTGGTATCCACAGTCCCTTAGGAAATGAAATGGATATTATTAAAAACTGGAGATTAAGAATACTTCACCAAACATAGCTCACCTCTTATTAGATATAGGGTAACCCAACCATAAGACATGATGCAAAATCTATCTTCTAAAAATTTAGTTACACGGTCAACAACTTGTCATATCTATCCCAGGAAAGTCAAATTAAGTATTTCTTATCTTTCCTTGAAAATGTATAATCTATCATTTTGAGACTTTAGGGTTTTGTCACCACAGTTAACAAGAAAGATGAACTCTTTTTCTGAAAAGTGCTCAGGAACTGAAATTTAAGGAGTTAATTAAACACAATCCAGTGAATGTTTTATTGTCTAAGTAATAAATCATTAATTAGTTTTGAAATATTTTATCTCTTCTGATAAGAAAAAGCATTAGCTATCATAACATAAAGTTTTCCTTGATAATCAAGATATCACTTTTTCATGATCATAAAGAAATAATAAATAGAGACATTTCTCTTTTTACTTTCAAAATTAAAGAAAAAAATCTTGTTTTATTAGGAAAAAATACCTGTGAACAGAAGGTGTTTGATTTTTTTTCTCTATGATAAGGAAATAACTCAGTAGCTTTTCTAATCTTTTTGTCTTATTTTCAAAGGCTGATAAGGATTGTTGAAGAACAAGAAAACTTCAAAACAGAAGAGTGTCTTCTACCTTTCCCTGGCAGTTTCTTCTGTTTGGGAAAGTTTTTCCTTCCCTACATGCAGGGAGGGAAGACTCCACAAAAGCTTTGCTTTTCAGCCTCATTAGATATGTATGAGTTCATTATTTAGAAAACTGATGAAATATTTTTTTTCAACAGCTCAGTATGGCAGTGTGATATTTGACTAAACAAGTCAATTAAACTGAAGAAGATAAATTACATTCCAAAAGAAAGGTAACATTAGATAACTACCACAAATTCCTAGCAATTCATTAGAGTGCTCCTGAGTTTATCTTTTCCAATTTAGTATGCAAGGAGAATGTGATAGTAATGAAAACAACAGGGATTATTTATTCGCTTAATCAATCAGTTTCAAACTTTTGAGCAACAAGTTTACTCAAGTTAATTGAACTTATAACTTTGTCAAATCCAAGCCTAGTGCAAGTACCGCCAAAATCTGCCAGTCCATAATGCATCGCACAAGGCAGGGCTGCCACCTATTGTGCTGCTCAAAGGATTGATTTTCTTAGGACAATCAGAGATAGATTGCTTAATTACAGAAAAATAAAACATGATGGTATCCACCTGCCTATCCTGCTGAAAGTATTACTGTAGAGAGAAAATGCATCCAGTCTCGTTTTTAAATTCAGAAGAAAATAATAATAAATTCCACTTCTAAAAAACAGCCTCATTTCATAACATCAACTAACTTCTGCATGGAAAGGGATTTTTTTTCATCTTCAATTGTTTTTAGCTGTTTTAAATAATGGGTGTGATTTTGATGTAAAACAAATTACTTCTTTATTACTTATCATCTTGAAACCACCTAACCATCTTGTGTAAGAAGACAAAAAGTCAAATTATTTGCAAATCAATTCAGTGAGTGAAAAATTGATTTACTGAATTTTAATTTTAAAGTGAAAAAGAATAAGAATTTCAGTTCAGCCATTGTATGGCTGTCTGGACACATCAGACTAACTTCTGACAACTTCACTTGTTATCAATTGAAAATAAAAATTGTGGGGGGAAATTGAGTGCAGAGGGAAATCCAGATCATTTTGGTTGGTATAAAGATTTTATGTCACTGATTCATGACCATTTCTCATGTGTTCTTGGTGGCCTGTGTGTTTCCTGTCTTTCAACTCTTTGTTTGTGACCCTACATCTACATTCTTTTCTTCAGTTTGGAATGCTTCATTGTTTCTAAAGCTGTTTGGTTTATTTTACTGTCCATGATTATAAATTTCAGCTCTTCAGTAGATTTCATCAACAGTGATGCTGCTGGAGAGATTTGTGCAAAATTCATGCTTAGGTGGTGGTCTCTGCAGGGTCAGAACTACAGTCTGCAGTTTGAGATTTATGGGGAAGACTGACTATGTCTGATATAATTCCATTATAATTTTATCAAGTTTAGTACCACAACCACAGTTTGAATTTGTTGTCTATTGCCACATTAAAATTCATAGAAATCTTTTTCAGAGAAATTAGAATTTCAGCTTTCCTAGCAGCATGCAATCCTTTGCAAGGGTGCACTGTCTGTCACATGGCTCCTATCTAGCTGCATGGCATGAGTTCTACTTAAACAGAATACAAATAGAAGAGAACATGATCAAATAGGGCTTGGCTCAACCACATAAAATAGATTGTACTGCTGCGTTTGAATTATTTAGTTCTGTTTCATGAATTAAAGACAAAAGCCCCCAGACCCTCAACAACAAAGGGCAGCAAGGAGAGAAAAGATAATGATTCTACAGGTTGTTATTTCATGTTGGATATCTAGTGCTAGACCCAAGATTGTCAGCTGACTTGGTGTCTCATTATGACAATAAATATTCACAGTGCACAGGGATTGCTGCCTACATGGACTGAAAGTAATGATAACTGCTGCAGAGATTCTCAGCAGTCTTCTTTCAGCATAAGATTTGGAAAGCAGATAATCACTTGGTTGGAAATCCCCTGTGCTGATGAATATGCTGCTTAGTTCACTTCCATGCTGAGTTATTATTAGATGGCACATTGTTATCAAATAAATAGTTCACTTTTCAGCAGGGACTAGGTATCATTTTCATATGAATCATGAATCATTGCAATTCTCCCCTTTCTTTTATCCTCCCCAACAAAAAGGAAATACTGATTGTCAAAGTGCAGGGCTTCTGAACTCTTGCTGTGCACAATTTCCTCCTCTATTAGGTAAAGAGTGTAGAAGACAATAAGGCATAAATGAGAGGAAGAATATATTGGATGATATCTACCTGCATCTGCATATCCCAGTTATCTCTGCATATTGAACAGTAAGACAGACTTTTCAGTTCAAAAGTGTGATGAGAGTTATTTCATGTGCAGTGAGCAATGAAGCATTATCTGTGTAAGACACACCAGTGAAAGAGCTGCCCTTCTTCTTGTTAGTGAAATATGCATTTGTGTCAGCCGCAAAAATGCTAGAAGAGAGTGCCTGCACAGTGACATGTGTTTCTCTTCTCACAAGGTATCAAAGCTTTTTCTCACGTTTACCTTCCATAACAGATTTAAGTTTTAAGTTAATGAAAATTAAAAGAAGAATTTTATAGACTTGATTGTCTCAGACGAACAAAATAAAAAAGGATATTTTGATCACCATGAAAGTATAGTAATTTCACACTGATAAGCCACATCTGGTTATAAGCTGCACTTCCGGGTAGCCAGGAAGACCACGGAATTTGTCCATAAATAAGCCACACCGGGTGATAAGCTCCACTTCTTTTTTTTTTAAGCAAGGATCCATGTGCAGCAAAGTAATGAGTTAGTAACAGAATTGCACGATCCCGGGGTTTCCTGTCAGGTGCTCAATTTGCAAACAGTTTTCACAGACCAGAGAAGCCTTTAAATGCAGCCCCAGGCACCCTCCCCGTGCTGCGGACCCCGGCACTCCTGCCCCTGGCACTGGCTGCCACAGCTCCCAGCGCTGTTCAAAAGCGGTGGCTCGGCGGGCTGGCTGCGTGACTGCGGCAAAAAGTGGAAGCAAAAAGTGATGGCAAAAGCGACGGTAAAGCACGAAGCTGGCAAAAAGCAGCGGCAAAGCAGAGGCAAAGCGGTTCAGCTTTGCGCGAAGGCGGCAAAGCAGGGGCGGCTCCCTCCCCAGCTGGCTTGCACTTCCGGGTTGGCATTTTGCCGCAATTTGTCCATAAATAAGCTGCACCCGATGATTAGCCACACTTCCAGGATCAGCTCAATTCTTCAGTGAAATAGGTGCAGCTTATCAGTGTGAAATTACTATAATAGCAAAGTATTCAAAGTTTTTCAAACCTAGTCTTTCTATAGTTCTGCTTAAGGGATGATTAAAATTTAAATCTTTTGCAATAGGAGGTATATGTCTCCACTTCACTCATTCAAAAGTAATATTGACTTTGCAGCTCTATGACTAAATAGTCACATGTTTGAATTACCTTGGTAAAAAACAACATTGTTCTACCATTAGAATGGTGCAAAATGTTAATATGTATCTCCTGCAAAATCATGACTTTTTTTATCTCAAACATGGTCATCTGAAGGAAATAGACTTCTCCCAGGACTCTTTCTAGGGCTTTAAAGGAAATTTAAATAAATTTAACAAATTTAAACATTTAAACAAATTAAATGCAATATGATTAATGGCAGTTAATGAAAAGGATTTTTGGTGATAAATTTGGAGGTGGAAAATTGGAGCAGCTGCCCAGGTAAATTTTTTTTTGTGTGTTGTTGTTGGATGGGGTTTTGATTTTGATTTGGTTTCGTGGGTTTGTTTTTGTTGCTGTTGTTGCTGTTTGGGGGAGCTTTTTCCTTCTTTTGGGTGTTTTGTTTTGTTTTTGAAACAAAATCATGCATGTATTGAGAAATACGTGATTGTCAATTTGCTGTATTTGTTTTTCCTTATGATACAATTGCAGCAGTCAATGTCTGATTTCTCCTGTACCATAACTGAGACAGACTCCAACACAACTCTCACACACCTTTATCTATCCTCAGTGTATTTGTTTCCTTTTACAATTTACTCAGGGAATGCACAGAAAAACTCCTGTCACCCACTAGCCATAGTTAATATCTCATCTATCTGTTTGTTACCAGTGCAAAATACAAAGAGAACTTTGAAATTCTCTGGTACTGCTGTAGCATTTGCTTTCTTATCCTTAAATTTTGTAATACTGACGTCTGTATAGTTTGGGTCATGATAAACTGCTGACATGAATGGATACAAAAACTTTTTTGCTTGTGTGACCCTTTTATGATTTCAAGGTTTTACTGAATATCTTGATCTACCTGAAATTGGCTCTGGCAGCACAGCTGGAATGGTGCTGGGTGCTGGTAAAAGTACAGGATGCATGGATATGAGCTCATTGTCTGGGCTCGTTTTCCTTAAGGAGGTGGCAACTTGCTTTTATGGAACTGTTACGATAGCAGAACAGAATGCCACAGCAACCTCAATTTTTTCCTGCTGATTAGTTTCATAGTATACTTTCCTGCTTCTTAGTCATTTAAGGGTTGCATGTAAGTTATGAGCAGTCAGACAACATAAAGGGTAATGCATTTTATGACCATGTATAAATATATATAATGAACATATGGTGTTACTTTGATTTATTGAACTATGATTAAATATTAAACTTTTATAGCTTCATTGTCAATGAAGCATAAATTCTACATCATATTCTATGGTTTTTGCTCCATAATTTCAGATAAGAAATATTATGAAGTATGTAATTTTACTGCTGAAAAATTGTTAACAAAACTAATCAAAATATTCCAGGATATTACAGAATAACTTGATCTTTTTTGTATTAACAAATATAATAAACCCTGCTCCCCAAATAGAAAGACAACTTAAACATTATCTCCGTTATCTGAATCTTTTACTACTTAGAATTTATACTCCATACCTATAAATTTAATAAAAGCTGTGAATAACTCTTCCCAAAAATTAGAAACCTGTTGGAACTGATTCTCTTCAGAGGAGGCAGAACCTTTCATGTAAAAGAGCTATTTCTTTTAAAATCTAGACACCTCTTCCTGGATTTACAGTTTGGAATATATATACCTTCCTTGATGATACTTCTCTTAGGAAAGGTAAGCTGGAAGGTGTGATTTTTGATCCCCCTTTTCACTTCATAGCCAGCACAAAAATGTAGAATAACTGAAAAGTTAAATTGTCTTGGATTCAATCAAGAGCTAGGGTCATCTTCAAACTGTTTTGTCCACATTTAATGAAATGGATTTTGATAAGTCACATACATTAGATTTTTTGTCTGTGAGAAATAATAAAATAGTTCATGAAGAGAAGGAAGAATAGAGGACAGATACCTAACATTTATATGCTCCAAAATTCCATGTGAAAGCTACATATGGTTTAGACATTTTGAGTGTTTCCTCCCAATTATTTGATGATAAAAGAAAATATTATATACTGAGTAATCATACTTATTATGGCTCATAGTTAGTATGGCTGGAGATATGTACACAGGTCTCTTGGTATGGGCTCCAATGTGGCTTCACAGGATATTGACACCCTAAAATTAAGATTATTTCCAGTTGTTCAAATATGAGAATGTGTTATAGACTATTTTAGTATAGCTATTGACCATGAAGAAAATAGGGATTACTTAATCCCAATTCATAGAGCATCCAAGTTGAGACTTATGCTCTGTAGACTATAGAAACAAATCAATATTAGATAATGTTCTAATATATATATTAGATTGATAGCTATTCCCATAAGTGCTCTCATTAATAATTAAAACCACAACAGTAGGAAAAAAACCAAAATTGTTTCTTATTAAAGCCTAGAATCATTAAATGAATAATCAATGTCACTGGAATTTTTTTTCTTGTGTGTTTGCTTATATGTCTGTTATCAAGGTAGAACAATTAAGATACATATTGATGAAGGTCTCAAGAAAAATACAGAAGCTCCACAGATATTGACAGCTCTGGCTACTGATGTGCTATGAGTTTATATGTAAATATATCAAACTATTTATATAAATACTTAGAATCTGACTATATAGAAGGGAAGAGAGGTAGTATACCATGGCATAGTGGAAAGATAAGAGTACTAGATATTTAAGGAAAAGGAAATATTTTGGGGATAAATACTTGTCATTCTCCAAAAGGCCAATAG
This sequence comes from Sialia sialis, assembly GCA_009812075.1. Classification (NCBI taxonomy): domain Eukaryota; kingdom Metazoa; phylum Chordata; class Aves; order Passeriformes; family Turdidae; genus Sialia; species Sialia sialis. The sequence continues at coordinate 2,042,419 of VRYO01000180.1, read as the reverse complement.
CACTCTTGGGGGTTTTTTTGAAGCAGGAGTCTTGTCTGCATTTTGTAGATCTATGGAATTTTCCAGATTATGCAACAATGTTAAATTACTATTATTGCAATATATCTATCAGCTGGAGAATTCATCTGGGACATTTGTGGAGCCAAGTCAACACTACCTAAAGCAAAACGTTTCTAAATTCTTGGGTGTCTTTTGAAGATCCTGCCTCAGAGGGGGAAATTAGCCTGAATGTTTCTTTCCAAATGAACAGGAGATCAAGAAATACACAGCAGTCCCAGAGAAGTCACTGATTCTTTATTTCAAAATAAGAAATACCAACCTGAACCTTCAACCAGTGACTGAATCCACTGACATCTCCACTCAGGGTTCCCTGAGTTCCATGGGACTCAGCATCAAACAACTGGCTGCACCTACTCATTTTGCAGAAATCAAAATCTCAGCATGTGCTTTTCATACTGTTTTCTGTTCTCATCTATTTTCATCCAATGCACTTCATCATGACAAAAACAGTACTTTAAATGTTAAGATTTCTTTGCTACCTCATAATAAGTTTTATACAGGAAAAGGCTGGAATATCCTGCTTCTAAAATATTGACAGTTATGGAAATAATAGCCAGTAACTGGCACATATTTACTACTTATCAGATACAGTTTTAGGATAATTTAATGATGAGACTTAATTGTGCAATACCAACTATTTCTGTATCAATTTGCTAAAATAAACCTGGAGTCTTAGTGCTTCTCTGTGAAACAGTTAATAGGTATGGTATTATGAATTTATCTGGTGGGTAGGCAGTTCCTAAAGTGAGATAGATTGATAATTATTCTAATGTCATTCTTTCATCTCTTAGAAGCCTTCTGAAAACTCTGATTAGGATGACAAATAAAGAAAGGCCATAATGGAAAGACACTCATATGCCAAGGTAATTGTTGATAGGAAAGCTGAAAGCAATTGAGTTCATATGAAAAGGCATTTCACTTGTAAGTAAAGAAAAGGTCTCATTGTTACTATTCCAATAGAACTTTGCCAGTTACCTGACAAAACAGGTAAATAAAGAGAAAAAAAGAAATTACTTTACAGTAAAGAAAAATATTATCCAAGAGCATTAAAAATTGTATAGAGTGTCCTTAATATCAGTAGAGTTCTCGTTTTGGTGATGGAGTTGTGTTTTTTGGGCACCAAAGTCCTGATGATGGAGAGAGGCACTTGAAATTTGCTGGCTAAGGACACTGCAATTTTACAGTTCATTCTCCAACCTGAAAACTATTGCCAATGCCTCACTTACAACAGTGGGTCTGTGCTGTAATTCTTAGCTGAAAGTTTCTTCCCAGTCCTTATCAAAAGGAAGCTTGTGTTTTTAACTGCTTGATCTTAAGCCCTTAAGTCATGGTTTCACACCAGCCAGCCACCGTGTAGCCACTCACTCCCTCACCAGTGGGACGGGGGAGAGAATGGGAAGGGTAAAAGGTAGAAAACTTGTTGGTGGAGGTAAAGACAGTTTAATAGGGAAAGCAAAAGCAGTGCACACAAGAAAAGCAAAACAAGGCATTAATTGCCTGCTTCCCCTGGTGTTCAGCCACCTCCAGCACATCATGCCCAATGGTGATGTGGGAAGACAAAACCATCACTCCAAAAGTGCCCTGCTTGCTTCTTCTCCTCACTTTATATTCTGAGAATGATGTCACAAGCTCTGGTCACAATCCCTTTGGTCAGTTGGGGTCACCTGTCCAGGCTGTGTCCCCTCCCACCCTCCGTGACACCCCCAAATTCCTCACCAGTGTGGCAGCACAAAAAGCAGAAAAGGTCCTGGGTCAGCAATAACAAAAACATCTCTCTGTTATCAACCCTGTATTCAGCACAAATCCAAAATAGCCCCATGGCAGCCGCTGGGAAGAAAATTAACCCTGGTAAAACCAGCACAAGCCCACAGGAATAAAATTCACAGTGCTCATTAATCCTAGTGCAAACACTGTGGGTGCTCAGTGGATGGCTCTGTGTGCTGTAGATCTCCTTGTGCAGCAGGGAACATGTTAAAGAACATGACTGTAATTCACTGCAAGTATTGATTGCAATTGACTCATTAAGAAGGAAATCAATTCCTCTGAAGTACATAAATTTGAAAGTGGGAATCAAATGTGAGTGGAGATAGGGTTTTGGTATTCATGAAGCATATCTAATAATAGGTTCTGAAGATTGAAACTAAAATGTTTTGCACTAGAAAAAGACAGGTTCATTCTTAATGCCCCTGATTTCTGTATACTGTTGTTTTTTCTTTGCTACACATTCTGCATTCCTTTTCAGTAAACGTGATTGTTATACTTTGTACTACCTAGCACTTCTTTGATATATTTACAGTTCTGGAAATGACTTTCTCCTTTAAACTCCTTATTAACCCTTAACATTAATTTTTTTTTTGTTCCTTTTTCATTCACAACATGAAATTAAACATTTCATGAATATCTGAGAATTTTAAATTAAGCCATTCAGCAACCTCCCACTCTGTACTTCATTTTCCATGGAAATTGAATATATAATGAAGGGAAATATCCTTAAAGTATATTTACCTAATTACAAAGTACTATTTTAAATTATATTAAAATAAAGATTGGGAGAAAGAAATTTCTAGCAAGAAATGACATGAACTTTTTCTGTCCAAGAGATATTTTCTAAATAATTTCTGAAATGTTTTACTTCCATGTTTTGAGAACTTTGATTCTAATGTCTATATGTGTCTATATGGAAACACTAAAATTTTTGTACATTAATAATGAGGAATCAAAGATCTTTCAAGTAAAATACATGTTTAAAGTGTAAAATATTTTTGTTGTAGCCTTAATTTTGATGAAATCCTGTTTCCAGGGAAAATAATATTTTGGTGTTTCTAACTTTAGAGCCTTTGCAATAAGACTTCCTAAGGAAAAATTCATCCCATTCCTCACCACCTTAAAATAGCCATTAGCCTCCAGTTCAATGAATCAACCTACACTGGTTCTGCCAAATTTACTGGTTCCCAGTTAATCTATACCGGACTGTTGAGAGGTGAACAGGGGCTGTCCACTCAGATCTAGGTGTGATCCTAAGGCCCTGTCATCTTTAAAAAGAAATGGGAAGAAGTACAGTAATTTCACGACTATAAGGCGCACCCTTTTGACTAAAATTTTGATCTAAACCCAGACGTGCACCTTATAATCTGGTGCGCCTTATATATGGACAAATTTCGGAAACTTGCCAACCTGGAAGTGGCAGCCATGAGACCAGCCACTACAATAGCCGTGGGGACAGCTGCGAGAGGAGCTGTGCCAGCCGGTGCTGGGGGCGGGCGGGAGTGCTGGGGCCCATGGCATGGGGAGGGTACCTGGGGCTGCGTTTAAAGGCTTTGCCGATCTGTGAAAAATGTTTGCAAATTGAGCACCTGCAAATAAACCCAGCGATCACACGATTCTGTTACTAATTCGTTACTTTGTTGCGCGTGGATCCTCGCTGCAAAAAAAATAGGGCTCCTTATAGGCCGGTGTGCCTTATATATGGAAACAGTTCGGAAATTTGCCAACAACCCAGAAGTGTGCCTTATAATCCGGTGCACCTTATAGTTGTGAAATTACTAACCCTCTGGGGTTTTAGCCTGATAGTGGACACAGAGGTTTGGTCTACATGTGAGTGACTGCTAAATGCTTTAGAGAAACTGCTGGAAAACTCTGAACAGATGAGGTTACATGGTAATGCAAAACCAGATTTAATTGCATGGGCAGAAAGATTTACAGATTTTATCCACCACCACTAGTCTTTAAAAGCTACAAATATCTCCACAGCCACATGGTAGATATCTGACAGAACATCTCTTTACCTAAAAAAAATCTATCTCCTGGGGGTATAGAGAAGCACTTGCAAGGAATGCCAGGAAAGTGAGTGCCTAGAAAGAATTAATGTCAGACATCCATCCTAGGAAATGTTTGGAATTTTAGATTTTTCATCTTTTATTTCATCCAATTGAATTAAGATGGTCACTCTCAGGGCAGAATGAATGATGTTTACCTCTAATACAAATGGCATCGATATTTATAGGATTTAGCTTCATCCCCCTCCTCTCACTCAATTCCTATACGTTTCATATTTGACATTTTCATTCTCTTCTGTTCAAGGCCTTCCAGCTTCATGTCATCAGTAAATTCCATCTACACCATCCTTCTTCTTGTGCCAAGATAACTAATTAAATTACTTAAGATTTATTCTACTAGGATTCCCACAGCCTGATACTCTTCCCTTCCAACATAACCAGTTGTTATGTCTAATTAATGCAGTTTCTTAAATTCTTGATATTAATATGCCAATCAGTATTTTCTCCACTTCAGTTAATTTCTCCCTTGTGACTATTAGTACTTTTGGGTTACTGCTGCAGGACTGAAGAACCATGCATGGAAGTGCACAGCCTTGGTGGAATCTGCTTTTTCCTTGTTATATACATGACTGAGTAATTCTCATCAACTCTTTTTTCATGAGGAACTGATTTGTAAACACAATATAAGTCCCCACCTGTGCAATATTATGTGGGCACCTCTAGTACAAACAATTATGAGTAATTTCTGTGACCTGATTTCTTGATTTTCAAATGGCATCAAATTTAACTGCCATGAAAAGAATACATTCTTATATGCTTAAATTATTATTTTGGAACAAAATAAGCCTATATAAATCTTGCAGGACCACTCCATACTTTATGAATTTTATCTTGGGGTTTTGAAGCTGCTAAAAAATAGCTGGTGTTAAATGCTCCTAACTTTCAACCAGTAAGATGGCAATCCATGTTTTTACCAGCTGATGGCTTGCCTATGTTGCATGTAGTTTGAATGAATTGCTTCGGAGAATTGCCAGTAGAACAAAGCTGTAGACTTGAATCCCCAGCAATATTTTTCTACCAAAAGTATAATTTTGTTTCTTTCAGGCACAATTGCAATACAGTCAAGTACAACTTTTAAGATATTTCCCTGAAATCTTGCGGTAAATATTTATATTCTTTCATTTGGGTTTTTTTAGACTTTATGAAGACATAAAAATTAGTTTATCTCTGTCTGAATAAACAACAACAGCAATATGTCTTGTGCAAGTTAGAAAAAGTGAAAAAAAATCTCTTTCTTTAAAAGACAGCTTTTTTTTTTTTTTTAAACAGCAGTGAGGCCTCCTAAAGATATTAAATGAGAATAATGGTTATATGAGACATAGGAGATTTTTTACTTATCTTCCTCTTCCTGAGCTTTTTAGAAAAAAGGTTTATATAAACCCAGTTCAGAACCACCATTAGGCTGCTCCTACAATGGGCTTCCATAACATGGCAACTGCAAAATTTTCTCCTGAGTCTCAGTGAGATAAACAGTTTTGGGATGGATAAAGGACAACTTCTACCATAACTCATCAGTTATGGTTTTCATCCCAGATATGCCAACAGCATAAAGAGTTGACAATTTTTATGGTCAGTGCATTTTCATTTTGACTTTGGACACAGATGTTTGTAGGATTACAAAACTTAAAATTCTTCTGATCTGGCATTTAGGTATAAATCCAGAACTGGGCTAATGATCATCTGATTGCATTATTGTTGCATTGTTAGACTTTGGATTTCTCACTGTAGCTTTCCAAGTTGTGCCACTGTAACAATATCTTATAAGTTATGACATGGAGACCACACAAGGCAGAGAGACCCCTCCTCAGTCCTTGCTAACCTACATATGATTTTCTTGTCACACAATCAGAAGTGCAGAAGATATTTCAGTCCCTTTAGTTATATGGTACAATTAGGCCTTTCAACTTCAATACCTTATCTTCAGGAAGGAAAAATGAAAGGCATTGTCTTAAAATACTTTCAAACAGTGACCTGGAAATATAAAGAAAATGGAACAGATGAGATCTATTTCTTTTTTTCTTTTTTATTTTCAGTTGAAAATTTTTGTCTGCTTAGGACATTCTCATTTGACAGATAAGGTGTTCAGAATTTCCAGGTAGATATTCCCTGTCTGACTATTGCAAAAACTTGACATAAGCAGTAACATACTGAATTGAAATCTGTCAAAAATTCATGGAATTCATTAATATAATTTTTAAAATTTTTTGGAGGGGATGCATTGGAGCATTTAGATATTTCTTCTAACTTTTTCATAGATAATGGGTTTAAACATTTTTTTTTCTTTTTATATCTGACAGCTATTAAGTCTAAAGAAGTTACTAAAATAAACAAACTAGAAAACAATTCCACACTCCAATATATATATATATATATATATATATATATATATATATATATTTACTTTAAGAAGCCTTTTAATAAACACACTTTAGATTTATTATACATTCCTTTTTTATGTTTTTATACCATAGATCTTCATATTTCATAGAAAATCACTCCAGGATGGAAGAATATCAATTCAGCAGATCTTCCTTTAATACCTGAAATTTGAACTCTTTCCATTTTTTAACTTAAAGAAATTAAGACCCGAAACAGATGGTTTGGTGGTGGGTCAGAAGTGAGGGTGGAATCAGGTCCTCAAGGGCATCTTTTTTTTGACTTTATTGATAAATTGAAAAACATGTAGTTTGGACATTAAAAAAATAGTATTTAAGCCCCAGTCCTTTTGATTAAAGTTTATTACAGGTGAAACTGCAGATGAGCACGAGAACTGACAGGGAGCAATGCACCAGCTGCCAGAGCAGCATTTAGATGAAAAGGTACAAATTAATGAGTGTGTTTTGGAGTACCTCTGACTGGATGCTCAAAACAAAGCTGCAGTCAATGCAGCTTACAATTTATCACTGCAGGCACGTGTTAAACACCAGGTTCAAGCATTACATGTATTGAACTGGTTTCTCTCCTGAAGCACAGTGCTGTTGGAGAAATGTAGAATGAAATGAGTGTTCTCAGGGAAGTGATCCTGAAAGCCTGGATGTCAGCACACACAGCATCTCTTGAAACGCGTTTTGAAATTCTATGAAAATTACGTTTGCATTTCCAGTGTCTGTGTACACTCAACTCCACAAAATACATCCCAGCCTGCCCTCAGCAGCAAGGCTTAAATCTGCTGGGACTAAAAAGGTCCACAGAGCTCCAGTGATTAATTTTAGACATAGCCCAGCAGATTACTTTCTCTCCTACAGATTGTACTTTATTGTCAGCATTTATTTGGCAGGTTCATGTGGCAGTTCTAGAAATTCTGTTCATAAGAGAATTTAATAAAGGACTAATAGGGTTTCTTCTTATTTTTTCTAGAAAAAAATCTAGACTAAATAGGAAGGTCTAATTCATGGAGTGCAACATAGCAAAAAGTGAAATTCTGCTTTTTTTGTATAATTTTAGGAGCAAGATCGTAACTTCCCCAAGTTCTCTTGGACACTCAATAGATATTTTTACTAACTTATTAAGTGAATGTTGAATCCTTGACTCTAAAACCTATGTAACAGCCTGAAGGACAAAGAGATTCAAAAAATAAACTTTTAAAATTACCCTTTAATCAATCACAGACACTGGGGACATTAAACATGCACATGACAGTTTTAACACATGTGATGAAAATGGCAAAAAAAATCCCCTCTGATATGGAAAATATTGCAGATCCCAAGTCAAAAATAACTTAAATAATAACTTAAAATTGGAATTTAGGTTTCTGCTACTTTCTGATTTCATGCTGCAAAGAGATATCTTTGATTCCTTTGATGCACTTTTCCATGCTGGCAATCAAAACGGGTTGAGACAAAGATAGCTCCAGAGGTACCATTAACAAAACATAAGCTTACCAGTATTTCAGACCTGAAAAGCCAGACACAGTTGCCTAATTGCATTTGATTATTACTTTTTTAAAAAATTAATTCTGCTTTTCTGTGTTCTTTACAGAGAGTGGGTAATTTGGCTTAGTCAAGTCCACTTTGGGGAAGGACTTCAAGAAATGGAATGCAGAAACAGTTTTTGGGGAAATAGTTGGGATCTGATTTTGGATCTGCATGGTGGTTTTTCATCAACCTCCAAACACGCAATTTTCTCTGTGCTTCATCTACAAAATCAGAACTTTGAAATGCCAAATAATTGGTATTAGCTGTACAGCCACAATCAAGGGCTAAGGAAAAAAAAAACAACAAATACAAAACAGAGGATGCATTGTAACAATTGTGTGAAAGACGACTTCAGATCAAAGTATTTCCTTGTTTCCAAGTCGAATTCCCTGTGTTCAAACATCCGAGAGAGCCAACTGAAGCAATGACATACCTAACAAATGGCTCAGGACTTGGAAACACTGAACTACACCAAAAAATATAGAATCAGCAACACAAAGGTTAAGCTGGAGTTGTAGTTGTAAACTTCATCGTCCTTCAAGGTGAGCACAATTTTTCCATGGACAAACATACCATGAGATGCTCACTAAGAAAATAAATTAGGTAACACCTCAGCCTCAGTTACAAGCACAGCTGATGAGAATCCTACAAAGGTCTCTTTCAGAGCTGTAATTACCTCTGAACTCAACCAGAACCTTGTGGCATCTCTCAGACAATGTTAAGAGGTGCAGCCTCTAGACAGACTTCAGGCATGAAAAAAATAGACTTATATGAGTTCATAAATGGATTCAGATTCTAGGAGCTGGCAGCATAGGAACCGAGCTCACAGAAGATTCTATTATTTAACACTGTATTTTTACATAAGGAAAACATCTAATATATTGAGGATTCGGGGTTTTCTTTTACATCATAAAAGTGAGATATATTTCACCTTTATTTTTTTACTAGCTTCGAAGAAATTACGATAAACCATATCATTTTCAAGAGCATGACGTTTAGCCCCACAAATTAGGAGAGCCTGAATCAGATCCTTGCTGGCTCTTGAGCCTTCTCTGAAGCTCCCGGGGTGATTTGAGCATCACGGAGCAATCCCCGCTCTCCATGGGATGCAGTTCGCTTTTCCAGGCTCCAGAGGTCTCTGCACATCGCGCTTTAGCAGCACAGGCATTTCCAGGGAGATGCTCAGGAGCTGCCTGGGGAAGGGCTGCTGGAAGCTGCTCCCACCCTGCCAGCGCTGCACCGAGGATTTTGCTCTCCTGGGAATTTACAGAAGCGCAAGGAAGGGAGAGAGATTGATAATGCAGCATCAGCTGACACCAGCATCGCACAAGTCCTTAGAATTCAGATAATCATAGCCCTGACATTCACCTAGAAACGTGCAATCTGGTGATGCTGAAGGATGGCTGACCAGAAATATTACCCTTTTTACTCTGACCTCAGTCACACCTGTGTCGTCTGTTGGGTTTTATTCTGCCTTCATTGTTAATTATATTTTTACCCTCAAAAGAATATCTATTATTTAAATCATTATTACTTAGCTAACCATGGAAGAATTGGTTCAAAATAATTTGAATGAGGATGTAGGTTTTGGATAGGTCATATCTTCAACCTGTACATTGCTTTCAACTCTTTTATGGGCATCTGCTTCATGGCTACTGAGTACATAATTCCTGATTGACCCTGTACTACTATTTGTAATATGTTGAACATATTAAAATATTACATACATATATATATGAAGAAGAGATTCTGAAAATAGTAATAAAACATCAAATCCAAGGAAAAGCAAAGAAATCAACTGCTACTTCCACCTGAAAGGTGTCCCTGCCTATGGTAGGGGTTGGAAATAAATGATCATGAAGACGCTTCAAACCCAGGCCATTCTGTGATTCTGTCATCTTAGAGTCTCCTCAATACCTCACACCAACTTTAGGTTCAGGGTCCTGTCTTGGCTATGGACTGATAAACCTAAATAATAAGTAAATAAGTAAATAAGATGGGATGAGATATGGGCATACTCAAGACATTAATCTTTCTTTAGACCTTTTTAAGGCAACTTCTTAACCACTCACATTATCACATAAGTAACTTGGCAGAACAGGTACTTGCTCAGGCAGCCAAATTCAAACAGCAAAACCAGCTTTGTTGAACACACAGTTCCTGCAAAGATAAGAAGTTGGCATTTTATTTCATTATTTTTCATGTACCACAGCCATAAGAAGGAGAACCATTAACTGTTGTACCTTAAGTGATTGATAAAAAAAAGAATTAAATTATCTTTTTAGAACTGACCTACTGTAGAAACTTCATTATCTAAATAGTCTCTAAATTCTTCACCTATGCTGGTGGAAAATACATTGAATTAATGGAGAAATAAGTCTCACTCGTATATTTATCCTTGCACTCAAATAGACTTAATTTATAACAGAAAGAAATTTTTGTATTGTTCAAGTAAAACACCCAACAAGATTTTTATCCTTCTTTTAAATGTATAATAATGAAACCAACCAAGCGTTTCCTAGAGTTCTTGGTACTCCAGGATGTTCCAGGTTTTTCTCTGGCATGGCCCCAGCAATAGTAGCCTCCTACCATTGGAGGGAGCCACAAGCACTTGTTCAGAATTGCTCAGAAATTCATAAGTCTGTGGTTTGTAAACAACTTTTCAGCACTACAGTAGGTGAACCATACACTGAAAATCTTCATCACTCTCCACTTTTCCTAATAAAGACAAACCCTAAAAAATAATGGTCTGCTCCTTACGATGCAGTGTAGCTACACTTCTTTTGAAGTATTAAACAGTGTGCTTTAAGCTTAGACCAAGCTGTACTTGCTGCTTATTTTAATATTTTTATAATGAAAAATAAATTTCTTTTATAAAGCTGAAACCTGTCCATTTTATTTTTCTAAAGACACATAAAAATCATGTGTTAAACACCTATTAAATATTTTTTAATGTTTGAATTAAACCCACATTCTTCTTCAACATCTTACTTAACTGTACACTTTAAGAGAGTAGAAATAGGAAGAAAGCAATATAGAAAAGTGTATTCTATTTGGATATTTTAAATATAATTTTTATTGTACACCAAGATGAATCTCAATTAAGATTTTACTTTTTGTATGGTGAAAATAGAAGAGCATTGACTATACTGTCAAATAAAATAGTTTTTCACTATGTTCTGTAGCAGATAAGATCAATTGAGGACCCACAATGCCCATTTCCAACTTTCAGAAATGCTTTAATATCTTTTTGTCTTAGACTACAGCTTTAATTACACCTAAGCAACACACAGAAGGCCAAGAAAAACAAAAAATAGGTTAATATTTGGCTTACTTCCACACCAGCAAGTTAAGATTACAACATTAAGAAGTCCTAAATTACTCAAATTGTCTCAGCCAAATTCCCTTTGTTCTTGGAGTCCTTTTTCTCCTTGCTAAGTAGATCAGCTGAAGTTCTGGGTTGGCTACATCAGAAAAACAAAGCAACACACACCTTACACTTTTTTAATTAGTCTTGACCTTTATTTGCTTTTGAAGGGGGTTTCTATTCAGTAAAAGGAGTGACAGACAATTCTGGTTGCAAATGTTGGTGTCCCCAGGATCAGCCAAGTAGTCTGCAGTAGAAAGTTTCACTTCAGTCAGAGGACAGCTATTCCTTTGTAACATTCCAAAATGGCAAGGAACGGATGTTGTTTTCTTCTTTCTGTTTGGCATTTTCCAAGAAGCTAAACAGCTTTCTGTCTCTTCCTAGCTTGCCAGCCAAGTATTGTGTGTGTCCTCACAGACACCATCTGTGAGAAGAGACTGTCACTGCCCTTGATGTGCTTTGAGACAGGCAGAATGCAAGCTACCAACACATGCAGGATTGTTTATAATGCTGTCTCTGCTTTTCATCAGGTCTCACTCACTCTTTCAAAATGTCCTGGTTTAAAGAAGCAGCCCAAGTAGGAAGATTTAGCAAAGGAAGTTTAGGATTGTAAAATTCTCACGTACCGTATTCTTAGCATTCAATACAACCCATTTAAGAATATTCTTGGCATTGAAGGATAATTCCAACTGGAAGTACCTTGAGAGGTGTCTAATCTAACCTTCTGTCTACAGAGGACGCCTTTGAGGTCACCCCAGGTTTCTCAGGGCTTTATTTTTTCTTTGCATTGTAAACTCCAGAGGGTAGAGACTGCACAAGCCCTCTGGGTAGCCTGTTGCATTGCTTGACTGCAGGAAAGCCATGAGATAACATGAGCAAAAGCAATTTAACTCCCTTTCAATATGTTGGAATTATAAATTCAGGCAACTCAACTTTTCTGATCTGCTGTTTCTTTTGAATGGCATTTAAAAAACTCCTGCAAGGCACTCCATAAGAATTTTCCAAATATTTGAGGAAAAGACCAAGATATTTTTTGAGGTTTCTGGGGCAGAAACTTTTCCTGTTCAGAAACTTTCTGAGTGAAGCTTAGTGCAGTACTATAAACCAATTTTTGAAGGCTAAAAAATTGCCAACCATATATGTAAAAGAAAAGGTAAAAACATTGCTCCCAGGGCATTGATGGCCACACTCAATGGCTAATCTGAATAACTCAGCACCAAAGAGTATCCTGAGTTGGAAAGGATCCACAAGGAACTGAACTCCTGGCTCTGCACAGAACCATTCCAAGAATCCCAGCAAACTCCTTGGGACATTATCCCAAGTGCTTCTTGAACTGCTGCTGGGTTGCTGCTGTGACTTCTTCCCTGGGGATCTTGATCACTTGAGCTACAGCTACTGATTCTCAGGTTCTTTTGGCTCAAATCTTTACATCGAGGTAAGTTAACAAGCAAGCCAAAGTAAGAATGGATATTCAAATGTATTTGAGTGATTTACCATAGACCAGGATTATCATCTGGTACAAGAGTTTTCCATAGCAAAGGTCCATAATTCCATACCAGAACATAACTGCAGCACAGCACTAATAAATTATAATGGTTATTTATCCAATGTGCTGGATAAAGCATGTTTTCTTTGGTGAGATAACTAGTAAAGTTGTGTTGGAGGAAAATCAGGAGTACATATTCATCCCATTTTTGAAAATTTTATAGTTATTTTTATAATCCCTCTGCAGAAAGGATTACATTAACAATATAATGCCTGAACTAATTCAGACGGTGAATTTTTTATTTCCCTTCACAGAAAGTATCACCATGTTTTCAAGATATGCAACAAGAAAGACTTCAGAAAAAGACATAACAAAGAAAGACTAGAAAAGCTGCAGATCAATTACATGGAAAACAAACAAAAAACTCCCCTAAACTCAATAAAGAAGGCTCTGTAAGTACATTTAACCTTACATAAATTTCATAAGAAACAAGTGAGGTAAGGCATTGATTTATAAAGGGTTGTATGCTTTATAAAATATAGAATCACACTTCAAACAGCCTGATACATGTTTGAGAGGTTTTTTGAATATCTTGGAAAGAATGCACCTTATAAACTTTAACTATTCTGTAAAAGTTCAAGGATGACCATCATTTCAGGTGTAGAATGATGACTAAAATTTATTTTGAAAGCATACTGAGTGCTTTGCATCAGTTATTCATACATTACAGTATTGTCTGAGGTTACAATGGAAGGTGTAACCAAAAAGAATCTATTACGATCTATATAAGCTGTTAAAATAGGTGGAGCAGTGTTCTTTGTCTTCTCCATGACTCAGCCCTGATAACTCCCTCTGGGGAGCAGCCTGAGGTGTTTAAGCCATAAGCTATTTCACTTCCAGCCCAGCACCCTAAAATAATCTACATTCAGTTGATTTTCTCCTTCCCCCTCAAGTGTAACCTTTTAGATCTGTGTGTACCAAGGAAAAATCTTTGATGTCAAATGTACTAGTTTTTCTAATAGCGTGTAATCTTTGAAAACATTTTAACAATGTTAATTAAATTGTAATGTCTGCTATTTTTTAAAAAGTCAATACAACTTTCAAGGAGGGCAAAGTTAGCAAGCCAACGACCAATTGCTATAATCTATTTCTTCAATATTACATGACAACACACTGTGGTTACATGGAGGCATAAAGGCTTTTGGCAAATTATTTCTTTAATAATTTAAAGGTTTTTCAAACTACTATATGAAAGTGGTATCTCTGAGTATATAAATTTTAAGAAGTAAGATAATTAAAACATGCTTAACTAATAATATTGTTTCTCAGACTGAATCTCTTTTGGATGAACCCATTCTAAGAAAAAAAAAAAAAGAGAGAATTTAATTAAGGGTGGTTCTTTGTCATATTCTTACTTTCCCACAAGACTTATTTAATTTTAATTATGTTATAATGTGCTTAATAACAAGAGCTGGGTTTTAATGAAAATCTTGTCAGAAAAAAGAATGCTTTAAGGGGGATCTTTGATTTCTTTTTAATACCAAATATAGATATAGCATGTAATGCAGTTGTACTTTGTAGCCCTGAGCAAAATAATGTGTTACTACACTGCTCATTTTCTTTCCATAAAATAATTTTGCTTTTGAAGGATTCACGCTGGTGTGCTTGTAAGAATTCTCTTATGCAGCTAAAGAGAAATTTTGTTGCAATTTACATATATCCAAGAAGTTCCAAGTGCCTTTCAACTTTTCACTTCTCACAGTGTCTGATACCTTCTCCCCACTTTTCCACACGCATGTCACTGCTTTTTTTCTTTCCGTGGAGCATCAGAATCTCTGCTGCAATATAAGAGTGAGCAGAAAATCCCCTAGAATGACTCCATTAGAAGATATTTTGGTATTAAGTGGCTTAGGTGTTTGGAATCTGTGGTAGTGGAACGGCTGAGAGCATGAATAGAGACGGGGAAGACACTTAATGCATCTTCTGAAGGGGAGGGGAGAGGCTGAGAACTTCCCCCATTGCAAAAGCTACACGGGAAGAATTCTTCCACAACATTGCTGGAAAACCAAGCAGATGGTGAAAGTCGGGGTTTGGTGAAACACAAAGAGACAGAATCAGCACCACTTTCCATCATGCCTGCAACTGGACATAAGGTGAGATGAGCTGGAGGGAGTGGTATTGGGTCATGGAGGTCTAAGCTCCCCAGTTTATGCAGAGGACTTCTAAAATTGGGCTAAAAAATCTTGACTGAATGATGACTCTCTCTCCTACCTTACAAGTGTGATGTGCTCAGGTCATATTTTTAAAAATTGCTGTGAAGACACAATGCTTGTAACAGAGGAAAGAGAAAATTCTTAGGTATTGAAGAGTATCAGTGGTGCAGTGGAGAAGTCAATTTTCATGTGTGTTTAGGAAACATTTTTTGAACAATTTTATCAGGGATGACTTTAAAAGGAGATAAGCCTCAGGCACAAGCATGCACAAAAATAACAGATGAAATAGTGGACTGATAAAAACATTAAGTGTGAGAAAGTCATACTTATGTACTGTGCAAACTTGCCAACTGGATTTTTCTTTGGGCTGAAACCTTAAAAAATAAAGCTCAATATATATTAGATCTTCCCTTCTGCCCCTTTCTGCTTTCCCCATTCTCAATTCAGTGTGAAAAACTAGAAATACGTTTGAAAAAGCAGACAATCACAAAACAACCCCCCAAAAGATCCAAACCAAACAAACTGACCAACCAATCAAAACAGACAACATACATAACTTCTTTCTTATGCAGTTCAGTGATTTTTTATTCCTTCTTCTCATGCTGTTAACAAAACCGCTCAGGGGAACCAAGGCTTGTAGCTAGTGATTCCAACAACACAGTTGAAGACTGAGAAATTTAGTTATAGATTTCTTCTCATGCTGATCATTTCTTCGAAATGTGGATCAAATATAACGTCACTTCATGTCAAGACCTCTGTGGACTAAAGGCTTTTACCAAAAACACTTGTCCTGCCATGACAGAGAATTTTCTAACAAGAAGACTAACTCTAAAGTCTGCTTTCCCCTACACTGCTACACATCTCTCTAAATTGTAAGGTGAAGGAATAATTCCAGCAAAATAGGGCAGAGACTTCCAAACACCTTTAAGGGAGACACATTTGCATGAATGAAAATGCAGATTCTGGCTTTTTTTCATCTCCCTCTAATTCTTTTCAGTTTCCTTTCCTCGGATCTCCATTTTGTCTTTCTTCCCACCCTCAGGTCACTTATGTGTTTTGCACAGACCTTGTGGATACCCCAGCCTGGACTCAATGTGATTTAAATAATTAATAACTGAGCTATTCTTTTAACCTCACATTAAATGAATGAGACAAGATAAATCATTTGCCTGAAGGAGAACACAGTGCTTAAAAATTTGTAAGTCTGAAGTACAGATAGATTTTGCTTGTGAGAAAACACTTTTCAGCCTTCTAGATTTCTATATTATATGACATAACAAATTAGGAATGATGTTGACTATTCACTTGTCAACGATAATCTTGATGTTGTCGACAAGTAAATCTTATCTGTGACAATATGACAAACATCTTTCAAAAGTCAGAGGCTTCAGAAAATTTGCTGATTGGTTTAATAGTGAGTACAGACCACTCCAGCTGGCACTAATATGGCAACACCCAGGCTCCTTTCTTGCAAATGTTTATTTTGATAAGGAACGTGGTATCCAAGACATAAAATATTGCAACATTGTCTTCACATAAGTATTTACTAAATATTTAATATGCTGGAAACTGTGGTACGTAAACTAAACACCTTTACCTACATATACTAGGAATCCAGCTAGAGGTGCAGCATCTGAAGAGGTGGTGCTGCCAATCACAATTGCACTGAAATCATAATGTATTTTTTACTTTCCCAGTCTCAATGATGATTACAAGGGGCTGCATACAGAATATTCCTGCATTCTTCTAGTAGGATATACCAAAGTTTTTCAGATATCTAAACTCTTGGTTTATTTTGAAAACATCTCATGTGGACATTTAAAATATAGATACAGGGAAAAAATAGAATATAAATGCTTTTTATAGAAAAATCTATAGAACTCTGGTACTAAATAGTTCCATTATATCAGCACAAGATTTATATAGATTTTCTCTGCTTGCCTTCATGCCTTGATGGAAAATCCCTGCCAGTAAATAGCAAATGCCACACAGTATCTGATTTGGAATGTTATCAGTAAGCACAGTGCAGCCAGTGCTGAATTACTGCATCATTACTATCAAGATATGAGACGATACTAGCATTCACTGTGCACTGAAATTATTCAGGCCAGTTGAATGTCATATTTCCCATTTGCAATATGCCCCTTGTCATTGTACAGCTATTCCAATATTTATTCACCCTATCTCTACATATCCTGGCTCATTACATTAAAAATCACAATTTCTGTGTATCATTCCCCTAAGTCCTTCTCTGACATGCTGAAATATCCTACTAAAATAAATCAGAATTCTTCCCCGAATAAATAATTCATGTACACATTGTGCAGATTTGGTATCAAAGCAGATAAAGTAAATGCACACTACTGTCAAAGCAGTGTCTGGTATCAGCACAAAATCTTGATAACATTAAGGAAAATGCAATTTACAACATTTGTAAAAGTTCTCTTTTTAAAGAAGCATCAGAGCTCTACATCCTTCAACTCTGTAGCTTCTCTAATCATAAAAGCTACATGCTTTTATGCAATAGGCCTAATTTGTGATGTACTTTTTAGAGCTTTTCTCAGGATTTTCTGTTAGTTCAACTGTAACCATGATTGTATCAACCATAAGGAAAAATTCAGATGACTTTGTAAAGATTTGACAGCATTAAGATAGAGCATTTTGTGATGGTACTTAGGCCATTTCAGAATGGCAAAATCAAAAATATTTAAGCTTCTAAAGTTTCAAGAATTATTAAGTGAAAATGTATCAAACCAAGTAGTTAGAAATAAAGCTTATATCAAATCAATCTTCTGCCAGCTGATCTTTTTGCACATGCACAGTTTTTCTGTTCCAGTGGTTGATTTGCTTCTAGTCCACCATATCCAATGCTTCTTCAATTGAGCTTTTCATAAAATGTGCTTTCAATCATTTTTTTCTCATTACCATATTCAATACTTTTCTCATTGCAGTTCATATATCTCCCTATTACCATCACCACATAACTCCTGAGAGAAGTGTTAATCCTAAGAGTGCTCTGTATCTGTACATAATTATATAACCAAATGTGAAAAGAATTAATATATAGATCATTAAACATTCATAGAAAATAAGAATCTGTTTAAAACGGAGTGATGGCAATTTCCATAAATAATGATGAAAAGACAAAGAATTGAAAATCCATTACCATGTCATAGCCTGTACTTCTGTAATGCTTCATTTTTCCCTGCATTTAGAACTACAGCCAGTTCACTGTCAGAAGGAGAGGTAGAATGCAATCATGACATACCCTGCATTGATAAATTTAATATAAATTCAATCACAACACTAATCACATTACCTGCCAATGACAGATATCTAACACAAAACTACCTCGCACTAAAATAAACCTGAAGGGCTAGTGAAGAGCTATTGCCCCATTAGGGCTAAGGGGAATCTGTGGCCTTGTGAAAATGCAGAAAATTATTGTACCCTTAGGTCACAGTGACAGTGTAGTAGGGATGCTGTATGCTACCAGGATAGAGAGGATCACAAGTAACGTAAAATACATGAGGCCAAGGGACCAGAAGGGATGCATTTGAATGCAATGTGTGTTAAGAAAGCTGGTCAGTATTATTGTAATACCTTTCTCCATCATTTTTGAAACATCATGGTGATGGGGACAGGAAAAACATTATACCTGTGTTGGAGAAAGGCGAGAAAGAGGACTCCTGGATCTACAGGTGGATCAGCCTCCACTTTATCCTCTGGATCATTACAGGAAAAACTGGAACTCATTTTTAAGCACATATAGCACAAAATGATGGTTCAGAACAGCCAGTTACAGTAATTTCACGCTGATAAGCCGCACCTATTTCACTGAAGAATAGACCTGATCCCAGAAGTGTAGAAAATCACCAGGTGCGGCTTATTTATGGAAAAATTCCAGCGAATTGCCAACCAGGAAGTGCGAGCCATGGGGGGAGCAAGTGTTCCCTGCCTCTCAGCAGCCGCGCAGAGCGAGCGGGGAAGACGGGAGCAGGCATTCCCCACCCCTCAGCTCCTGGCGAGTAGCTGGGCCCTTGCCGCTCCCCGGCGCTGCCTGCCTCCCGCCACTGCCCGGGCTCCCGCGGTCCCACGCTCCCTCAGTGCTGCCCGGGCCCTTGCAGTCCTGCGCTCCCCTGGCACTGCCACTTCCCTGCCCCTCAGCAGCAGCCCCACCCTGCTGCATGGAAAAAAAAAAAAAAAAGTGCAGCTTTTCACCCAGTGTGGCTTATTTATGGACAAATTCCGTGGGCTTCCCTACAACCCAATTGCGGCTAATCACCCGGTGCGGCTTAGGAGTGTGAAATTACTGTAATTATCAGCTTCAAATGTTCCCTGACTCCAGTGATGAGAGAAATGGGTTTATGGATATGGGGGATGCAAAAGACGTATTTTTCACCATGAAAACAGTGAGGCCTTTGCCACTGTCTTCCATACTATCTCTGTATTCAAGTTGGTGAGATGCAAATGAGTCGGATATTAGAAATCTCAGTAAGACAATAAATAAATAAATATTGGAAAAAAAAGAAGGACAAAAGAAGCAAAAACATCACAGTAAGTAGCTCTTCAGAGGATACCTTTGGAGAAAACTATTTTTTATATTTATTTGCCTTAGCCCCAGATTTGGACAATATGCTTCAATGCAATTAATTTTCATCTGCTTCTCCAGGAACAAATGTAAGTATTTTATCAGTCTTCTATCACACAGCCTCTCTTCTGCCTATTTCGAGAATTTTATTATTATAAGAAAGTCAGTTTATAAAATCTACTCTTACAAAGCTTTATTTGTATTTTAACCTCTTATTAAACTGTTCTGCTGCATTTTCTGAACATTTAACAAAACAGATAATCTTTACACAAAAGAGGTTTCACTTAAGAAACACTTCAGTCTTGATTCCTGCTTGTCTAGCTGCCTGGCTATAGAAATGTCTAAGTCTTCAGCCTAGCTAATATGTAAAATAGCACCAGTTAAATACTTCAGACTAATCTCTTAATCAGCTGAGTATGTGATATTGTCAAAAAAGAAGAATTTGAAAATTCACCTATTGAAATATCCTAGTTGCTTTTAAATAACAGAATCAAAAGCTTAAATCAAAAAGTCAATCTAATTGAATGAAAACCTAGTCATAAAAAAAATGAAGCTAAATCAGCAGCACAGTGAGTTAACAAAATACTCAATCTCACTAACGGGTTGCTACTTACAAAAAGCAATTTTGAAAAAGTGGTAAACAATGCATACTCCTCAATCAGCAAATTATGCAGTCAAGTCATAAAGCTCTAAAAAACACAGATTACTGAAAACTACCACAGAAAAGGAAAAAAAGCTCCCTTAGCTAAAAGCATGATATATTTCTTTTAAATGAGAATTGATATCTCTTTCCACAGTTTCAAATCTCCAACTGCAGGAAAAATAGTAACAATAGGCTTGATTATAAAAAATTATGAAAACGTAAGAAAATTTGAGTGCATACTGTACCTTGACGATACAGTGAATTACTTTCTGATGATCTTCCTTAAGCTGTCCTAAATGGAATTTCTGCCTGATCTTTCAAACTCAAGGTAAATAAAAAGGTGAATGCTAGCTAAAGAGGTCTTCTTAAAGCCATTCCCAGGTCTCACTGACTAACTGCAGCCAAAGTAATCTGAAAATATTGTGAATTTCATTCTTGACCTTCAGAAAAGGAGAAGTTGGGGGAAAAAAAAAGATAGTACAAATCAGCAACTTGGCCCTCTTACTTGCAGGAGAGCAGAGTGCATGCTCATTAAATGTAAAAACTTTAATTTGACAGAGAAATTTAAAAAAAAAATTAAAGCAGTCTTAAATTTCATTTTGCAGGCTTGAACTGGCTACCAAGACAATATTTTCATAACTATGAAAGACATAAATTATGTGCTTGTGCAGACACACAAATAAGGAACCTGAGCAGAGGAACAGTGGATAACTGAGGCCATAACAATAAATAT
>VRYO01000180.1:1990497-2020576 GCA_009812075.1 Sialia sialis | reverse complement strand
ACTTCACTTTTGCCCAATAAACAAAAGTTTGTGTGCATTTTTTACCAATTATACTGCTGTTAAGTCACTCTAAAAGAAAGGCATTCAGATATTAAGGTGCTGATGGTGATGGATGATACTTATGGAATGACTGACAAAAATTAGACATCCAGTCTGATATCTAATAAAACAATTTTAATCTGGGCCTCCACGTCTGAAATAATGTCCTCTTAATATTAGTGTGTGCATTTTGTGAACCTCAAAGCTTTTATTAAAGGACTACTCTTTATGTTGCCACCTTTAATATTGTTTGAAAAGTTTGTCCTTCTGTTCTAGACAGCAGTGTATCTGCCACTAGTGGGATGTGCTATGACAGCAGCCACAAAGACCTTGAGCTTGACTCAACTGCCCACTCCTAAACCTTAAACTAAGATCTTAAGTGCTATTGTAGTGAGCATGACTTAGATTTTGTTTCATTAATCTTTTTACTTCAAAAGAAATAATATATATAAACGTGATTTTTATTAAATTGAACCAGAATCCACTTACAAGGCCAAAATAGAGGTAACTCTGTAAGATAGCAAAGTTGCCTGGGCAGTCAAAATGTTGCCTGGTACAAAAATATCCGAGCCAAATATTGGTTTTTTTCCTGGTGCTCTTCAGTTCCTGATCCTGAAATTCAATATGGAAGCAAGAAAGGCTGCCATGAAAAGTGGGGGCTTTAAAAAGCTGCAACTATGAATTCTATTTTCTTAAGAAACTGATATAATGTCATCCATTCAGTATTCTCAGTGAAACTATGCAAAGATGAAGAAAATAAAAAGCAAGTTGGTAGCTATACAAAGAGATGTTTCAGGTGTAATAAAATTCTTAAAGCTGTGATAAATGTCCTCTTACCATATCTTTGCCTAAAAAAACCCAAGCCTGTCACTGTTGTAATTGCAAATGGAAGAAAAAGTTTAAAAAGCACAATTGATTTAAAGAGTTTTTATAATGTCACAGTTTCAACTTAAAGAAAAAAAGTTATTCTATTAATTTCAGTGTCAGACTCTGAAGGAGTGTA
Organism: Sialia sialis; assembly: GCA_009812075.1. NCBI lineage: Eukaryota > Metazoa > Chordata > Aves > Passeriformes > Turdidae > Sialia > Sialia sialis. The sequence continues at coordinate 2,019,534 of VRYO01000180.1, read as the reverse complement.
TAATTCAGAATGAAACCATAAATAGATTAGATAGATACTAACCAAGGAGAAATTACTGAAACCATAACAAAAAGAGACATTTTATTAATAATTTTAAAAATTTTATTTTTTTTTTCAGATCTTTTAAACTACTGTAAGGAAATATAACATTCAATAGTCAATATTTTATCACAATTCACCCACTTCAGAAGGAAGGTGAGTATATTCATCATAGGCAAATGAACATTCACTGTCTAGATGTTTCGAAGCCTGATTCAAAAAATTGTCTGGCACTTCTATTGAAAAGACCACAAATAAAATAAGTCAGGAGTAAAAAAGAAATATTTGTGAGTGTGTGTGGTGTTTTCCCCTTTTAATTGTCTTAATTAGTCCCATGGGGATCTCCAGGAAGGAAGACTTGCTTGTGGTTACAAAAACAAAGGCTCTAGATCCGGTGTTTGGGAAACAGAGAATGCATTAGAACATTAACACTGTGAAAGGATCTTTGGAACATGTGAGAGAGCAAAGAAGATGGGAGAAAAGGCATTTATGAGTCTGCTCTGCTAACCAAGGCTTTTTTTTCTCTGTGGAGGGACTGTAGTGGCCTGTTACAGTCCACAAGGCAAGAATCTCATCTTCGTGAAAGGAGGTCAGAAATAGTTTTCTGCATATTGAAACGAATATGAATAATGAATGCGCAAAATACCAACGCAGATCAGTACTGAACTCTGAAGATAAGTAGCAATCTTAACTCTACATCCTTTTCTGCTGGTATTTTAGTGCATGAGCAGATGTGAAGGTAACAAGAGAAAAATTTCCCTGTTCATGGAACTGTTCAATTTTCCAGAATCCATCATTCTGCACAGTAAGCATAAAGTGAAGAGATATAATGGAAGCAATAATGGTGCTATGCAGAGTGGAACATCTCTATTAGAGCAAAACTAGAGCTGGTGTCAGCACCTATCTGGCTGTCTTGCAGCTGAGCAAACCCTAGAAAATGGATCTCTCAAGATTTTTTAATGCACTCCCTGCTTTCCAAATGAGGCAGATACGGGATGAACAGCTCTGTGCTATGGATATCACTTTGCATGTTCTGCAGTGAGCATGACAAGCTCTGGAGCAGCATCCAGCTCAATGCTCAAAAGACAAAATGTGCTCTTTGTAGCTGCTGTTTAGCATAATCAGAGAATGAGTACAAAGGAATACAAGCATATTTAGAAAAACAGGATTAGCAGGAGCTTTCTGTCTAATGAACAGCACCTCATTATCTCAGGTAAAGGCACTGTGTAAACCTTGTACAGCTACACAGCAACTTTATCCTAAAATTAATGAGAGGTTTTTTACCCTAATAACTATACTGAAAGACTGCATTATATCTGATTGCATTGATGGTTAAAAGTATTACAGTGATTTCACGATTATAAGCCACACCTTTTCCATTGAAGAATCCAGCCTACCCAGTAGTGCAGCTAATCAGGTGCAGCTTATTTATGGACAAATTCCAGCGAAATGCCAACCCAGAAGTGAGAGCCGGCTGGGGAGGGCGCCTGGGGCTGCTTTTAAAGGCTTTGCTGGTCTATGAAAACTGTTTGCAACTTGAGCACCTGACACCAAACCCCGTGCTGACGCGATTCTGTTACTAATTTGTTACTTAGTCACACATGGATGCTCGCTTAAAAAAAAAAAAAATATATAAAAATAAAGTGGTCTACCCAGCTACCCAGATGTGTGGCTTATAATCAGGTGTGGCTTATAATTGTGAAACTGCTGTATTATCTTCTAAATGCCAGCCTCAATATGTTCAAAAAATACTCACACCTATTTCTGACAACATTGTGATTCCTGTGGTAAATTTACACGAGACAGTCTCTTCTTAGCTATTTTGCTGAAGTGTGCAACTGGAGATGAAGGTGGTAAGTCATGAATATATGTTTCAGAAACAGAGTCAGTACTAAGAATAATTATCTTTTCTACTTCTGCATTCTGCATCTCTGACAAAAGAATTGCAATCATTTTTATTCCCAAAATGCCTTTACAGAGAAGTAATGCAAATGAACCATTGCAAAGGCTGTAGCTTCTGAGACTGTACACTAAAGTGACAGAGTATTGAAAATGAGAATGAATCCAGAGATAAACAAGTACATCTTTCCCTCTGATTGCCATCCATTCCAATTTTCTCTCTGCTCTCACTAAAAAAATTCTTTCAGATTGGAAAAAATATATAAAACAAACAGGCTGATTTTTATGCTGGAGCTGAAACTCTAAAATATATATATAAGCCTCAATCTTTTCCTACTGAAATGAATCTGAGCCTGAATCTGAATGAGTTACTCCAGGGCAAAAAAAATCCTTCAAAATTCATTCCAACAATCTTCAGCATCTCAAATATAGAAAGGGAGATAATTACAGAAAGCTAAGTAAAGGAAATGAGGAGAAATTAAATGTCTACATTTAGCACGTGCTGCACTTGAGTTTCATGGCTCTTTAAGTAAAGAATTACAGGAGTTGCATCACAAAGTATTTTATTTCTTCTTTTAGTTAACTCAGATGCTTTAAATTTAAAATAAATAGCTATATGTAGACTAGTCCTTCAAAAGACCTTATGAATTCTCCACTAGCTCTGAACTGCCCATGGCACTCAATCCGAGCCCCAACCTGCCTCCCAGTATGTAAATCAGAGACATTCTGAGCTTCAGCTACAATCGAGTGTCATTGTTTATCATTTTGGTTTGGTTTGGTTTTCTGAAACACAATTCTTACTATTACAAGAGAGTAAAATAAAGATTAACCAAAGATACAGGGCCAAATTCAGCTTCTGAGAGATAGGAATATTCAACATGTTTGGTTATTAGGAGCTGTCAGCAATTTGGAAGAGGAGACAAATTTTCATTGTCCCAGACTCCTGCAGTTATTCTAAATATTTATGTTTTCTCCAGCTTTTCCAATCAGACTCTTCTGCATAATTCTTAATTTCAACCCTTTCTACCTCTCAATCAACTTGAGCTCTTCGATCATCTGAAGCCATGTGTCATGAGACATTTTCACTTTATATGAATGGCCTTTATTTCCTAAACCAAATTTTTGTTCCTGTTTGAAACAAATACTCACACATATGCCCAGGAATATGTATCAATTGTCCAAGAGCATTTTTGGCCACTTTGTCAATTATTTGATCTATGAGTTTCCAAGGTCACAACCAAAGAAACCTCTTTTTTTTTTATTCTGTATCTACTTTTTCCAGAATTGCTGACTAGAGAAAAATATTCTTTTGTGAACCATGCAAGGCATCACAGATATGCATGGTATGTTCTGCAGTGCTTACAAGTTCCTCTTTACAGTGAGGTATCATTCTTTTACAGGTTTTGCAAATGAAGGCATTTGCATATTTTACAGAATATATTTTTGTCTCAGAATGATATCAAATATGCTGATGTGTGAAAAGAGTTACAGACCCTCACAAAACCTTTAAGGAAACAGATTTTAAAATTGTAAATGTGACTGAGTAGGTGTAAAGTATTTGAGATTTTCGGGGAATAGTAACCTACTATAATGAACACTGTGTTCCTATACTGTATTCCTGTAGAATATTCTCAAATTAATTTATTTATTATTTTAAACAAATTAATTATTTTCAGAGCTTAGCATGACTGGTGTTTTAAAAGTTGTTGCAAGGGAAGATCATATGGCTTGGACTAGAGCAATTTTATTGTCAGAAAAAAACATCTTGCACCGCTTTAAAATGTTGAGGTTTGTTTAACAGTGGCTCTAGCAGGTGGCATATGGCTAATACTGAGTCTGTCACTATCTCCAGGGTGCCAGACATTCCTTAAATTTTCTGTGAGATGAATTTTTTGGTAGACTTGGATTGTAAAGGCCCACGAGCATCTGCTGCCTGCTCAGTCTCATTATCATCAGAAGAGTTAACTCCTACAGCTCTTAGCCCAGCAGACAGAGCCAGGAGCTCAATTGCTTTTCCACCAGAATCAGTGAGTTTGACAATATCTCCTAAAAAATGGTCCTTTTGAAGTCAAAGAAATATTATTTTGCTGTAAATTAATTCATTTTTTGATGGTATATTATAAATTATAAATTAAAATAATTTAGTATTATTTCTTGGAAAATATTGCTATTTTAAAGATGAAATCTTATATTGGGATTAAAAAATTTCTATATTTTTTTTTTCTTGGTCACTGTTTAAAAGAAAACTGAGAGCTATATCAAAAGATTTAATCCAAAGTTATCTGAAGTACAAAACATCTTTCCAATTGAGTTTTATGTTACCATCAGACACCACAGTATTTAAATTACTTCAAATAAAATCATGCACAATGAAATCATATAATGTTCTAGCAGTTTGAAACTTTTTATATTCCCTACTTTAGATATATCTTTTGATATTCCTTTTTATTTTTCTGTTGCTGTTAAATCACTGACAGTTTTAAGTCAGAAAAATGAAAAGCATTGGAGGAATAAAATTAAAGGAAGGATCAGTGTCCTCTTAACCTTTGTGCACTGCTTTTCTTGGAGACCCTTTAAACTCAGTGTTTCCCAATAAATACTCACCTGTTTTTTACCACTGGTGAATTAGAACAGAGAAAAGTTTCCTAACAATCAGCTGTTGCTATTAGAGAGATTCTGATAAGATGCTTGGTGAAAAAGGGGTAAAAAAAATCAGATTAATTATTGGATTATTTATGTGTACAACAGAAATATTTGGCTCTCAAAGCAGAAAGCAGGGAAGAATGTGATGCTTTAAGTCTATGAACATACCATTTTTCACTCCTCAGGCAACAAAGAGCTTTGAAATGTGGAGCACAAGCAGACAAATGCATCACGTCCTTGGCCAGTCCACAAGTCTTTGATACCTGCAAGATACCAACTTTGACTCCTGACATTTAATCTCTGTTCTCTATTCTGTAATTCCTCTGGAAAAGGTGTTAAATCCAGATCAGGTTTAAAACCTGAAATAAATCTTCAACATGTCCCAAAATGTGCTTCCTTAAAGAGCAGGATCCAGAAATGTTCCATCTGAGGAGCTTTTTGAACAAAATAAAAGGCATGGCACTATGGCAATGCCTGATGCTTGAGATGCCATGTGTCACTGCAGTCTGCTTCCATCTATACCATCTCCAGGGATGTAGAGAGCAGCATGACAATTTTAGGATATCTAATTCTGTTAAAATAACCAAACCAAACCAAACTAAACCAAACCAAACCAAACCAAACCAAAACACCTTCACTCCAAAGCCTTCTGTTTTGGAGGGTTATGAAAACCAGTTCCTCTGGGTTATGGACTAAGCCCACATGTTCTCACCTCCAGGATTCTGTAGGTGAAGCAGTGCTATGGTCTGGGAAATGCCATTTCCAGGACAGGTGCAAATACTGCCCAGAGATCTGATATATGAGCTAGAAAGGTTTTACTAATTTTGAAGAATCTGGAGAGGCAGGGAAATCAATTTAGGAACCAGTAATCCTCTGTTTATTTGCTTTTATGACAGTACAAACTGGGGCTAGTACTCAGCCTACAGAAGAAAGAAATTATTCTCCTTTAAAAACATTTATGGAAGAAAAGCTTTCACAGAGAAAGCATCTTTGCTTATTTTCCTTGTACTCAATACAGTGGTTTTACATATTTCTCTTCATCTAAGAATGTTGATAGTGACATTTATTTAAAAACTTTAAAAAATGAGTGTATGTACAGTAATTTCACGATTATAAGCCGCACCTTTTTCATTGAAGAATCCAGCCTACCCCAGTAGTGCAGCCAATCATCAGGTGCAGCTTATTTATGAACAAATCCCAGCGAAATGCCAACCTGGAAGTGAGAGCCGGCCGGGGAGGGCGCCTGGGGCTGCGTTTAAAGGCTTCGCTGGTCTATGAAAACTGTTTGCAACTTGAGCACCTGACACCAAACCCCGTGGTGGCGCGATTCTGTTACTAATTTGTTACTTTGTTACACATGGATCCTCGCTTTAAAAAAAAAAAAAAAAAAAAAAACAACAATGTGGCTTATATTCATGTGCGGCTTATATATGGACACATCCCGTGGTCTACCTGACTACCCGGATGTGTGGCTTATAATCAGGTGCAGCTTATAATTGTGAAATTACTGTACTTAGAATATGTAAATGCTGCCAAGACCCATATGTGTCCAGCATTAATCTCAGATGTCTCATTACAAATTTAATGACTAACAACAGGTCTTTTAATGAGCCTTTGAGGAGCAGCTGAAGGAGAGCAGCTAGAACTTGGGCAGGCCAGAAGTAGAAGTATGATTTTGCCTGCACTTGCATGGGTTTTTTGGAACAGCTGGGAAGAGTTGGAATGTTTATACTACCCCAGAATAGATGAGCACAAAAACACAGAAACTTTAGGGAAATTATTATAATAGTCTTTCTGAAGTAAAAAAGTTGTCAAAGGACATCCTGTTTATCTCACCACAGACATAGCTGATATAGAATGAAACCTTTGAGAATCTTCTGTTTAGCATGGTGGCCAGAGGCAGATACCTTATTTCCATGACTTTTTAGCAGTCCAGACCAGGTAACACAGTGGCTACATTCAGAGAACTTTATATTTAGGTTTGGATTACGTAGATATACATTTAAGCACACAATTCTGTAAACAACTGTTCAAAACCTTCCTGAAACAACCTGGTTTTTTACTCCAACATATGAATCCTACTTCTCTCTCTGTTTATAATTTACAAAAAATGCAAAGGTGTAGGGGGGAAAAAATAATAATTAATTGAACTATAAAAAAAATAAATAAATACACTGAAAGGTGTGCAATACTTACCTGTAACTAAAGGTTTAGCCATGTGGAATACTCCGGTTACTGAGGTCTTCCCTTCATTAACATGTGCAGTGTTGTGAAACTCACGTAGATAATAGTATGTGTTTCTTACAGAATTCTTACATTGGAAGTTTGTTTTTATTCATTTCAGGATATAAGCCAGACAACCACTGGAGCTTTCAAACATTTGCCCTAAGACTAAAAATGTTTTTCATGTAGTAAATCTGAACATCCAGCCTTGACTTGTAAGTTTTCCTAATATCATGGATCCTGAGGCTCTAGATTCCCTAATGTTCTTATTCTGAGCGGTTGCTCCATAAATCATGTAGTAGGAGAAAATTACGTTGAAAGGGTTTTCCTTAAAAAGTCAGAGAGATTTAGGAAAATAGCCTAAAGAGATGGTCAGGCATGTAGCCAGAAAATTCTTCTCAAGCACATTGCTATGAAACTCTGCCTAGCTTTGGCCACTAGTTCAATGTTATAAAAATACCCAGTTTTGATGACTGAGCAGGATTCTAATGCTTTTTTTGCCCTAAATGTCTCTCAAGTGTTCATCACCTGAAGGAGATTTTTCTAATATTGGTGAAGAAATGGGGTTCTTTGTTCTATATATGTTTTGAATAATATCTCTGGGAAAGACAAATAGTGTGCCATCAGTCATACGTGTGACAGTTTCATATCTTTAACAACTTATGTTAGATATGAGAAGATGTGAGGAAAGGGAATAAATCCCAGAATAAATGTTCTGTATGCTTGCCATATGTACCTGCTCTACTTCCTCACCTGTTGTCAATATAGCAATATGTGACACAGAGAATTTGTACAGTGTAGTGTTCATGCAGGTGTCAAAATAAATTATTCCTATTTTCCATGCCTAATCCTATTGATCTTGCAAACCACCCCCCAAAACTCTTGAAAGTACATTAAAAAAAGTCTTTAGAGATGCTTGTATTTGCTGGGTGTTGAAATTCACTTACACCATGCTATTAATAGCAAATTTTAGAAGTATTTTTATGGTGTGTTCCTGCAGTGGAAGAGTACAAAGGACATGCTTGCTAAGATTGTTCTTGATTCATGATGCAGCCTTGCAAGAATTGGTCCTTGGGGAGATACTCTATTCTAAAACACATAGTCTGTGGTGTATTGCTGAACCACAGTGTATCTCAAACACCTTCCCAATGCACAAAAGGCAAAAAAACAAACTTTCAGATGCCATCTTACCCTCTGAATCCATTAAAAGCTCAAGACTACACTCATTCTGACATTTAAGTTGCTTTCTACTCATTGATTGTCTTACTCCAAGCCATGTCCTGTCCCCATTTCCAGTGTAGGACACTTTTAAACATGGGTTGACTCTACTAAATACCCACACAGACAATGATATATTGAAAATACTCCATTATGATGGATCCATTATAAAGAACTCAAAGAACAGATTGGTTAACTGTTTTCCTGAAACATGCGTGAAATTTGCTTCTCTTTTAGCCAAAATCTTTATTGGTTTTAAAGCTAGCTGTGCTGCTGAGAGTAAAAGTATTCTGCAATTTGCTAACTATATCCAAACCAGTCTGCTTACAAAATATATGTTTTAATTTTTTTGTAGTTGGATTTGACTTCTGTCATTTCTTTACATTTAGTAGCTAGTAGGAATATTTAGTTTCCTACTTTGCACAATTGCCAAAGCAATGGTTTAATTTTTTTAAAAATATATATATTTTTAAAATTCCTCACCCCTCAGAAGCAAATATATCCTAATTATAACTTCCAGAATGGTCACTTTGCTTTTGACTTTCTGCTATCAAAAATATGCTCAATGTCCTGCATCAAGTTTCAGTTCCCATTTTTTGACATCTTGATAGGATTTCCAAGAGTATTTTTTGGGTTTTTTAACTGCCTTATTATTTCTGCAACTTAAGGTATTCCCTTTTTTATGTTTTGGTGAAACTTCTCTAGGTGTTTGTCTTCTATAATTTTGCTTATCAATTGAAATATGTGTAATTGAGATTTGTATAATAAATAATTTGTAAAATTGTATCATTGAAATTTGTATAATTGAAGTTTTCCAAGCTTCATAAGTTTACTGAATGTAATATGCAGGTCATACTAAAAGATCCTTCAGTGAACATGGAATTATCTGAGAAGTCTGCACACGTTAAGGAGAGGGGAGAGGTGCAAAAACAAGCATTCCAGAAAAGGTGTACACAAATAGGAAAATATGTACAGCAAAGGCAAACATGCTGATTTTTACTGAGAGACTGCAACATATCTTTTGTAGTCTTGATACATTCCTTGTCTTTCTCTGTCTTTGAATCTGGAGAGATTTATTGCCCATTTCTGGTAAAGATGATGTCAAACAACAGGTTTGTCCAGGGCTCAGAGTTATACCAGTGTATATGTGCTGAGGATTCCTTCATTACATTGCTGAATCCAGATGCTGACCTTTTTTCTTTTCAGACAAAAGAAAAAGCTATTAATGCTTTTATCACATTCTTCATTTCATGCAAAAGCAATGAAATCTCATATTTCTTCACTTTTTTTAGAGAAGGAAAAATGACCATTTGTGGAAACAATGGGTGGTGTAAAAGGTATCATGCTCTTCCCAATCTTATCACAGTGCTATGCAGATGCTCTTTTCCAAGGCAGGTAACAATGCTGATATATCTGGTTCCACTAAACACAAAAAGTGTTTATCCTGGAGCATCTGAATATTTGGGTTTTCTTCTAATAACTGTCCCAGGCAGGAATACAAATGCCATTGATATTTCATTTCTGAATCTGAGCAGAATATTATGAAGGGCTTCTAGACTCATTCAAGACTTCAGACCTTGAACTTACTGACATTCCTTAGAATACCATAGGAAAAATTTCCCTTATTGGGTGGCATGAAAAGATAAGGCTAAAGTAAGTATAAGCTTTCTGATTAGATTAAAAACATGTTTAATATTATAATTTCTGTAACTATGAACTTTCTGTATGAATGAGTAGCAACGTAGGGATATATTTTTTATTTACTCAGACTAGAATTTTTCTCATTTCAAAAAAAAAAAGTGCTTTTGCAATTTTTGCAGAAAAAGGAGGTACAAAAGAAGGTAATGTTTCTACAACAATTAACCTTTCTTGTTTCCTGTTCCTATTCACACTAATTATCTCTCTTAGCCAGTTCTGGCATTTTTGCAACCAAGAAAAAAAGGACAGCAAAATTTGCTTCCTGCAGTTGTGCAGGTAACTTTTCAAATGTGCCTATCAGGCTAGAATTTCCTTCAAAGGCATGTAATTAAGGATCACAAAATAACTGTCAGGGTAGAAATGATGCTATAAAAATTTTTCACTTTTACCACAATCTCTGTATTGCTAAAAACCAGAATACAGATTAACTTCAAATCAATATATAGGAAATGCCCATTGAAAAAATATCGTTTGCAGCTGGGTGCATTAGAAAAATAATTTCTATACTTAAATATCCCTTCTCTCCTTATTGATACAGTTAATAGACTTTCATATCTGCTTAGTTCTGAATTTCAATTAATCTCATTTCATCTTGCCTGACTTAGATAAAAAGCTGCTTATACCTATTGAGAATGATTAGGTGTTATATTCTGTCTTGTTCCTGTGAAGGATTCCTAAATACCCACACAGCAACCCCTTCTGTATTATTTCTTGTTCTTCTATATGTATGTCCAAAATAAATAATTAACATTTCTACAGTACTTAGACTGAAGCTTTCACTGGTGCCTGATCATTTTGCAAGATGAATAGCAATTTATTTTCATAGCCCATTACTTATTTGTGATACTGGTGCAAAGCTATCCAGCTGTCAGCATCACCTCTGGTAGCACAATAAAGGTTATATTTGAAGAACACTCATTAAATAATGTAAGAGTTACAGTGAAAATATGAAAGGAAGATGGAAAGGAAGGAAATAAGGATGTTTATTTGCTTGGAAGGGGGAAATTGTTTCAGTTTGAGGAGTAATTTTGTTTTGTTTTGTTTTGTTTTGTTTTGTTTTGTTTTATTTTGTTTTGTTTCGTTTTGTTTTGTTTTAGTAGCTTTCTCTCTTAAATTAATTCCTGGAGAAAACAAATCTAAAGCATTGGATGTTTGTTGGCCTTGTTTGATGAATTCCTTTTATCATGGTTATTTGAAACAAGCTCAAACATCAAGCATAATCTTCCTGCTATATTATCTTCAATAATGCTGAATTAGCTAAAATTCACATATTGTAACAGACTGAAAATGGAGAGATGAATAAAGTTCAGCTCCTGCTCCTTGAACTATTTGCCCCCTAACCAGAATTCACACTTACACAGCAGGAAATATGCATCAACAATAGAGAGTTTATAGAGAAAAAAAAAAAAAAAAAGAGCTTTTCATGCAGAGAAAAATAATATGGATAATAAATATTGTATTATTTATTTTTTTGCCTAAAAATATAATGGAATATAATAGAAAAGAGGAATTTCCAATATTCATAGTGCCATACAGCACTGCTAAGATGAAGAGCTCTGGAAATTATGCAAAAGCTTTTCAGCTGTCTCAAAACATAGCAAAGCTTACAAATGTGATCAGATTTATGAAGTATCTCCATTAATAATCTTAAAGGTTCTTACTTCTTTTAGACACATAATGCATGTTAAATTGTATGAGAAGTCAAAAGGAGCTCCTGAAGACCTATGTGCCTCTTAATGTCTTCTCAAATATCTTTTATCAGCAAAACCTTGTTTGTGTGTTATGCACACATTGCATGATTTATAAACTCTTGAATTTAAAACTTGGAAAAATTTTAATGAGACAAAGTTTACCTTGAAACTGGTTGATGAAGACGAAATTTGGAAGAAATTTTGCCATGAAGTTATTGCATGTACTAGCATAAAAAGACAAACCATTTATTAATAAATTAATCCCTTATCATGTAAAGGCATTTCCCTCTTTTTCCCTATTCTTTCCCTCCTCCAATTCAAACTATTCACAATCTAATTTCGTTAATTAATCTAAATTTATTAATTAATGTAATTAATGTTGAAATTCTTCAAAAAATAGCGTAACTGAAAATGGATAGTAAGTCAAGGGACTTAACACAGTTTTTATCATAATGAGTGTTCTCTATTATATTGTTAGTGGGCTTTTAGGAAGGGAATAGAAGAGCTATTTTTAAGTCTGAGGAACAATCTTTTCTGTGAATAAATATAATTTGAAGGGACAGAGTTTCTCTGCAAAGCAAAATTCTGCCACCCTTCAGAGAAATAAAGAGATTTTTTTTTTTATTCCATAGTCAAATGTATTTAGGCTTCCAGAAGCCTTGCCTCTCCTTGGCTTCCTGAGCTACTCCTTTATGCTTTTTTTTAATAAGATATACTAACTAGCACCTCAAGATAAAAAGAGTTAATTAACTGAGCACTACATAAGAGAGTTCTCCTCCTACTAGCTTGGATTTTCTATATCTTATTAACAGGTCAAAATGTGTTTTAGTAAATAATAAAGACTATTATAAATCATAAACATTCAATCTGTAATTATCATGGCACATTAAACCAAATATTCAGTAACAAATATATTTAAGTAGTGTTGAAAGATGCTTAGAATGCTGAGAATCCTCTGTGGATGTGATTTTGAGAAGTGCTAACTTGCAAATGAAGCTTCAGGTACCTCTAAATCTTATTCGTAGGACTGAAGGAAAGAAGAGATACAGAATATTGAAGGTCTATTTCAGATCTAATACAAGCAGTGTTCATTTTTGTTGATTATTCCACGAAGGGATCAATTTACTGAATGAGTGAATGCAGAAGTGATGGTGGGGACAACAAAACAAGCACCTTGCTGGGGCAGATGCTGAGGCAGAAGCAAACAGCTGAATTTGGCATATTCGGGGTGTCTACAGGGGGCAGGTTTGCACCTAAATACCCTTTAACTAAAGACACTGCAAAACAAACAGCTTGGTAATGAGAGATGACCTCGTGCTGTGGAGGAGGAAGAGCACTTTCTTTGGGATATATCATCAGCTGCAGAACTTCTGTGTGAACACCATCCAGGTCGAGCAGTTGGTAACTACAGAAATTTCACGACTATAAGGCACATCAGATTATCAGGGGCACTTCTAGGTTGTCGGCAAATTTCCATACTCTGTCCATATATAAGGTGCACTGGACTATAAGGCACACGTTTTATTTGCAGCGAAGATCCATGCACAACAAAGTAATGAATTAGTAACGGAATCGCGCAATCGCAGGGTTTACTGTCAGGTGCCCAATTTGCAAACATTTTTCACAGATCGGCAAAGCCTTTAAATGCAGCCCCAGGTGCCCTCCCTGTGCTATGGGCCCCGGCATTCCCACCCACCCCAGGCACCGACTGGCACGGCGCTCCTGGCACGTGGTTCTTGTGTCTGGCATGTCTGTTGTGGCTCACCTCGCGGCTCACACTTCTGGGTTGGCAAATTTCTGAACATTGTCCATATAAGGTGCACTGGATCATAAGACACACTTTTGGGTTTCAATCAAAATTTAAATCAAAAGAGCGCGCCATATAGTAATGAAATTACTTAAATCTTTTCTGTTTCTCCTCTTCTACTAGTACTGCTGAGAAGTAACTGTTCTGAATGTTCATTTTTTTGTTACACAGATGACTGTTTAATAGCCCTTGATTAGCATGTTTTTCCATGGATTTTGACTAGGTCCTGTTTGAATCCATTTGTATTTTTGGAGACTGTAGCATTCTCTGCCAAGGACAATTTAGTTACCTCCTTTTTGCTTGTATGGAATGTCTCTGCAGTAATTCTCCTGTGTTCCCTGGAAAGCCTGCATGACACCTGAAAAACTAACTGCTTTAGCCAATCTAATTTTCAGTTAAAATACCCTTAATTTTGATGTAGTTCACACATTTACTTGGAATCATTACTAGACAGACATTTTTGCTTTGGCAAAAATATCAAATTTTAATCTCACTTAGGTTTTACATTTGCATATCTTCACTCAGGGTTTAAGCAAGAAATGTGTTGCCACATTCGATTTAAGGGTGCCTGGGAGGGTGGGAGGGGACACAGCCTGGACATGTGACCCAAGCTGACCAAAGGGATATTCCAGAGCTTGTGACATCATTCTCAGAATATAAAGAGAGGGGAAGAAGCAAGCAGGGCACTTTTGGGGTGATGGTTTTGTCTTCCCACATCACCATTGGGCATGATGTGCTGGAGATGGTTGAACACCAGGGAAAGCAGGCAATTAATGCCTTGTTTTTGCTCTCCTTGTGTGCACTGCTTTTGCTTTCCTTGTTAAACTATTTTTATCTCAACCCATGAGTTTTCTTGCTTTTACCCTTCTGATTTTGTCCCTGATCCTCTTTGTGGGGGAGTGACTTAGTACCTGAGCTGAAAACACAACAAACACTTGCCTTTAAAATATACATGCCTTGTATTTCACTGAATGCACATATAATTTCGGTCTAATTACTTCTTCCTCCATCATATAATCAAGTTAATTTTGTGATTTGATTATATCAAGTGCCAGAGATGTTGTCATCGCAAAACAAAAATAGCAAAAAGTTTTCTCAGCACCCAGCCTTCTGAAAAAAAAAAAAAAAATTAAAAATCAGTTTTTTATGGTAAAGCCCATTTTTCAGGCTGTGTTCCCTATCCTTCTCGCTTTCCAGCAATCCCTGCGGCAGGCAGGGGGATGCCATCCGGCCGTGCACCAGCAGGTGTCTCCCCTACACACGCACTGATTCCAGAGTTTGGGATGCAGGAACACATCCATGTCCATGGAGATTGTTGTGTGGGGAGGGCAGAAGGGACACACATACAGTGTGTTTCATTTCTGTAAGACTGGAAATACAGGGAAATAGAACGTAATTTCATACAATTCACGCTTTCCTGAGTCCTTTCAAAACTGAAATATCATAGGAGAAATATTGGAGTATAAGTTGTCATTGTTACCCCTCCACATGACATATTAATAACTTTCTGCTGAGTATGCACTGCAATAGTTGTGCAGAAAAAGCATCAAGCAGGATGGCTGAGAGGGCTTTTAGAAGTAAATATTCCATAGTATTTCTCAATGTACTTCTAACCACTGGGCTAGTGATACGACTGATCAGGATGGGACTTTCACATTTCCATAAAACCTGGTTTTTTACTTAATGAATCTATTCTATCAAACATATTTGACAACTACACATTAGAATGACAAAATAGTCAAAAAAAGCAACGGGAATCTAATTAAAAGTAATTCATTAATAACAACTCTGTTTTATCTTGTTTCCAAATTATTGTTAAAACATAAACCTCACTTCATTCACAAACATACAATAAATAATTTCAAGATTCACTGGCTTTATAGCTTTTTTAGATCCAATTCTGACTGAAATTTTACCCATCACTACCCTCAGACTTCTGTCTTGAATTTTGTACATGAAATACCCCTGGATTTCTGAAAACCCAGAAGAAAAAATAATTGTGCTTCCTGAGATCCTGGAAACAGAGGGAATATGGCTGTCTACAAAGGCCATGGGAAGAAGTGCCCATGCAGAGAGTGTTGTGAGCAAAAGTTGAAGGAATAACATCTGCATGCAGCCCCCAAGAGCGGGGGGATGCACAGAACTTGAGCTGGCCTGGAAACTGTAAACTGAGAAAGGATGTGATCAGCGTGGGAGGAAATATGGGACAAAAATATGGGAAGGAAGTGCTGAAGAGTGAGAGGAGCTTTATGAGCTCCCAAGAGGGCTGGGGAGAAGGAAGTCTGAGATGGGAAAATTTGTGTGGGAAGGTGCTGGAATGAGGAGGAGGAGGAAAAGGGCATTACAGGTAGGACAGGAAATTCTGGGGTGTTTAAGAATCAGGTCAATAGGACAGGGAAAGGACTGGAATTTGGGGAATAAATGGTATGAGATCATCTTCACTACCTCAGTGTCTTCTTTTTTTTAAATATTAGCATTTAAGTAATTGTTTTCAGCTTTTTATAAAGCCTCTGTATAAAAGGCTTCAGAATCTGCAGTGGACATAAGCTCCTATCGGCAAAGTCCTGAGATATTGTACCCAAATAACGTAATCTGAAGTGTTAATTCTGGCACACAACCTCCAGTGTAAGCCTCAGAGCCACACTTGCCATCAGCATGATCTTGTTTTAACAGCTTGCAACAACAACAACAACAAAAAAAAAATACTTGAAGCACCTGTTATATTTACTTTGTTCAGACTGGCAGTAATGGAGAACTCTCAGTGTTTTGTGGCTTCCTTTAAAAATGAACAGAATGCATTCTAGTCATACCCAGCAAAGCAGATGAAAGGGACAGTCAATATTGCAAGTTTGTTGAAGGGCACAGCTTCAGAAGAAAAAAATCTCTGTTAAATTCAAATTGGAGAACTATTTTGGTTCAAAAAGTGCTTCCATAAAAACCCAAGAATATTTCTGTTTTTACAGCTGAACATTTTTTTTTCCTCAGAGTGATCCTTTCAATTTTTAGCTGCACTATTTTTTTTTAAGTATAACTTTTTCTAAGACAGTTATTAAAAACTTAAGGAAAATAAATATTTTGGGTCAGAAAGCTTCCCACTACCCTTCAAAAATGCTTGCGGTTTTTCATTCTTCCTACTGAACTAAAAATACCAGTATTTGCAAATATATAGAAAGGGAAGACAGTTGGTGGCAAGCCCATTAGCTCTGGGAATAGTTTAAAGCATCTCTCCATCTTTCACCCCTGCCCACCAGCCTTCTCATCCTTATATCAACACCAAAACAAAGCAAAACAAACAAGCTTTTATGAGTTCTGAAATTATTTAAGATCCCCACGTCTGCTCCAAAAAGAATTTGTGTATTTGGCTGCAGAGACAGTAAGTGACCTCTAAGAAACCATCTGTGAGGACACAGCAGGAATGGGACAGCAAGGAACAGAGCAAAGCCCTTCACAGCATCCGGGAAGGGAAGGACATGGAGCCAAAGACAAATTTTCTGCCTCAGAGACCCACACAGGAGAAAAACTAAGCACAGAACAGGTCCAGAGACCCTCAAAGAGGCAGGGCTTGGTGTCATAGGCTCAGCTTAAATGAGCAGAGCATCTAATGTGAGGCCAGTCAGGGATGGTAAATCCCATTAGCACCCTCAGGGCTCTGCCATTATTCTGCAACAGATGAACTGTGATTTTTATATGCTTTTTTAAGAAGCACATGACTATTAGGTGTGTTAACCTCAATAAGAGTGAAAGGGGTTAATGTTTTTTACTTAAAATTTGTGACGTGCTAAAGGTATGCATAAGTCATGTCTAAATTCAAACCTAGTGACTTTTTATTTAATTGGATTTGGGACTGAACTTTCAGCTAGCCTGTCAAGTGCAAGATATTAAAATGCATTGTTGCATGTTGGTGTAAACTGATTATTTGAAAATTCCATAGGGGTAGATTCAAACAGTGCAATGCTTATCCATTTTCACAGTTAGGCTGGCCACTCTTGCATAGGATTGGATTGGTAAAGCTGTGTTTAAGTGTCTGCAAACAGGAATAACACAAAGCAAATATAAAATGCCTATGAACAGATATCCTTTAGGAGTTAGCTTCATAGATGGTTTTGAAGCATTTAAACCAGCAACCTGAATCTCTCAAGAGCTAAATAGCATTAAAAATTGGCCAGAAATGCAGAGGCTACTTCAAAATATAGACTTATTTTCTTTAGATATTTCTACCCCTTTCTCTCTTTACATAAATGCTGGAAGATTTTCAATAAGTATTGCTAATAAGGGAATATTTCACTGTTCTAAACATTAAGAATCTTCCTGGAAACTTTTCAAAGAATCCTCACAAGTCTTGCTTTTTTCTTTTACTTCATAGTAGTACACTTGGAAGTCTCAGATTAAGCTCATAAACTTTAATCATATATTACTTCTCTATAGTTGCCAGTGTCCAAGGCCTGAAGAAGCAGGCAAGATACTTCTTTGTTTTTCTCTTTTATTTTATGGGAGGGTTTTTTTTGATCCTGTCTTTTCTGTTTGCTTTTTTTCCAGTCCAAATCTCCTGACTGGGTTGAATACATGATCCAAATAAGAGCTTATTTATCATGCTGTTTGGTGATGGATGCTTGGTGATTGCCTGCCATTCTTTTCTGACTGTAAAACTGAATTAGATTCCACACCGTGCAAATGTACACAATGCACATTGTAATGGCAGCTGGTGGAGAGCTGCTGTAGCCAATTCTGGTTCTTTTTCCAGTCACAACTTCTGTTTCTTGTCTTCTGTGTGCAGTTCTCTGCCACCCCTCCTCCCAACCAGCACCTTAAAGAAAATGTAATAAGTACCAGGCAAGGGCACCAGCTGGTCCTGTTTTCTGTCCATAGATATTCATAGTCTCTGACTGGAGTCATGGTCCCCTAAAAGCCACACTTACACAGGAGAAGAAAAAAACTCACTGTATTTTCTTCATCACAAAATGTTAAACAGTTTAGGAAATAGTTCTTGTTCCAATGGTGATCCTTCTTAAAATAATAAAATATAAGATTCTTCAAAACATTAACTCATACATGTGCAAACACAGTATAAGCATGGAGCATAATTTTATAACTATTTAACTTCCACATAACTTTATTTTCTTGGAAGGACTGAGCTGCTGTCTACTTGTAACTAAACAGGTTTAAACTTAGAAATACTGATATTGGTTTT
Organism: Sialia sialis; assembly: GCA_009812075.1. Taxonomy (NCBI): domain Eukaryota; kingdom Metazoa; phylum Chordata; class Aves; order Passeriformes; family Turdidae; genus Sialia; species Sialia sialis. Next base: position 2,001,128 of record VRYO01000180.1, on the reverse strand, counting down.
AAACAGCAAAGATGTTCCTAATAGTTATGGAAGTTTGTTGTACAGTAAGGCTAAGTTTGAACATGGAACATAAAGGAATACAAAAAACGTAACTTCAATCTACCCTCTTATTGTTTTGTTTTGTTTTTTAGCTTTGTCTTTGCTTTCTTCGTGGATTGTCATTTTTAAGGTTCAAAGTTCCTTTTAAGGTTCCTTTTTGTCTGAGGGACGTTTTCAACCTTGCATTGTGTTCTCATTTCTACTAAGAAGTAGAGATCTGAGACAATCCTTACAGGTTCCATTTTTGAATTTCCCACTGTGATACCACCCTATGTGAATAACTGTTGGTCAATCTATGACAATAAATACCTTGAGGTGGCTGCATAAGTCATGGGCCAGAGGTACTTTGCAAACTGCTGCAAGGTGACTGACCATGACTGATTTACTGTTCAATGGTGTTAAATAGATTCTTTCCTTTTAGCTGCCACTTTCTTGCAGTTATTAAGACAGAAGCTGAACTGCTTTTTCCTATTCTCCTTGGTGAGTTATCACTTCATTTAAAGTTCAAAAAGGGTATGTATTTCTGAAATAGTCTGATAAGTTGTGTTTACTATGCTGCAGGTCTGAGGTTAGGTCTTACTTTCTCACCATATTCCTCATCAGTGTAAAGAAGTGCTTTAAGAACAATTTTTAATGCCTAAGGTTTTTAAACCTAAGTTCATTTGTGTTTCCCTCTGAAGAAGCTTATTTTCTGCCTCTGCACTTTCTCAAATACTGTAGAATACAGAAATTTTACCTGTATCCCTGTTCTGACTAACCTCTCTTGTTGGCCCTTTTAATTTTCAGAGGCATATATTTACAGTTTGCAGTTGGGATTAACTATATTTTTATTGTACAAAATATAATTTTTTTCAATTAGTTTGAACATTTAAAAAAGTTTCATCTTAAAAGAAATCCTCCAAAATGGGCAATAATATTTTTATAGAGATCATTTTGCTTTCCTTAATACAAGAATAAGGAAAAGAAAGGAATTATGGATTTGAATCTGCAACTCTTATACACTTGGTTTTCTGAGGCCATCTCTTGCTGCCCAGCCCTGGATCTTCCATGCAGTACCATGCTTCTCAGTGTTATTTTTTTTTCCCCTTTTGTGATCTCTTTTTATCCCTGAGATACAAGAGCTTCTGACACAGTCACCTTTACCAGCTTTGTGATCATTCCCCTGCCCACTGGGAATTTTGCAGTGCTGCACTCCGACTGCTTTGGTTCCATGCTATAGAAAATCATGTGTGAAATGAATTTGTAAAACTTGAGAATCCAGACAACATATCCTATTTTCTACAGTTCTCAATACCTCCATTTTCTGATAAAAAAAATAACTCTTTTTTTATTAGCTCTGTTTTTGTAACTTTTATAAGGAAAATAGGCATGCAGACTATTGGATTAAGCATCATATTTCATTAAAACATTTCAGGAAATAAAATATTTAGTAAAAAACTGGTCCAAGATGCAGAGGTAGGTTTAGATTCAAATGTAATGATCACACTAATATTCTTGTATTATCACATCAGTCCTCTTTTTACAGTGTCATACTGAACATGGTACCAATTTGGGTATCAATGTTTTTAATTTCCTGTTCTCTATCACCACTCATTGTTTCCCCAGTGGTTGCTTTTCATCACATTCATTGTTTGGCAACTTCACCCAGTACCAAGTTTCCTCATATTATATGTCTTGGTTTCTGTGCAAGTTTCATAATGCCCAGGCTTCCTTATTTTATGTGAAATAGGTGCTGACTGCACCAAGAACAAATCACACACTGAAAAATTTACTGGTCTCATTTGTCAGGAACATTTCTCTCCCTGATCTCTTTATGATCTTCACAAATATTTGCAAAGGTAAAGCATGAAATCCAATGAAAGGGTTGGAGGGGATATGAAAAGAGAAAATTTGTCAGTTTAAAGCCTCACATCCAACAATATCCTGAAAGTTGTCTGCACCATGTTTAAATTGAAAGCAAGGGAGAAAAACATTCAGAACATACAGATGATAAAGAACAAAACAGACTATAAAAGGGAGACAGCTGGAGACAGCAATTCTGAAACTATAATCTTCCTTTAGTATATCTAAAACAGAGCAATCATTTCACTTCCCTGACATTAGCAAGACATAACTCTGATTGTCTGAAAAATCTGACTTTGTTGTGATCCTCTGTGTGTAGGTTTTAGTCCTTGGTGACACTGTAACTACTGAATGCATTAAAAATCAAATAGACAGTTATTCTGCATGCATTGTCACAGGGTACTGAAGATAAACATCTCTGACCTATAAAAAGTGAAAAGAACAAGGAATGTTATCTGCATTATAACAGGAATAATTAGTTAGAAATGTCATAGAAGTAGAGCATCCTTGTCAAACATAGGAAAAAAAAATCCTCACAACCTGGCATTACCTCGTGTATTCCTGCTACTCTGATCACCTCTGCATAAATCTAAAGTCTGAGTTGAGCAGAGTTATCTTGGTTTATTCTATCACAAGTATGTTTAAATGAGTCTATGTGAACCCAAAAAATTCAGTGAGAAAAGAGTTGGAAAGTAGACATTGAGACAGCCCATTTTAGGGAGGATTGTGCCAGAGTCTCCAGACTGCAAAAACACTCCTGATGGTTCAGCATCATTGCAAAAGACATGGTAACTCAGGCCTAAATCCGAGCCAGCAGAGGCAGCAGCAGGAGGCATATTTGCTGAATATGAAGAGCAGATTCCATTCCCATAGACATGAAAATAGAAAGGAAACATGAAGGAGAAAGCTGTGGGGTGTGCAGGTGGTATAAAGCAATATACTCACTGAAATGAGAGACTGATCTTTCAATATGTGTGAGAAATAATCTTATCAGGACATAATTTCACTAAAGTGTAAAGCACCAAGCTTTAAATCTTCAGTGGAAAACATCATTACAATTTACTCTACCAGAAAGCCTTATTTAATAAAATGAATGCACATTTATTTTTTTTTTCTTATTGCATGTGTTCTAAAGAATGGGCATTTATGCCTCTGCCTTGCCTTGCTCTAATTCTTCTATAAGCAGAAAAACAAAAAGCACTTAAACCCTACAGTTCTGTGTCCAATTGCTAAAAAATAAGTATATTCTCTTGCTGTAATTTTGCAGCTAGAAAAATGATAGGATGCCACCCAGTGCTTATAGCGATTTGGAGGAATCTATAAACTCCATAAGCCAAAAAAGCTTACTGGTTTGCTCTGAGACCTCACCTTATTTGCCTAAACATCAGAGCCAAGCACCATGTCAGATTTCTGCATGAAAATGAGAGAAGCAATAAAGGGAATGGTGTGGCCAGGAGGGGGTCAGTCCCTTCTCCCAGTGACAGGACAAAATAACTGAGCCTTCAGCTGCACCAGGAAAGGTTCAGGCTGGACAGCAGGAGGAATTTCTTCATGGGAAGAGCTGCTGAGCACCCAAATGGCTTGCACAGGGAGATGGTGGTGCCACCATCCCTAAATGTGTTCAATAAATGACTGGGCATGGCACTCGGGGCCATGGGCTGGTTGGCACGGTGCTGATCAGCCAAAGATGGACTCAATGATCTCAGGGGTTTTCTACAACTTAAATGATTCTCTAATTCTGTAATTTAAATATATACAAAATCTTTCTCCAATGGTTTTTTATCATTGGAGCAAGTATAAGGTACATATAGGTCTGTGATGTCTTTGATTTTACTTATAATGCATTAATTTTTTTTTGGCAAAATGCTTCAAAAGTTAAGTATCATTTGGAATACAGCCTCCTGGTCATAATATCCTTAATTGCCTTCAACATTTGAAGAAATTACATTCACTTTTGGTGTGTGTATGTGCATATATATATATATATATATGTGTGTGTGTGTGTGTATAATCAAAATATTAATAATAATGTAAATGAAAAATAAGAGAAAACCTACTTGATTTAGGATTCAATTTATTTTAGATGTCTGAAAAACTGCAAGAGATAAAGCCTGTTTTCAGACCAATAGAAATTTTAAACATTGGGCAATACCCCAGATATCTAGATTTTTTTCTACTTAGGTGTTAAAACATCAGTGATGAAGCTCTTTAGAATTGGGCTAAACTCCAATAAGCATAAGCAAATCATAAATTATGTAATTTTTTTTAAAAAATCAAGATACTGATGCAGTTGCAGATTGCTTTTTGGGCAATTAATTCTTTAGTTTTGCATCTTTTCTCTTTTTAGGCATTTTTGGTCCTTGAGGTTATGCCTGAGGCAAGCTTTTTAGAGCTGACACATTTTAATCTGGGCCCTTTCACATCTCTGTGATGCAATCAGGGTTATCAAGAAGTTTAATTTTCCTCTTTTTGGCTGCAGATGAGCGGGTAAAAATTCATTTATACTATTATGTTAGGTATTTTTATTTAATTACTATGTGGCACAGCTATTGTGTTTTGAAGAGATTTTGGAATTAAGAATTTGGAATTAAGTGACAAGGAAATAAAATCAAAAAACAACCCAACACACAAACATTTTCCTAGCTCTTTAAAAGCAGAAACAATATTAGTTGTCTCTACATAATTCACATGAGGTGCCAGGCCAGCTTCTCAGAAAGCAACATTTCCATTTTCATTTACAATTTCCCCCAAATGTTTCATTAAAATTCAAAGACTATGCTAGAAGATAAACTAACACACTTTCAGGTACAGAGGTTTGGTGGCTGGGTTTGGGTGGGTTTTTTTTTTTACTTTTAAACACGTTACCTTCTTCCTTTATCTTTTTCAGCAGCTGGCACTTCTAAATGACACAATTTTTTAAAACTGCTGAATTTCCAAATTCAGAGCACTAAATAAAGGCTGGTGACATGTGACAGGGGCACATTCTGCTCTCCCATGGCCTTTCCTCCACGGTTCTGCCTCCACTCCTGCTCAGCCCATGGCCCTTCACTGCAGAGCCTGATTTTACTGGTGATGAAGAGATAATGGACCCTCTGAGAAATAAGACCCTGTGTAATAATGGTCCACCCTACAGAAGTAGTCCATTTTAATTTCATGGTTGTTGCATTATCCCACATGTTTTCTCACAAGACACTACAGCAGGATCACAGTAATTACACCATTGGTATGTACATAAAGCAAAATTAGCTTTAAAGTGTTATTTTTGAACTACTTTCTTTCCCTAGGTTGTATAAAGCATAAATTTATAATGACTGAATCTCCCATTTTCGCTCCTTTTTTCAGGTACAAAAGCATTTTTATTCTATTTATGCTCAAAGCTAAATCTAAAGGCTTTTGTTTCAGCACAAGCAAGGGACCTGAGACTGAATATACTGTATACATGGGCTAATATTAAATGGCAAATCATTTTGAACCAGTAAAATTGAAAAGAAAGGGATATTCATAAAATAAAGAAAAAACCAGAGAATTTTTAGTAAGTTGGTTTTCTTGTTTTTCCTTAAGATGTATTAAATGTATTTTATTTCTTTGGGGTTTTTTTTTTAGGAATCCTGTCACAAATGGTTGATGAGGCTTTTGTTTAGGTAATGTAGCTAAAGTATTGATTATCCTTAATAGAGAAATCTGAAACTTTTAAAATCATCCTTGCATATTTTAATTATGCGCAAAAAATTATATCCCTGCTTGAAAAAAGACATATATTCATGCTACTGATGTAAGCCTAAGAAACTCTGTCATGATTTTTTTTTAAAGTTAATTTTTGACATTTGCAGTTTCTTGGTGGATGTTTTGTATTTCAATAGACCTCTCAAAGAAAAAGCTATTTTGACAGTGAAAAATTTTGAATGGGCTGGTGCATGAGTTCACTTTAGCAATTGACCAGTATTATGAGGTATTGACCAGTGTTATTAAAGTCACGGGAAAAAAAAACACAAAAAACAGTCTACAATAAAGCACCACGAGAACATCACCACAGATATTTAAAGTAACTCCTCAGAATTAAAAGATACCCAAAGCCCAGTCTGCACATGCATGTGTTTGACTCAGTGCCATGTCTCTGGAGCAGATGCTTGTCAACAATAGAACAGTGTTCTCTGAGGATATGGTCCCCATTTCAAAGGATTTTAGACTGTGGGCTTCTTAAATTTGAGTTGTAGATCTATATTTCCTAATAGTTCTTGATAGACTTTCATGATTTTTCCTAAACACTTTAATCGAGGGGGTTTGATTTTCGGATCTGTGAGCATCTACTCAACTGCACTGTGTATTTGCTGTTCTAATCTACGCTACTGACAATAATTTTAGCAATACCACTTATAAGGGAAATATTGAATCTCAGGTATGTGGAATGATTTCAAAGAGAGACATTCTATGAGCAAACTAAAAGGATATACCAATAATTTCACACTTACTGTCATAAGTCACTAGCATGAGGGAAAAAAAATTCATAATTATGCTATACAAATAAACGGTGTCAGGACAGTATTCCTGTTGTAAATTCCTTATGCAACCCACTGGTTCATCCTGAGTGACTTTTCCTAGCTAATAGCTCTGTGGAGACAGAAAAAAATGGCATGGAACCTACTGATTGTAAGCAATCAGTTGTAGTTGTTGTTTGAGTGATGAAGTATTTTGGCCACTTTTAAGATGGGAAGGTAGTTGGTTTTGTTGTGTGACTTTTTCATTTACTATAATAAAAACCTCAACATTTTTTCAAGCATCAATTCCTTTTATCACATTTTATCTGTCTCCCTATTATTTTCAACCCTCTCCAGGCATTTACAGATCATAAAAGATGTGAATCTTTATTTTTTTTTTACATTTCTCCTACTGCTTTGTGTTTAAACATCTTCCAGAGGTTTAGCTGGTACAGGATGTATTCTCATTCTCTTTTTATTTAATTTTTCCAGGTCTGTTCAGTGTCAGAATTCTCAAAAGATTAAAACGACAAGACTTTTAAAGTAGGCTTCAGTTATGACCACAAATCCCTCAGTCAGGGAAGGAGAAAAGGGGGATAAACCTGAAGCTAAGTCAGGAACCTGCCTTGAACGGTTACTTTTAACCTGGTTAATCTTTTGATGTAAGAGTTGCATCAGAAGCAAAGGTTAAATCATGTTCCTGCTTGCTGATGCTGGCTGGTCATCTGTTGGTGGGCACCACATGCCGCCTTCCTGCACACATCCCTGGAGGTGTGTAAGAGGAGCAGCTCAGGGGAGTTTTATCTTCTCATTCAAGCCAAAGAAATGAAATTCTTCAAAGTGCAAAACACACTTTCACCCGTCTTTCAGTATGCATTTGAACAGATATGCCTCTTCAGAATTAGTCTTCCATAACACTCTTGAAATTTTTATTTTCTAAGGTTTTTTTGGGAACTTTATGGTAGTCTGCAACATGGAATCCCTACAACTTCTGCTAGAATGGGGGAGTTTTGGAGTGTTGAGGGCCATTTACTTTAGTGACATTGAGACCATTTAGTCCCCTTGTCAGGTACACAGCAATAGATTTCTTGTTAACATTCAGAAAAACAGTGTAGTGGTTAAACATTAGTAAATAAAGTCTAGTGGAAAATAACCCTGTGGTCTACTAGATCTCCACTGCTACTTTCTATGGTGGCTTAGATGTAAAAAAGCAAGCAAACTAGCAGAAGTGTAAAAAGGAAGATGAGAGCTGTTCACTGAGAAAAGAAACTTGCATAGTAAGGACTACAATGGGTACAACAGCCATTAAAATAGAAAGATGAATAAAAGCAGGATTCTCTACCTAGGATATTGCTGTGTGTACCTACTGCAGGATCTATCCAAAGCTCACTGATCCAATCCTCATTTAGTCTCATTCCCCCTCCACACACATAATTTTTTCCCTTTCTGTGTACACTAGACAGAGACTTACAGTAAACCAGATAATAATTCCTGGATCCATTTTTCTACATCCCATTCAGATGTAGTAGGTTTTTAAATTAACCCTTTACATGCAAACCACCAAATATTTATAAGCAAAAATTATAAGCTTTTCTAAGATCTTGATCTGTTAATATCTTCTGAAATGCTTTAGTTTCATTTGGTTTGATTAAGCCTGTACATTTTATCTATTCAGAGCATTCTCAGCACTCCAGTTTTACTAGACAGCATGTTGAATTTCCACATCAGTTCTTCAGCTCATTAAAATGTGTATAAAAAATTATGTCACCTCAATAAGATATAAAGGCACACAAGTGGAGTTGGAATATTATCACTCTTTATGTAGACATTAGCATAGATGTTTATCAGGTACATAATCTATAATTTTGTTTTTTGTGATAGTATTTCAGTAAAATTATAAAACCAACTCCAAAGCAACTGAGTGAACTGAGAAGGTCTAGATGACAGAAAACTTATGTGGTCTGACATGTCACTAGCAGGGCAATGCCTCAATATTCTTTGTTTTGTACCACACTTGGAAATTACAGGAGCTGGTTTCTTTAAAATATTTTTGTTTTATTCATTTGCTAAATCATTCCAGGGGGATCAAGAGCCCTGTATATAATGTTCTCTTCACCCTGCAGAGCTCAAACCCATACCTCCAAGGAATATCTATAATTTCTGAGTGGAAGGGAATATTTCTCCTGTTGTGGTTGTCTCATTTAGCATAAGAGAAATAGTTAATTGGAGCATGAATGTCTAGGAAACTGAGAACAGGTCATGCATTCTCCTTTCTCCTCAGTGCAGGTTTAGTGTTTCTTCCAGTGATTAATGTAAAAAACATTCAGTCTGGAGAGTCTGGCATTCAAAAATCCTTACTCCCTCTCCCTTTCTTGTCTCTGGAGTGCTTTAACCAGATAGTCAGGATCAAGATATGTTTGCTTGCCAGTCCAAAGTGTCAACTGTATGTTCCCAATAGAAATTTTTAGACTACTCATCATTTTGCTTAGTATAAAATTAATTGGTGCGTATTTTCTTCTGTGTAGGGACTATGAGTTTTAAATTTCTCCCCCAGAAACCGGATGTTTGATTTTAGTCAATGTGTAGTCTTCCACTGGGCCCAATATCTTCATCCTGAGATGCATTTTGAGAACTGATGTTTGGAATGAACCATGCAAGCAGCACCTAGGTAAATTACAAAGTAATATTTTCATACCAGAGACACGCAGGTAGGATTTGGTGTAGTCCTGTCTGTCTCTAAAACTGCTAGTGGGACTGGTGCTTTCATGCTCTTTCTTTTTGACTGTATTTTTTACTGTGATATGAAACTGAAGATTAAACCAATGGCATGAGCTTTATGTTCTGCTTTAAAAAGAGTGAAATGTGTAACCACACTTGTCACACATTTAGAAGGGAATTCTCTAGTCTGGAGGAAGTAGCTCAACATATTATCTCCTAGTGTCTCGTGCTTTATTACCCATGAAGCTGGCAGATCCATTGTTTCTGAAGAAAACTGACACAAAAGAAAGTTTAATCAAAATCAAAAGCAGTTGTTTAGGGCTAGGGCCATGTCCAGTCTTCCCATAGAGAATATTATAAACATATGTTCATCCTTGTTCACAGACTCCTCTTTCAGTCCTGCTCCCTAAACCATAAGGAACATCAAATAAAACTTTGAATGGACGAGGACTATAAACAAAATAATTTCTAAACTTTGTTTATTGATGATGCACAAAGACTTTTAAAAGTGATAGTAGATTATTTTTATGACTAACATTTGCCACTGAGTTTTTTCTTTCATTCATGAATGAACTCTGATTTTATCTGAATTGCTTTCAGATCAGTAACAAAAGCTGATGGATACTTACCATGCATAATTATCAAGGTATGGATTATTCCCTGGCAGTCACAATAAGTCCCTTGTTCTACCAAATGACAAAAGTGTTATTCAATAAGAATGTGATGAATAAGGCAGTTCCTGTCTGAAATCATAGAGGTTTGGAATAAAATCTATCTATATGAGAAATCCATCTGTATGAGAAAATATTCATGAGTACTTTGCAGCTGACAGAGTCTCTGTGAATTATGAATAACACAGCTTCAGTCTTCAAGACAATCAAACCTGTTCCAACACTCTGGTCAATTCTACAGTGTAAATATTATTATAGTAAGAAGAGCTTAGGATCAGTGTCAGCCCAGGTAATAAAATCTTAGTGGTTCTATGACTGGAGTCATTGCCTTGGCCATAATCAAAAGACAGTCTATTCCTCACCACACTTCTTAGGCATCCACACCATGGAATGGTAAGATCCATTCTCATTAACAACAAGCACTAGTACAGTAATTTCTCACTGATAAGCCACACCTATTTCACTGAAGAATTGACCCAATCCTGGAAGTGCAGCTAATCACCAGGTGTGGCTTATTTATGATAAATTCCGGAGAATTGTCAACTCGGAAGTGCGAGTTGGGTGGGTGGGGAGCTGCCTCGGAGCCGCTGCCAGGTGGGCGGCAAGCTGGAGCCACTGGCAAGCGGGTGGTGAGCCACCGCCGCTTTCGAGGGGCGAGACTTGGCGCTTTCGCAAGGCGCTGTCACTTTTGCACGGCAAGGCGCTGCTGCTTTTGAGCAGCATGGGGAGCCACTGCTGCTGCCATGCAGGCAGAGAGCCGCCTCTGCTGTCGATCAGGCGGGGAGCCGTGGCAGCCAGCACCGGGGGTGGGAGTGCTGGGGCCCACGGCACCAGGAGGGCACCTGGGGCTGCGTTTAAAGGCTTCACCAGTCTGTGAAAACTGTTT
>VRYO01000180.1:1891269-1989497 GCA_009812075.1 Sialia sialis | reverse complement strand
CTACCCGGAGGTGCGGCTTATAATCAGGTGTGGCTTATAATTGTGAAACTACTGTACATATCACAAATTCAGAAGACCAGAACTCAGTTCAGAAGTGAATTATTGCATCAAAAGGGAATTTCCAAACAACTGTACCAGCAATTTTTTCCAAATATGAGTGAACTAACTGTAGACTCTGTGCATATAATTATTGATTAAGCAAGGATTCTTGATCACTTACCTGATCTCAAGACTTCTGAAAGCAAAGGAGCAAACTTAATTCCATAAATTTTAATTGATACTGTATAACTTCTTGAGCAGAAAATTTTAAAGCTACCATTTTATTGACATCCACTTTCAAATTAAAAGGTCAAGGAGAATGAGGAAGGAAATTTATTAATATGGTTAAATTAATCTAAGTGATATTTTAAACTTTTAATTTTGTTAAATCTATTTAGAAAAACACAATTTGCTTATATCCAGTCTGACTTGTGCTTTTTTATATGATGAGGAAATATAAACCTGGTGAAATAAGCAGGAATATCAAGTTCAGCTAATACACAGCACATGCTGCATTGCGTTTCTTTTAAACATTTTATTTGGTGTTTCATAAAGAAAAGGCCCCACAGAAAACTAACCAAAGAACTGAAATACGAAGCTTCTTTCTCCAATACATTTTTGGTTTGTTTTTAAAGCAATTATCCAAAGTGCTCTAATTGTTACTTACTTTAGGAAGGGTTTAGTACTGCAAGACACAGACCAGACCAAAGATATTTTGAGAGTTTTTAGAAAAAAAACCCACAGTGATGCCAGGCTGTTACACCTATGGAGCATTTGGGTTTACATGGATTTTACCTCTTGCAGGCAGCGGGAAAAATAGAAGTCTGCAACTTTGGCAGTTTACTTTAGATGATGCATTCCATTTCGTATAAATTTGTTACAGTAGTTAAGCAAAACAATGGTGCTTCTATTTCCAACCCATGTTGTTTTTTAACATGTACCAGACCTGCCATGCAGGCAGCCTGCCTGCTTGCTCTGAGAGAAGGTTTCATATTCCAAAAGGCTTCCATCCCCCTCCTTCCTAATGCTGAAAATAAATCAATTTCATCTGCTGGTAGTTTCATTTCTTCTTCCCTCTCCTCCTTTTTTTTTTCTCTTTTTTTTTTTTTTTTTCATTTCCCTCTCCTTCCTTTGTGGGCTGCTTTCCACAATGCCATATGGCAGCTGAAGGCAGGGTAGAGCAATGATCTGCATTTTCAGCTCTAACAAAAGATGCAAGAGTGTCAAAGAGGCTCATGAATGCATGAGACATACAAGTATAGAGAAGTGCCTCCAGTCCTGTCAGGAGGGACTAAAGGGAAGCCTAATAAACCTGACGTGGCTTTAGTGCAGAGAAAGGCAGCAGTGCTTCTCTCACTAGTTCATCTCGCTCCCATCCATCTCCCCCCAGCCCCCTCTCCCCTCCCACCCCTTTGGTTCCATGCCAAAATCCCATTAGCTCCATTAATGACATGTGGTTCAAAGTAAAAGCATGTGGCAGAACAAGAAAGGCACAGAATCAGCCATCCTATCCATTCGTTTTTGATACATGTATCACGAGATGCAAGTATTTCAGTAGGGGCCGTGTCAGCCTGGCTATGTGAACAGCAAAGTGAAAAAATGCAGCATGAGGCTGTAATCAGTTCCTCAGCTGTCCTAATTCATCTCCCCAAAGTCTTAACATATGAATAGTTGAAACTTAATTTTAAAACGCTGACAAAGTTTTCAGCATTTGTATTCAAAGCGCAGCTTGGGCTTTGTCTGCCCCTCGCCCTCCCCGAGATTTGAGCTGGCTTAAATGCACTCCTGAGTGGCTTTGTGTGGCAGAATGAATGCAGGCTGAACCACTGCAACCACTTAGGACTCCTTTAGTTAAACAAAAAAAAAAAAAAAAAAAAAACAAGGCATGGCTGAATTTTGTGTAAGGGCTGCCTACGATAAGGTTTGCTGTATTTCTGAATTATTTACACCAAATGTGTAACTTGATTTGCCCTCTCATTTCTATAACAAAAAAAAAAAAAAAGTCTATTTTCAAACTAAGTAAATCTTAGTTTTGGCAAGCAAGCAAGGCAGTGACTGTTGCATTTATAAGGCCACACTATATTTTATTACAACAAAGTTGTAGAAAAGTACAGTAGTATTGATTGAGTAAATAATAAATATCCTGAGGTTTTTTCCTTGTGCATCAGGACACTTCTGTTTAGTCCACTGAAAGTCAACAAAGAGCAAAATCTCATTCAGAAGTCAGCAAGACTTACCAAAGTCTTTGTGCCATTTTAAATAATAATAATTTTTTTTTAAAGGGAGTTTATTTTTTTAAGCACCTGAATAAGTTTCAGAGATATCAATTCAATCTTTCAACATCTGCACATGCTTGTCTGATTATTCCCAAATAACTCAGAAAATAACTTCTGACCTATAGCTGTCTCAAGGGCAAAAGAGTAAAGTTGGGAGTTTCTATTGGATTTAGTTGCACTTAAAGCCAGGCTGGATTTGCTGGTCACGGCAGTCACTCTTTAAACCCCAAACTGTCAGGCTGAGCAGAACTGCAACAAAATAAGTCAGCTCTCCAACATTTCCTTTTCTCTTTAAGAACATCTGTTTGCATAGCTCATGTCCACTCAGCAGGGTGTGGATATTTTATCAGCAGAACAACACTTGGGGCTGCTTAGGGATCCAGAAATCTGTCATCTGGTTTTTTGACTTTTTTTTCCACTTCAACATTTGTATTGCATTTATCTATGGGTCTTGCACAATTTTTTAAATTCTTTTTTAGATCATGTAATGGCAAATCTAAGCATAATTTCAAATACAAGTTAAAACAAACATTCTCACCCAAACCCACATTCTTGGATACGAAGATATTTAATATTTTGATTGCAAGTACCATTAATCCCTGCAGTTTTAAAGACGAAAATAGCTTTGGGCTCTAGAATCAGTGGTCCTGTTTACATCAGCCATACATTATTGATTTCCTCTTTAACTCCACCAAAATTGAAGCATCTGTTTGAAAATTAGGCCCTACTTCCTTGTCTGTATCAATACCATCTATATCTACACCTGTATCTATATTCAATCTACATCTGTAGCTATCTATCTAGACTTCTTTGATGTAAATATTGATCATCAGCTGTACCAGAAACTCAGGTGCTCCATGTTTGTGGATATAACTCTGTCAATACCACGGCTGGTGCGCTCCGGCTGTGCCAGCACATCCATTTTGGCTGAAGGTTTGAGGCAACACTCTTGGCTTTACAGAGTTTGCAGCTGCGTGGGCACATCAGTCAGAGTGACTCACTGTCAGCTAACTGGAAATTTCTGTACTCATCCTAGTGAACTCACCTATGGTTTGGGATTTAGCCCATACCTTCCTTCACAGCCTGCTATGTTCCATATGAAGCTAAACTAGGTATTTTGGGAAATGCCAATGTCTGTTTTTCAAGAGCAAGAGGGATAACTGCCACTTCCCTTTCTTTTTACCAAAAGAACATAATTGCAGCATGCTTTTTGTGTTCAAAGATTATATGCAGAAAAGAATGTAATCTTTCAGGGGTTTTTTGTGGTTTTTTTTAACAAGCACTAGTAAAAACAGAAAATATTTAGCTGGAGAAGTAGACAATCTCTTGACCTACCAAAGGTATGCTATATTACCTGTCACCACCGCAGCAACATCCCTTTGGGATTAGAGGTATTGTTTTAACAGCTCAAATACCAGTGCTACTTGTGTAAACCCAAAGACACCAACAACAGGAGAAAACAGATTCAACATTTCCCTGATGATCTGGATAGTGACAAACTCAAGTGCTTCATCCAAGTGACATTGAAGCACCCCCTTTTCTCTTTTTTAGCTTTTCTCAATGCCTCAAATCTTCAGATTTGGCCCCAGTGGGTAAAATTCTTTCTGCCAAGCTGTAGCAGGGAAGTATGAGATCTTTTACTGTCTTCCTCATTGCATGGATCAGCTAAGACACACTGAGGCTTGAGGATTAAGTGACTTAAAAGAGAGGTTCATTCCCTGGTCTAACAGCTATATGATAAGTTTTGAATTAGAAGAACTGTCTTTCAATATATTTTCCCTCCTCTAAGTCATAATTTTATCCATCCTGCTTGAAATCTTAAATATGACACCACAGGTCTATCTGGCTGTAGCAATTTTTTCCTAGCTGCTAAAAGATTCATTTCTACTAAAATTCTATTACTTCCAGCCATTTCTCTCAGGAATTGGAACAATTCCTCTGAGAACAGACCAGCAGCTTTGGCATAATCTTACTCCGTGTAACTGGAACAAGGTGTGTTGCTAGTAAATCCTGCAACTAGATGTGACAAGAATAAAAAACGTTTCATTTCCTTTTCTTTTCATTTCCTCCCTGCCACCCAGACAGGTAGTAATGAAAGACATTTTGAAGTTTTCTGATTCCAGATGCAGCGTTAATTGCCAGACATCAGTGAGAGAATGCAGCTAATGTTATAAACATTATTCCCTACAGCTTTGACATTAAGCAGAGGCAGCACAGGAGGGGTCATTTCTCATGTGTGAGGTTGACAAATAAAGGAAGTTAATGTGGAATAAACATGTAGATTCCAACAGATTAATTAAAAAGGCATTTTCATTATCTTTGATGTTTATGAAACAGACCTTGTGTTTAGATAAATTAAAACCAGGGTATATACTATAAATTATACAGATAGACTTGAAACGTTGTGCATACTGAACTGAAAGAAAAATTTACATGGGTCCCATAATTTTGCCTCAAAACCTCTGATGGTTGTTTGGTTTTTTTCATATTTAGGTGTATTTAGTCTTGATCAATACACATGTGGTTATGCATAAAATTGAAACTAAACACCTCATTCTGTTAGTGGAATATTTCACAGTATTTTTCAAGCTACTTTAATTTGGTATGGTGGTGTTTTTTTCAGTCTTTAGATTGAAAACAAGCATTTGTTGTGACAATCTGACATTCAAATTAATATTTCAGCTTGCTTTTAAAAATGTAATAGTTCATATAGGCTATGGGAAATGTTTTCCTTTGATTACAGGAGTAAGAATTAGAATAAGAAGATAAAGTAATTTGGGGTCTCAATCTGTGCTGTCAGGCAGTGGCTCTAGAGCAGTAATACATCTTAAGGAACATGAAGAATTTCAGTTCTGAGCTGTAAGGAACTTGCTGTTGGGCAAAAATTCGTAGGTACAAATTCTGAACCTGTATTATGTGCAGAACTTAATTTTCCCTGATTGCTAAAAACTGCCTATGGATGCACTGTCCTGACTATAATGGGTATTTTTAGATACTTGCCCAGATCAATTTTTTTTTTCTTCTGCTCATGGTTCTGAGGAAAAGCTGCTGTTATAAAAAATATTGCGTTTCATGTAACAATGTAGTAGGAATATTTTAGCTGAAAAGCCTAGTTTTCACTTTGCAGAATTGCCTGTAAAACCTTCTCTGGGACATTCAAAAGTTCCGACAGTGGACACAATGATGAAAAGAAGCAGAAGCAAGTCAATAACAAATTAATTATGAAACGCTTGCAGTCAAAGATTAAATCAGAGACTGTTTCTCTGAACCATTATTGTAAATTAACATACTTTTCTCAATTCAAAAAAATGCCATCCATGCACACACCACCACCACTGGCACATGTCCTAAAGTGCCGCTGAAACTCTGAGAATTTCTCTTATATATAGCTCTTATTTTCTCAAGCCAGGGTTACGAAGCGATCTCTGACATATTGTCCCAATTCTTCAAAAATAGTATATATTCAGCTAGAAAGAAAGCGCAGGACTTTTCTGCATTGTCATAGCTCTACCTCTTTTTTCTCAGGAAATACTTCAGATATACAAAACTAATAAGTTCCAGAAGATGTAGCAGAGAAAAAAGTATTAGAAGTAGCACATTTAAATTTTATCCTGATGAATGAACAACCAGCTCCAAGCAGCCTGGTAAGTCTTGAACATTGTTAGACTTGCAGCACATGATAGTAAATGCATTGATACAATTGATATGCACACCAAAAAAAACAAACAACAACAACAACAAAAACAAACCCAAAAAAACCCCAAAAAACAACCACATAGCTGCATTGAAGAGTAGGTAACTAGGAGAGTTTTATAAAGATAAAAGATATTTAGCTGCTCTTTTAAACTTATATTTTGGGAAAAGTACAAACATTTTGGAGAAAAGCAGGAAGTGTTCTGACTTGCATAATGATGTGCAGCATTTTTCCCCCAATTTTCCTGATCTATGAGTCTCTCTGCTGCAGCAGTGCTGACACAGGTATCACTAATCACCCAGAAATATACACATGACATTTTCAAATGTGGTGTGCTCATCATCTCCTTAGAAGCCAAGATGCTACCAGCACAGCAACAGGATTTAATTTCTTTCTCATAGAGCTGAATATTACATGGAGAGGCTTGTTCTTTCCTGATATTTGGGCAGTAGATAATGGAATGGGTGGCAATTTTGCTCCTACTAGACATTTCATCCACCCAATAATTGCTGCAGTCTCCGTGGGCAGCACTCGGGAATCATTTCCTTCCAGGAGTGCAGCAGCTCAGGTTGAAGAGGAGCCCATTGCCAGTTCTGAGCAGTTGCATGCTGTGTGAGGTTATTTCTGCAGCTCCTAGCAGGACTTATTTCCTTTTTAACCCTGCTCCTGCTGCCAGGGAAACTCCAGGTGTCTTTGGCAGACAAAGAGGTGAAGTTTTTCACTTAGTGTTCTCTGCTATTTCTTTTAACAAGCTTTGCTCACTGCCAAGCTTGTTGTAAGGACTCTCAAATCACTTAAAAATATAGATTTAAATACAGTAATTTCACAATTATAAGTGGCACCTTTTTCATTGGCATGATTCTGTTACTATTTTGTTACTTTGTTACACATGCTTAAAAAAAGAAGTGTGGCTTACAATTGTGAAATTACTGTAACTGGAAAACTTCAGGTAAAACATAGGACTCATAACCAGCATAGCTCATGGATAAAGCACAGAATGTTTTAGGTTAGAAGGGACTTTAAAGATCACCTGGTTCCAACCTCCTGACATGGGCAGGTGTTATGGTCCAGTTTTTAAAATTATTAGAAATGCCTCTGCCTGAATTAAGGTGCAAATAAGACCATCTGCCAAAGCCAATAGCATGGGTTTTATCTGATAGTAAATATTAAAGGGAGAGAGAGAAAAAACAGAGAAAAAGGAAGAGATAAATAGAAAAGAGGTGGGAGGATCAGAAAGATACTGACACAGACAGATTTAAGAAAATATCACCACTCCATGAATCCCAGTGATGTTCCATTAATCCTCTCCAGCTGATCTTCTCAGTGGTGAAGGTTCCCCCCAAAACACAGAATCCAATGGATTAACAACTTTATATAGTTTTTGCTATAATGGACAAAACTCCTTCCTAACAATGTTTAAGGCATGAAATATTTCACTCTCTGACAACAGGGACACCTTCCACTAGATCACTTTACTCATAGCCCTAATCCACCTGGCCTTGAATACCTCCATTATCTGTAGTTATTTTGAGGTAAGTGGTCAATACTTGTTTTCCACAGAGCACTGGAGAAACTTGAAAGGAAATTGAAATTATCTGCTCCTCTTTTTGGAAGATTGGAAATAAAAAAAAAATTTCCCAATTCTGTTATGGGAATAATTGCTCATTTTTACTGCTGGCTAAGTGTTTAGTAGTAGTAGTAGTTGTAGTAGTAGTAGTAGTAGTAGTAGTAGTTGTAGTAGTATTGTGGCATATTTAGAGAGACCATATTTATGCATTTACTTTAGAGAAAAAGAATGTTGCTGATGAAATATTTTTTCCTTGTTGCAACCAGTCCTCAGTCATTTTTTGGATTGTAATGTGGTCTATTATTCAGCTTCCCATAGACTTTTCTGTGCTTCCAGCTCATAGTTTGCACCAAATCTGACTTTCACATTGCACAACATCTTTCCTATTATCTCTAAAATGAAGAGGGACTAAATTCAAATTCATCATTCAAATGACATTTTGGGAGCTTCAACACAAGAACTACATGTCATGAAGCCATGATGTCATATTGTCCACCTATTTCAATCTTTCATCTGCAGATTCCTAAGGGTCAAGTGAATTTTTATAATCTTACAGGCAAAGTCCCCAGTCAATAAATGGTGTCAAACCAGCTTAGTCCCGTAAATATCTTGTTCAGCCCCGGCCTGACTCCCACCTTCCCTGCTCTGTTTTTCTCACTTTATGGTACTGGAGGAACATGAACCAGGCTGCAGAAGACACCCCTTCCCAATCCGGTTTCAATTTCCTCAAGGCTATCTGCAGTCAGAGAACCACAGAGGTGTTCCTGAACGTTTATGTTCTCATTTCAACACAATGCAAAAGGAATGTGAATTGGCTGCTTCCTTTGATACCACTGTGACGCTTAAAAAAAAGTAAAAATTCTCATTTCAAAACAGTTTTTCTCCCTCAGTCTCCCCTAGCTGCATCCTTCAATTCCTGCTCCAACTTACCAGTCAGCAGGAATTCACGATCTTGCACTATGAATTAACAGGTTTTGGTTACTTGGTAACTATAACCTCTTGGTGATTTATTAGAAGCAAGGTGTTGAGAGAAAAGAGGTGAGAATATTCTCATTCTCAATATATTTGGGGCCATTTCTCTGCAGGTTTATGCTGTGTGCTCACTGCATGTTCACCTTTTCTCATTTGTGCAGAGGTTGATGCTTCCTTATCCCACTGTGACAGCTGTGCACCACTCTACACGACTTGCATGAGCAAGCACCCCTTTGTGCTCATACAGGTACATTTTTCTGCAACTCTCCAGAAGCCTCTGAAAAGACATTCGATGAAGCTGGTGAATGTGTGAGAGTAAGCAGAATGTGGGTCTTTCAAACGTTAATTTTTTATTTACAACTTCCGAGAGACAAGAATAAGATGGCCAAAATTCTGTATCCCTACCAATATTAAGTGATAAGTCTTGTTAGTAAAAAACTTACCAAGTAATAGATTTTCAGCTTGTAGGCCTTTTGAGGGAAAAAAAATAACTGCATGCTGTGTGTTGCCAATGTATTTTGCTTTCTCATCTACATAACTCACAATAGCAGCCAATGATTGCAGCAGGACTGTATGAACACAGCCACAACGAGAAGATTAAACAGAAGCAAGCAGCTAAACACAACACTAGGATTCCTGTCAAATTATTAAATAACTAATTCATTAAACCAGAGAGCCAAATTAGAAAACTGGCCATTTGTGCTTGTAGACACACTGTAGTTAGAGTAATTGGGACCAGCTGTTGTACTGTTCTGCTCCTGGAAGTGATCCAACAGCATTTTAGAGCAACGTCAAAACATGGAGGCAGGCTGCAGAGTGATGGTAGTGCTTCTGCTTCCACACTCCAAGCCCTTTTCTTTCCCCAAGCAGTTTATCTGACAGCCATGGTGACTCCAGCTCCATCCAGCTCTTCTAGCAAGCATAACCTAGCTGGGGTGATTGCATCCAGAATTACTTGGTGAAAAGCACATCATTGAAATGTCCCCCAGTAATTCACCATGGAGAGGGCTTTACCATCCCTACATGTGCACACACTCTCATATGGCATTGCATCAGGATTAAGAAAAATCTTTGCCCAGATTAAAAAGGAAAAAAGAAAGTAAGGCTTTTAATCACATTTTGTCCAAGTTTCTAGTCCTAATTTTTTTCCATAGATAAGAACAAACTATTGCACAATCTTATTTTTAAACTTGGAAATTTCAATGTTATGACAGGGCTCAGCTTACAGAAATGAAATGTACAAAGGTTACTGCAACAGTGAAAGTGTCAAAAAAAGACTACACATTAAGTAATCTTTTATTCCATGACACTTATTTGGGTCAAAATAAGAAAGGGTTTAAGTATTATTTATACATTTGTGTATTAAATTCTCATTGTCAAACAATGTAGTAATGCTGAAAGTGTCAAGCTTTACATGTTGCTTATATGCTCCATGTAAATTTATGATACACAGTTTTCTATCCTTTATAAAAATATTCTTGTTTGAGATTTTTAAAAATCCAATTTGATTGAATTAGAGGTCAATATCATTGTAACCAAATACATGTAAGGAACTTCAAGCACCTTTATGCTACAATTTGTTGTTAATATATTGCACAGAGTGGATGGTAAACCCCTGGCTCTACTTTTTCACCTGCCTTGAGCAAAAGATTATGATACCTAAATTGTTGCCATTTTTCTACTTTTTAAATGACTGGAATGGAATTACATCTTTCAGAAGACAGGGATATATTGGAGAGGAATGGAGAAGTAAATAAATACAAATACACTGAGCCTTAAATAACTTCAAATTAAAAAAATAAAAAAAAAAATATGTTCATTTAAATTATTTCTCCCCCTTGGTGGAAAAGTTTTGTTGTTGTTCTGTTGACTGCTTTTCATCTCTGACATTACTTCACAGCAGATGATCAGAGGAGATGGGCATATCAGCTCTAGGCCAGGACATGAAGACATGTTCTAAAAAACTCATGTTCTATCCCTTAAACCAGAATGTGGGCACACTGACACAGAGCTGTACAGCACCCAAGCTGTTTACTGCTATTTAAAATCTGGGATTTCTACTTCAGGCTTTACACAGCTTGGAGAAATCAGGCTCATCTCTTCTTGGCATAACTGTGTCCCCTGGATGTGCCAGCTCAGGTTAGTCCTAGCTCGGGGACCACTGCTAGCAAGGTGGTGTACAACTGCATACATTCATATATTTATGGAAAACTTATTGCCACAGAAAGCAGAAATCTGCTGTATAAATATTTTACAGCTTATCTAGGGAGGCATGAAATAATCTTGACTACAAATTAAGCCTCTGATACTCCTTTTGTCTTCCAAAGTAAATTTCTAAGGACAGCTAAACCAGATTTTCCTTTCATTAGGGATTCCAAATCCTCCATAACTTAAGGCACTCTCTTCTGAGTAGATCAAAACTCATACAACAAAAAGAGAGGCAGCATCATTACCTCTGTGTCTGTCAGCCACAGGCTGTTGCCAGTGTTCAGTCATATGTGAGGGTCACCTGAATGAAAAGCCTTAGGCATAAACACACTTTTTAAATATGTATGTAAATAATTATAATTATATTTTCAACCATATCATTAAACCCTCAGTCACTGCCAAAGCTGTTTTTCCTCATCAAAAGTAATCTCAGGATTATAATCTTACATACATACCAAGGATCAACACTAAATACATTAATACAGGTGTTTAAGTCGCTGATTCAGAGCAAATATCTCACTGACATTACAATCAAACTTCCAACTTCTTTGGTTCTTTCATCTTAGAATATAAGCAGGAAAATAAAACAACTGTATATATGTAACACTCAAATGTTTCCTTTGTTGTAAATATAAATAAAACTCAATAGCATTCAAACTTTAAAAGGCAACATAAAAATGTCTCAGGCCTTATAAGTCAATATATTTATCCCTTCATAACAAGGTGAATTTCATGTGACAAATCACATAACAGCTGTGCCAATATCACCTACCCAATTCCAAAATGAAGCATCACAATGCTCCAAGAGCAAGTCAAGAAACAAATTTCCAGTCAGCAATCACCAAAGGAACCCTGACACTTTCTCTCCAGAAAGAACAAAATTACCAGTCCTTTATTAAGCTCCAAATACACTGTTTTTTGGAATGGCTTGGCCACCGCATGCTTTTCCAAAAACCATTTCTGTGCTCCTCACCCTCTCTTGACCATCTTTCAGAGAAGAATCTTCCCTCACTTGCAGCCTGTTGTGAAATATCTCACATCTGAGGCACGTGGCTGTGAAAGATTCTCATACAAACTCTTGGGAACTCGAGCAATAACAAAAGAGTGTTTAAACCCTCGTGTGCAGCAATGTACTACAGTAATTTTATGGCCCAATTTCCAGTTGTTTTCAAATCATTAGGCAATGTTTTAGTGAGATATTTTGCATGTGGGGAAAAACACTTTTGAGGAGCATTTGAGGAACTTGCAGTCTGATGGCTGAGCCTCGCTTGGTGCTGTGAGACAA
Organism: Sialia sialis; assembly: GCA_009812075.1. Lineage (NCBI taxonomy): Eukaryota > Metazoa > Chordata > Aves > Passeriformes > Turdidae > Sialia > Sialia sialis. The sequence continues at coordinate 1,977,456 of VRYO01000180.1, read as the reverse complement.
AATTACCTCTGTAGCAGTAACTGCAATCTAGTTCTTGAAACAATTCAAAGGGCTGTATTTTTAACAGCTGGCTTTTAAAAATAAAATAATAGAGGCTTTTGGAGGGTTTTTCTTCAGTTTCAGTAAACACTATGCGACTACTACAGAGTTTAGATAAATTATGGACAAATGAATTATGTACATTGACCTTGAAGATGGCTTTGTCTTGTTGGATTCATTTGTCCTCTGGAAAGCAGAAGGATTTAAGAAGGTTCTGTATTCATTTCTTCTGCATCACTGACAGTGGAAGGCATGGGACTCATCTTGCAAAAGCTCAAACATACCAGGGTTACAAAACAGGAGGATTTCTTACACGTAATCTAATATCCTGATTTCTCCAGTGAGAGCATCTGCTGCAAATTTTTATCTACTCTTTAAAGTAGAGAAAATCCTGACACAGTGTCTATCTGTACATCCAGATTTTGATTAATAAGGGTCTTACACTGTTGTTGATTTTAGACCTAAACACTAGCTATTTTTCAGAAACTGAAGACAACCAATTCTGATAAACAGAAGACATTTGTTTCTCTCTGGAAATGAGACAACCAATTTGGGAATATGCTGCAGAATAGCAAAGCCAGGGGTTCTTTCCTACCTCAGTCAGAAAAAAAATAGCGGAGTCAAAATAACAGTTTTTTCTGTTTCTGGAAGATGATTTCTGAAATATGTCTCTACAAGAATCTCTGAGTGTTTTCCAAGATTTAGAAGCTGCCAGTTCTGGAAGATTCCTTTATGAAAATCTTAAAACACTCTAGAAGTCTGTAATTCCCTCCATCCTCCCCACATACCTTTTTTTTAATAAATTCTATTACCTGGACCCATTTCTTAGCCTAATGCTAAGTGTATGGTAAGATGTCCAGCAAAGCCATCAGCTATTTTCCTTGTGTTTGTGGAGGATTTTTCTTTCCATAAGTGTAGGTTGGAGCTCCTGTATCCTCAGGAATGGTATTGGCATTCCAGCTCTAGTTGCTGGTACCATAAACTCATAATATCCCCCAGATGTTTTCCCTTGCATCCCACTCACTACCCTTTAAAGGCAGCACCCAAAAGTGTCTGGGAGGCTTTTCCTTTGGACCATTGGGATGGGCTTTGCCCCCAAGCTGTGGGGCCAGCCACCCTCCTGGCAGATCAAGGTGCTCATCCCTCTACCAAAAACTTGGGGGCTCCCTCACCCACCTCGGCTCCTCTATTCTGTGCCTGCATGGATGAGAGACTTTTGTCATATAACTTAATTATTTTGTGAAGAGAGGAAGAGTTTGTGAGAGAAATCCAATTACCAGGATATGATTAGGTTTTTCAGATAGATTCATTAGTGGACTGAACAACCATGAAGTTATTCCATATGGAAGTCGAATAATGTATCAGTTAAACTAGCCAAGCAACACATTCTGCTCAAGCTGAACCTAAACATGCCAAAATAAAGTGAATTTCTATGACACTGCATAGCCTCTGAGCCATGAAAGTAATCTTATTGCAGAGTATTTGTAATCATTTCTGGACACTGTTAAATTTTGTAGAAAGCAAATCAGTTACAGTTGTAGAAAAAAAGTTTTAAATGTCAACAATGGAATCTTTTTGTTGATTGCAAAAGACATTTTCCATCTGGTCCCAAGCATGAAAATATCCTGAAGTGACCTGCATATGCCAGAGCTCAGCTGAACAAAATGATAATGTAATCCTGCCAAAGTCTCCAAACAGGGGAAAGCCTTTTCATTTAGGACTAGCTCCTTCTTCCATTGAAGACAAAGCAGAACTTTGATTGACTCAGCAGGACAGGTCTCAAAAACATCCAATAAATTGCTTATGGTATGCAGCCAAGACACACAGAGAAACTCTAGGGAGATATTATACTTGGGGCAAACATTTGGCACAGATAAAGAAATCTAGAATAGCATTCCATGCCGTTGATATTTGGAGTTTACAGTCAGAATTCAGCTAAGATGATTTAGTGCACTGAAACTGTATGAGCTACAGGTAATGAAAGGGATTACTTCCCATTTGCAGGGACAAGAAGTAAAAGTGGTTGCAATCGTAATGGTGCACATTTTTCCCCTCTTTATACCTTAAATTATGTGAAATCACAATACACTGCCTCCTACAACATGCACACAGTAAAACCAACTTAAAGTAAGTCTTACAAAAATGCTCATAAGCACACCTATGGATGTCCAACTGATCTTGCAATGGACACCAAAAAATGGATATAAAAATCTTCCTGTCAGCAACTGCACAAGTGGACTGAGGCAGGGGTTCAATTAGCCTTACTATATATAACAGATAATATTTCTAGATATTGAAATGAGAAATTAACTATCATAAATAGCAAGTCCGTATATCTCACTGCAATAGAGATTCAGTGAGCTATGGTAATTTCTTTTTTTTTTTCTTCCTTAATTTTAGGTCATATTTTGAATAAAATTTTACATTTTTCAGCTCTAGCTGAAAATCTTACTGATTTTTTTGCCCATGTTCAATTTTTCCAATCTTTTCATTTTCCAAGTGTTTCATAGATCTGCATAGAGGACAGAGCAGATGGTTCAGAACACAGTGCTTCCAAACAGGAAGAGACAGTGGATTTCTTCCCATCATCAGGAATGAATGTTTATATTCAAAGTATCATAAAACACAGATGTGCTTTTGATATACATTTGAATGAGGTATTTTCTTCAGAACTATTTTCTGCTGGATTTGAAGCACTAGGTTCCATATTTCTAAATTTAGTTATTTTCCAAAGTTGTATTAAAAGCTGTATAGTCACAAGCTGCAGCATCTGTAGTTTCATAGACTAACTCCACTTGCTGAAGGCTGTATCCCACAAAAACTACATTAAATGTTTGCATATACTCAAATAAACAAAAGCCAATCAAACCTTCTGACCATTCAGATGAGAAAAAAAGATTAAAAATGTAAAATGAAGTGACTATAAAAATATTTATCTCAGCTATTACGATATTGCTTTGATGAATTGCTAATTGCTGGGTAATAAACCATCCCTCCAGGCTTAGCCTTTGGGAGGATGTGGGATATGAGCACAGCGTCCTGGGGGAAAAAGAGACACAGCAGCCACCAGCTTAATCAACCAGGCACACACCCCTGAGATTCCCATCATATTTAGGAGAAAATCAGGAGTGTTTTTTGAGGTACTGCTCTTTGGAATCCATATTTCCCCGTACATGGGCTGACACATGGAAAAGAGGAAAAAATTCCACTTCTCCGGCATTTTGTTTTGAGAACAATCCAAGTATTTGACATTGCCAGCACTTGTGTCAAGTTCCAGCGCTAAAGGTCCTGGTAATTCTTCCATAGCTGTGAGAGTTTTTTCTCCCTTCAGAGTCAGTCACAGTTAAGTTCTAAATTCATAACTGGAACATAATTCACACAGCAATTTACATGCACCAAGAGATTATGTGGCCTCACTCTGGAATGCTGCACCACAAAGGAAGTTTCTATAGTTATTTAAAGCAAGCAAGCCTTTCCCGAGCTATTAAAGAAATTTAATCTTCTTATCCTTATATGGAAGAAGTCTTTGTTTATATATATATAAAAATCCCCTTGCAATGTCCTATCCCTTCACTATTAAGTTTTCTGCTCCTTTCTGCTTTGGCAAAGAAATTGTGAAAGAATGTGAGAAACTTTTATTAGGTGTTTATTATCAATTACCGGATAATGAAAACCAGAAAAGTTAATGGAAAAAAAGTTATCCATGGATTTTGGGCTGGATTTTCCTTTTCCCATGGGAAACCCTGTGAGAGAAGGACAAAGGCAAAGCAATCTGCGAGGTTTCTCAGATGGTTCCAGTGAGGCTGACAGATGGACAGAGTTATTTTCCATTCCCCTCCCTCACTGAACAATCGGGGAATCTGACCCCTGTATCTTGTAAGCTGTCACAGGGAATCAGGTGTATTCTTCAGCAGAATTTGTTCAAGCTTGCAGGGCTTCCTCCACTGGCTGCTCAGGAAGACCAAAGCGCAAGGCAAGGCCTTGTGCCACAGGCAGCAGACGGAAAAACCTCCTGGCTGCTGTTAAATTCCCTCTTTGGCATGTGGGAAAGAAGATTGGTAACAAGGAAAGACCTGCACACATGTCCCCAAAACACTCTGTTGCCAAAAAAAACTTCCCTGTAACACTTTTTATCTTGATTTCTTGGTGGAATTGAGAGATACATTGCAAGTTATGAAATCTGAATCTCTCTTGGATGTTTTTATGGGAGTTGTTCCAAGTGCTGTGTTTGTGTGCAGTGTCCTAGACCAGTGTTCCCATTATTGTAAGGACAGACACAGCAAAAAGAATTTGGCATCTCTTCCACAAGAACTAATCACACCCTTCAAATACATCTCTTTGTCTATGCAGCTCATCTTGGGGTGTCCTGTGATAGTCCAGCATAATTCCAAGGAGAAATGCGCCTTTATCCTATTTACAAAACAAAATAGCCCAAAAAAGTGCCACAATAATTATAATCCAAAGTGCTTGGGAATGGATATATGGCTACAGGTGTATAACCAAGATATGTACAATATTAAAGCTGGTACAAAAAAAATGATCTCTTTCATAAGAAAAATTCGCCTCCAGTCCTTTGGGTTTTTAAATACTAAATATAATTCAAGGATCTTGCTGAAGAGATGAATGTGTTTTGGGGTTTATGTAAGAAGCAGAAAAAGTAGTACTCGAAAAAGATCAAGCTCAGTTGGCATCAACACCTTTATAGACACAGAATGTTAAATCAGACATTAATTGTTAGGCCTGCCAAGGGGGAAAATAGCAATGTAGAATTATTATTACATTGTGTGGATTTTTTCTTTCACATATCAGGAACTGAGCAGAGCTGAGATCCCTGATGTGAAAATATCTAGAAGGCATGTTTTACTTCCCAAGTGTTTTAATATAGGCAATAAAATTTTTATCTTGATATGCAAATGGTATTTTATTTTTATAAAGGGCAAGAGGTCCATAAGAATTTCTTATCATATCTATATCCAACACTAGCGATGAAGGGTCACAAGCCATCACTAAAAACAAAATGTCATCCCAAACATCAAGGATCTACAAGTCATTAAGAAGTGATCATCATAGGTTTCCCCAGCTGTAATAACATAAGCTTTGTAAGTGGAGTTTTTACCCTTTATTCCAGTCTCTGCAGATCAGAAAACCTTTTTTTCTGCTGTCCTTCATGGCCCGATCAACTATTTATTAACATCAGCAGAAATAAATTTTTTTAGGCTTTTTGCAAACTTTTTTCAAATTAATAAGGGTACTTATTTTTGCATATCTTAGAGAACTTTCTTCAGGAAAGTTTGGTCTGCAACCAAAAATATGTTTGCTAAAATTTAGAGCTGTAGTTACGAATACAAACTCAATTAAGAAGGTACAATTAAATTAAAACTGTGCATCCGACAGCCCAAATTCATCGATGGATGTTGCTTAGGTATGACTAACACTTCACCTCAACTATACCTGGGAGACAAAATCTTAATAGAAGCAATCCAGACTATTTCTAACCCAGGAGATCTTCCCGGAGAAAAAGAGTCCCTCCCAAAATTGCAGCCTCCCTAGGGAAGCATGGCTGTTGCTGCAGGCCTGTATCTGGTGTTAACCCATGAGAAGTATTCATCTATTCCTGTGCTCCTCAAATCTACAGTCACTCTTTAAAAACACTAGAGAGCTGTAACAGGAGGGTGATGCCAGAGCAGTTGCAGCAATCCCATATCTGGGAACTAAAATTATCACACTCTTTATTATAAATATGATGGGTCAAATCCACAGAGCATAAAAGCACATTGCAGTACATTTAATGAGGATGTTTCCCAGTGCCATAATGCTGCATGTGTTTATGTTTTTTAGATGTCAGTCCACTTTTATGCCTTAAATTATTTATTCTTTCCCTTCCTTTTATTCCCCCCAGTTAGAAACAAAGGCAAGTAATGTCATGCAATCAATCAGCTCCTTGAGTACCATGAGGGAATGTCCCACAGATGGTTTGCAGACCAGTTGCTGTAGGTTATGTTCCTCCTCCTTCACAGCTCAGAGTTGTAGCATTCCTAGGCACACACAGAGTTCCCAGGGAGCTTCCAGGGGTGTTGTTTCAGTGTGGCATGTTCACTGTGCCACAAACACAAGCAGGAAGGTGGCATGTCTGCTCTGGCACTTGCTGCTCCATCCGCTCTTGGAATACAAAAGATGGAAAATGCGATGGATGCAGGGAGAGAACTATCCCATACCCAGAGAACAAACAGACAGAAACCTCATATGAGTGCCCTGTGTTTGTTCCCTACACCTTATTTCACTTATGGGCACATCAATTGGAACAGGAGCTGGCTTGGCACCTTTCCTGTAAAGATACACTGCCAAGAGTTCCATGTCACATTTTTTATCCTCCAGTTGCCTTGTGCTCTTACACCATCATCTACATGAAAGAATACAGGAAGCTGTTCGTGCTTGCCTCTATTACTGCTCAGTGTGACTTTGCAGTGATTTGCAGTGGGAGTGAGGTGTCTAACAAATCAAAGATAAATACAGTAATTTCACAATTTTTCATTGAAGAATCCAGCCTACACCAGTAGTGCGGTTAGTCATCAGGTGCGGCTTATCTATGGACAAATCCCAGCGAAATGCCAACCTGGAAGTGAGAGCCGGCCGGGGAGGGCGCCTGGGGCTGCCTTTAAAGGCTTGGCTGGTCTATGAAAACTGTTTGCAACTTGAGCACCTGACACCAAACCCCGCGCTGGTGCGATTCTGTTACTAATTTGTTACTTTGTTACACATGTATCCTAGCTTTAAAAAAAAAAAAAAAAATCCGGCTTAAATTTGGGTGCGGCTTATATATGGACAAATCCCATGGTCTACCCAGCTACCTGGATGTGTGGCTTATAATCAGGTGTGGCTTATAATTGTGAAGTTACTGTATATGAAAATTGAGAAAAACCTTGTGTCGTCAAGTCAACATACAGAGCTGGAGTGAGATAAAGCTACTTCTCGCAATTTTGGAAGACAAGAAGCCTTCAAGTTTGAGGGTAGAGTGCCTTGCACATCACTATTCAAAAGAAGATGGCCAAAAATTATCAAATACTTGCTCAGTTATTGCTCAGCACTGCCAGGGAAGGACTCTCCCCTCTCTTTGTATGTTCCACTGTACCCAGAGAGCAAGCCAGTGTTTCAAAACCTTCACCTTTTCTCACTTAATGATTTCACCCACATCAGAATTTGTCTTCATAAAATCAAAATTGCAGTTTGTTTCTATACCTGATTTATTTGTTGCTTTTTTAAAAAATAGTGTTATCCCATGCATCCGTCTCACGAGTAAAAATAATCTGAAAAATATTTGCAGCCCTGTTGCTTTTGTTTTAACTCTCAGACACCTCATCAGTATTCCTAAAAGTGAAGAGACATTGTGAGGAGATGTATTATAAAATGAATCAACCTTTCAAGGGAAAGATGCCAGGATTTGGCATGTACAAACATGGGAACTTTCAAAGTTGGGTGTTGGGGTTTTATTTTTTTCACTTTAAACTGGCTTCTGTCATCAATTCATCCCACATACTGTTCTTGGGTAAGCCACCTTTTTGTTCTTTTTCGTTGCTCAGAAAGAAAATCTGTACCTATCAATCTATGCACAGTATCTATTTAATATGTGGCAAGGATCCAACTTTTTTGTACACAGCTTTCAGTTATTCAGAGCTTGCTGTCAAGACTAATGCATGCCTATCAGATTCTATCAATGCATGCTGGATGAATATGAGATTGCATTTTTCCCAAATGCCACCAGGTTCAGCATGTGAAAAAAAAAAAAAAGCCCAGAATTTAGTCTAAATTATAGCACCCTGGGCTCAGATTTGCATAGAGTTACTTGGAGGGAGGATGTGGGAGCTCTTTGACAGCACTGCCATAGCACCCTACGCTTTATTCCTTGGACAAAAAGGAAAGTTTGGGTGTGTTGATTTGGGGCACAGAGAACCCAGGTAAAGTGTCTTGGTGAAAAGGTGACAGTCCTGCTTTCTCTCTCCCTACACACTCAAGTGCCACATGCTGGGGATGCTTTGATCTTGTCTCACAGGAACAGCCTTTGCTTAAACCTGATGCCTTATTCTTCATCCAGATTTCAAATATTTCCCATAGGTTGGTTCACATTCTGCATCTATCCTGTAATCTCATTCTGTTGACATGTAGTAAGCGATGACTTTCTGGTCAGTTCCAGAGACTCCAGTTAAACTAACATTAAATTCCTATTTTAGGAAATTCCTTGTGTTCAGTCTTATTATATTGGGTCAGGATAGCTTGAGGATATTCACACAGGTGCAACTTCAAACAGAAACCTATCAATACATCAACTTCCCTTCATTATTTGTTGCAATATCTCTACATTCAGTAGAACAACGCAGAGTCCAGAGATTAGCATTGGTGACTACACTGATAGTTTCTTCACTAAAAAAAAATAAAATTTAATAAATTTTAAATAACTTTTAAAAAACTATTCCCATTTTTTGTTATGCATGAAGAAAAGGTTATATCTCAGACTATCCCTATTTATTTATTTGTTCTTTTGCTTAGGTTCTTTATTTTTTAGTTTTGCTCTCCAGCAAGTCCATGAAGTCTTTACACTAACTGGGGAGAATAATTTGAAGAAATACTGTAGGGAATTCTGATAGACCATTTCATTTCACATAATTAAAATCAAGATAGTAAAACTCATTTGATTGTAGTTCATGTGGTATTTAAGCTGTGGAATGCATAAACCATAAAGAGTAAAAGTTCCTTTTACAGTATTACTCAACAAAGTCCTTGGGACTCACTGCTCAGCGACTGATGCAGATTAGGGAAGAAACAAGAAGGTAAATTAAGGGCTATGACTGCCTCCCATTTGGAAAGAGGATGCATGAACCACTACTTGTTGCAATACATAAAGGCTGAATTTCAGCTGGACATGACAAAATTCAGGCTGCTTTGGCTCTCGTTATAGGAGATGGGGGATGCCATTTAAAATAGCTTAAAGGATAATATGTAGGGGAAAGCTGATGGCAGATTTTCCTCCTTCCTGACATCCTTGTTTAGTCCACTGTAAGCCTTGTGGCTTGCTTGCACTGGCAGATATATGTGAAGACATTCATAGCCAAGGCAGGTCTGGAGCATGCAATTCTTGAACAGTTACATCAAGGGACTATTCAGTACAACAGAAAATTAAACAAGAAGAAATCCATCCTTTGTCAAGACGGTTGATCTTTAATGTCATTCTCGTTGTGTTCATCATTCTCTTTCAACACTGTGTTATCATTCCCCCTCACCACCACGGAGGGGCAGGTGGGGAATGTGGAGCTCCAAGGCAGCCCTGGCTGCAGTGAGCATAAAATGTTCACTGAACATATAATGTTCATAAAATTGGGTTGGAGATGCCCAGGGCACCGAGGAGGGCACACAGCAAGCTCACTGCCCTGGACTTCAGGAGATCAGACTTCTGCTCTTCGGGGACCTACTGAGCACAGTGTGAAATAATGGGTCCAAAGGGAAAGGGGAAATTTAGGCTGGATATAAGGAAGAGATTTTCTATTGTGAAAGTGGTTAGATACTGGAACAGGTTGCCCAGAAAGACTGTGATTGCCCTATCGCTGGAAGTGTTCAAGGCCAGATTGGATGGGGCTTTGAGCAATCTGGTCTGTTGGGAAATTTACTTAAGGTTCATTCCAACTTGAACTTTCTATGATGCTGTGATTCCTGTAACCTGTGATGTAAGTAAAAATACCTCTTAAATGGTTTTTGATGTGGAATGGTTTCATTCAAGACTTGACACAATACCCTCAAAACTTTTTCCATTATTATGGCCACTGTGAATATACTGTGCTCTATAACAGTGGGGGTCTGTATGGTATAAATTGGAAAGTTTATACTGAACTTCTGTTTTCATAGTCTGAGGCGGGTTATTACAAAAGCTGTGGTGAGAACATGAGCAAAAAGGGGCAAAATAGAGTTTCAACATATTTTGTCTTCTCATGATTTCTCAAAATTCTGTTTCTGTTAATTTGAGTTCTTGAGGTTTGGTTTTTAATTGTGCTTCTCTTACATAAAGAATTTCTTCCTTTGCATTTCCAGCTTTTTTTTCAATGTAGATATCTTTCACAATATGAACTCCTCCACTCAAAGATCCATGACTCATTTCTGTAACTCTATACCTGAATTGCACACATGCCCTAAAGGAGCTGTTCTCAAGGTACTGAAAGTAGCTACAATATTCAAAATTTCCCTCAGGCTAAATCTATTCCAACATAAATTTCAAGGAAAAGTTGCCAGCATTTTCCAGAGGCTATGAAACTATCGTGACTATTAGAGTTTCAAAATGAGACTAGCAAACAAGCAGAAATTCTTATTTCCTCATCTCCAGAAAAAAAAAAAAAAAAAAAAAAAAAAAAAAAAAAAAAAAAAAAAAAAAAAAAAAAAGGAAGAAAGAAATGTAATTAAAAAAAAAAAAACCCAACAAAAAAGCAAGAAAAACCCCCAAACCAAACAAAAAAACTACCCAAAGGATCAAAACAAACCCAAAGAAACCTAAACCTGCACGTTTCTAGCTTTGAAAATTTAAAGTTAAAAAGACAGAAGATAAGCCATTGCATAATATGTTTCATAACAAAATTTTCCTTTCGGTAAGCAAAGTACTTTTTATTTGTTGATGTGATCCACCCTCGGGAAAAAGGAAAACAAAAGGTTTTAAATAACAGGGTGTCCTGGTTTAGGGCAAATTTGGAAGGAAACCTCTGTATAAGAGCCCTCTAGAATGGAAATTCACATGCCCCTTCCCCACTATCAGTTTGGAAAAGATTTCCTTGGAAAAAAAGTTGAAAAAATAATTTACTTAAACAAACAAAATGCTCACAAATATGAAAAAAAATGAAGAGTATTAAACAATAGAATCTCTTGTAGTTCTGAAGAAGTGGCAAATTCAGAAAGTCTTTCTGTAGATGGAGAAAGTCCTCTCTGTGGAAGTGGCCTCAGGTTTCTCTCAAGCTCTCCAGGGCTCAGGTCCAGTGTCCTGGCTGCACCAGAACAATAGCTGAACAGTTCCCAAAAAACTTCTGGCCTCAGCTAACTAAAAAAAAACAAATTAACTGAAAGCCAAGGAGAGCTCTATCCCTCTATCCATGCTACAGACAGCACAGTCCTTGAGAAGGAATGCAGAGGAGTAACAGGGATTTCTGCAAACAAATTCCATGATTCTTCTCCCCCTTTAATCTCAGAACCAGTCCTAAAAGTGCAGAATTCAACATCCAGCAAAAGCAGAAGAGATAATTTGGGATACAAGCATCATAAATTCACCCTGGGACACAGAGACATCAGTCCAGTCAATGTTTGTAATATTGGGTTTACAAATGAAAATTAGTTTGTGAATTGTGAAACTAAGATTTTTTGTTGTTGTTGTGCTCTGTGCAACAACTACAACTTTGACACTATTGAGTTTTCAAATGTAAATGCTGCTATATATATTAGTATGTTCACATATGGTTTAAATGCCAAAAGTTAGAACACTGTTTATCCTCTCCTTTAATTCAAAGCCAAAATATTTTATTAAAATTCTGTACTATTTTCCAGTAACAGTCATAATAGAGTATCTTTTTTTTTTCTAAACATGAAATCATAGTTGTTGGAATTAATTTTTCACTATATAATTATCATTTCTGTGAAACTGTCTGTAAAATTAGTAGGCATAGAATTCTTTCTCCAGTGCCTGGGTGTCTTGGCAGAATATGTTTAATTTTCAGAAGAGACAGAGGATATTAATTCATACTGACTTTCTGGAGGACGGTGACTTTTAAGTCAGCCAGGAATTGTTGTCAATAGCAGCTGATTCAGCATAGAAAACATCATGAAATGTCAAAATCTCTTTGTAGTACAGCCTTGTTTCTTGAAGAAATTACTGTATGCCACTGAGGTTTAGATTAGGCTCATCCACATGTTAAAACATTTATAAGTGGTCTGACCATTCTTGTTGACACTGAATGTTAAAAATGTTTAAAAATTACATTACAGGCTATCTGAATGTTTACATACACATGAAAAGTTCAAGAGAAGATCTGAGATCAGACTGAATATGGACACAAGTAAGCAGGACCAGAAGGGTAAGGCAGGAGTTCCAGCAATGAACTGAGAGCACTCAAAGGACAAAGTTGTGTCCTTGCAGAGAAATACGGCCATAATCTCCTTCAACCACATCTGAGCTCATCACCACCCAAAATTATTTGGGTCTTAACATTATGGAATAGTTATTTTAGCAATAACTTTATCCTTGCATCTCAGCAAGACAGAAAAAAAGAAAAAAAGAAAAGAAAAAAAAAAAAGAATCTCAGTGCCTCAGATCTCGAAAAATTATTGCTCTTTCCTTCTTTGCCTGAAATGGTTTCAATTGGCTCAAACCTACTTCTTTTCAGATCAGACAGGTCTGAGTCCTGAGTTTTCATGTCCCAGTTTTGTGTACTGGTGATGGCTCCACAAGTTCAGGCTAATAGAAGAAGTAAAGACTTGGAATATCTGTAAAAATGGGGGAAATAACCAAACAGGATAGTTTGAAAGGTTGAAAGATATGTTAGCAAATAATTTGAGAATTGGTAATATCATTGCAGATGGACAATATCTTTGTATGCAGCAAAGTTATTAATTTTAAGATGAAGGCTGAGTTACTTATTACAGGGGGTATTGTGATAATCTTGACATGACTTTAGGATTGTTTTTAAAGTTTAGGTAGTAACTAAATCAAATATGGCTTTAATTTTTCCTTTTTCTGGCATGCTGACATAGTTACAGCATGACTGATACCGAGTTTCTAACCTGTGATAATAAGCTTTTCATATTACATTTTCATAAAATGGCTCTTTATTTTGTGAAACAATTATTAATACATATTAATACAAATGGTGGCTTTATAACTGAGTTAAAACTGTTCATCCTAACCTAGACCATGTAAAGATATCTGCTATCATATAGCTCTGCTGATCCCAGAACTCTGAAAGCTTTACAGTCTCATGGATTAGTTACAAATCAAATAGTTTAATTTTTATAGTGAGACATTTCCTCATTTCTTTATCATTAAAAAATAAATTTTTGAAAAAAATGTTTTGCACAGAAACTATTTGCTTTCCTTAGAAGTTCCTCAGGATTTGTCCTGAAAAATCTGATACATGGTTACGTGCACACACACACGAGTATTTTCCTCACCACAAAGGTTGTCCAGGCACCATTATTCTTTTATATATTTGACTAAAAGTATAGAGAGTGTATCAATCAAATTTAGTTTTCATGGTAGGTGCAACCACGTACAATCAATGTGACTGTGATAGAAGCCTCCCTGTAGATATGAATTATTGGTGAAAATGCTAGCACATCATTAATGATAATACCGCTTCTCATCCCGTTCCCAAGATCACAAAAATGTGCATCTCTCTCACTCCCATGTGGGGAACTCATCAAGCCTCAAGAGACCCGGCTTGGAGAAATTCCCTACAACAGATTCCAGACGTGTTTTCCTCAAGCCCCGTATCAGAGCTCCTGAATAGTTTGACTATGGTCTTGAATAATTCAAAACCTTTGTTGTTTCATGAGATAGTAGGTTTCCATAGAAGTGTGTCTCTGTTCCTCAGCTGGCTAAAATTATCTCTTGTGCATTCCCATCCCAGAAATATGTTTCTTATTAAGTCACATAAAAAGAGTTTCCTGTGCAGGGGAAGAGATGGGGAAAACAAATAGTTTTTGAATGTTGAAGTTTTATTCTATTTATGCCTGTGGAAATCAAATCTCATTCTGTTTAAAATAATTAAGACAGAAAGGGAAAAAATAAAAACAAAACCAAAAACCACAACTGAATATATATTTGTTGCTCAAGGTGATCTGTAGACTTATCTGTGCCAAAGAACAAAATTCCCTTTCCTGAAATGAAATAGAAGGGCTTCCACCAGTGAAATTTATTTTTCATTACTAGTGGACAGAAAAAATACCAGAAACATTGCTCAGAGTGGGTATATCAAGATCACCTGCTGGCTATGAAAGCTTATATTGGAGGATTAAGTTAGTTTGTCATTCCATCCTAAGCAGCACTTAAGAGTGGAAACAGAGGGAGTCTGAGAGTGAATGCCCATCCTTGGGATCTCAGTCAGCTTTCTAGCATCCTCTGGCTCTGCTACCTTCTTGCTACCACCTACTAACCATTAATATGCTTTTACTTTCCTCATCCTTTGAAATGTATTTCTCAAGCAATTCAGTGAATGTTATTGAATAGAAAATGGATAAAAACAAATTACATGGTCCCAATGCCTCAGGAATTTCTTGCAAAATATGCAGCATGATCTCCTCTGTCTTCTTTCTGTTCATTTCCTCAGGATGTGCTTGTTCACGAAACATGTTCAAGTCATGTCAGATTTGGTTTTAGGATTTACCACAGATGGAAAGTTCATTCAAATCTCAGGTCAGTCTGACAATGTTTGGAATACAAAGTTAAAGGAGAATGTTGAGGTTTTTTTTCTCAGTCTTTTTTTCTCAGTCAAACAGGAAGACAATGAAACTTGCTCATCTGCTCATGAATAACTTATTCAGAACACTGTGTTACTGGAAAAATATCCTCTGGGCTGACACATATCCACATGTCTTTGTACAGACAGAAGCTGACAATTTCAAATAAAAATGCTGCGCTTGAAATAATATATTTTTTTATTTTCAAAAGTATGTTATGATTCTAATAACGCCAGCACAAAACAAGCACACAGGAAGTGATTTTCTTATTTTGTATCTCTCTTCCTTGAATAAAGTGCTATTTTTTTCCAGGAAAACAACATTCTAAATACATATTTCATAGTGTCACAAAATGAGTCAAGAAATTTGTGCAGGAGAGCACAAGGCCCTGCCAAATTAATCACCTATCTCATATTCCAGGTGAGCTCTAGATGTCTCTTATGAGCATCTCATCAAAGTGTCCTGACGTCCAAGAACTTGTGCCAGTGAACTCTGTGCCATGCCAGAGTATTTTTGTCAGAATGATTCTGTTGTGTAACATTGGTTCTATGAACTGCTTGCAAGATGCAGCCAAGTGCCAAAAAATAGAAATTTAATATTAGGCCTTAAAAATTTGGATGAAAGTTGCAATAAAGATTGTCATGAGAAATTCCTACAAATAGAGCGTATTTCTTGTCAGTAAGTGCAACTTTAGTATTATGGAGCGGATACCTATTTTTGGCCAACTAAGAAACTTCAAGAAAAGACATACTCTCAAACACACCAGATTTTTTCACACAAGAAGCAGGAGTAGATGTTATTCAAAGCTAAGTACAAGTGCTAAAAATTTGCTTGAGTTTGACTTGATAATATTAAAGAGAGTGTCACAGAAAAGCATTCATCTCTCCAGAGAGTCTTAGATTTCTAAGTAAATGTTTGTTATAAGGAGTGTTTTCTTTTGTGGCTTTTTTCTTTTTTTTAATCTAATTATCTTTAAAGAATAGGGGAAAGTATCTCAAATAGTTCTTTATCCTCTTTGACATGGCCAGAATAAACACCCTTAAACAAGTTCTACTTTTTATAAGTAACCCCCTGGGATAAGCTACAGTTTTCCATTGCTTTCAAAGGTCCTATTTTAAATTTGAGGTACAAAAATTCTTGGCGATTTGGGGTATAATTGGCAAAATAGCATTTGGACATGTGCAAAGATGCTAATTGGTATTTCAATCTTTTGCTAAGCGATGCCAAAGTTTCTATTCTGCCACTGTAATATTACATTTTTTCTGTGGTCTCAGATCAGTATCCTCTGACTTAAATATCTACCTCTACTGTTACCCCAAGCCGACTGTGTACAGAAAAACACCAAATTAAGATGTTCTTCCAGGAAGGTGTTACCACAGACACTCTTCCTAACTTAATACTGGAGTGCTCTCAGGTTCATCATGGTCTCTAATCCTTGAAGGATGTCCAAAATGCAAATAAAGCTGTAAGAGAATGCTGTAATTGGATGTAAGAGCAAGCCAGCTGTCCACCAAACACTACATACAGCTCTCACATTTCTGAATAGGTCAGCTTTTGTAACAGCACATCCCCCAGACCTGTATTTTATTTTGTGTTTTGGGAGGGACTAAGAATTGCTTCCCCTTTAATCCAGTCTTCACAAGAGGCAGAAAATTTCCTCCCATGAAATAAACAGTGTAATAAATTATGAGCATTCAACAAACATCACTTATCCTAAAAGATGAACAAACATGATGTTGCTTATGAGTTAGGACTGGTCTTCAGCAAAACATAGAATGACTGCAGACAATGAGACAGAACAGGATAGATGAACTGGCCTGAAGCATTGACGGGTAGAATCTTTATATATATTCAAAAGCAGATTTATGTAGTAAGGGCAATAAAATGTCAAAATGTAAGTATAGCTAGCCTAAAGAGCGCTTAGATTTCAAAATATCTTTTGACTTAAAAAAGTTAACTCAAGTTACATTTCTGTTCTCTGTAGAGGAAGATGAGCTATTTGTAGGCAGAGAGAACACAGAGTCACTGGTTCCTTGATATATGCAGCTTGCTGAGGATATATGAATATAAAGGAAGATTTTGGGGACAGGTCTCTCAAGACTGTGAACAAAACTATCAAAGGAATTGATAAACCTATGGTGGATCCAGTGGCATGTTCTGAACCAACTGGGAAAATAAACACAATTTCTTTGCTGTAAATTTGATGTTAAAGCAAATATTAAGGAGATATTTTTGTTTAAAATAGAATTCTAGGCAGAGTCATCCGTGTTTAATTAGAGAGCAGGAACGACTGATGTCCTGCTGTTCCCTTCAAGCTTTAAAACTTAGAAATGCAGACTCAAAACATGGTGTGACAGAAGGCCGTGTTGCTCTGAAACATTTTTATAGTGTTCTTTTTCTGCTTTTGACTGTAACTTTCAGCAGTAAAATCAATGGAAAATCCTAAAAGCAAAAATCTTAAAGGTGAGTCTCCTTATGTATATTCAGGGAAATAATTTCAAACTAACCAAAGCTAACACTTAACCCTTATAAACTCAAACTTTGTTGCAGTTACTTTAATTTTCACCAGTTCCTTTGTTTGCAATTGCAGGGTGTCTCTGCTCCTAGAGACTTTCAGATTTTGAGCAACCTGTGTAAGCTGTCCCTACCCACAGCAAGGGGTTAAGGTCCCTTCCAAATTAGTGATTCTATGATTCATCATTCTTCAATTCTATACTTTTAATATAAGCCCCCACCTGTCAGTAAAAGGAGGCTTCCATACCCACAGCTTGAATATATTTTTCTGGTTATATCTGTCCTAGGAAAGGTCTTTTCTAGTGGGAACTCACTGAGCCCAGCCAGGCATTGCCTGAGGTAACTTTGTCTGGCAGCTATCAGAACCCCTGGAAGGAAAGCAGTCTACTCTGACCATACATATGAACCTTTTTATAACAGATCTCTGGGTTATTGTTGCACAGATTATGTGGAACAGTCGTGAAACCTGAGAGTATCACAAGTAAGAAAAGAGAAAATTGCCAGGCTGTTCAGTTTTCTGTTTCTACTTGAGAAAAGTCCACTGTCACTTTTTTTAGTTATTTCTTCCTCAAGAAAAAAATCTTTTTCATTTAGACAAGGAGATACACCTCTAGTGCTGTACAATACTGGTCTCTTTTATCCCCTTGTTTCTAGATCACCACATGTTTGATAAGCAGAATTTCTCTGGCATGCTGTACTCCCAGGGCTGGCTTTCTGAACAGGTACAGCATCCCTAAATGCCTACAGGTAGCCAAGGTTAGTTTGGAGAGACTGCTCCTCACAAGTGTGTTATGAGAAGTCTCAGTGACTCTCCCAGGTCACACAGCAGAGCTGGAGTTCCTGCACACTGCACAAGTCTGAACAAACCAAGCCAGAGGTAAAGCCTTGAACAATGAAACACCAGGGTGGTACCCAGAGTTTGGTTCTGAATGTTTACGAGCAACACAATATTTGCATACAAAGTTTTTTACTCTGGTCCAGCTCAAGCAGCTGGAAAATGATACATCCCTGTGAGGTCAAGTTCATCTTTTTTGTTGCTGCAAGTTGCTCCTGTCCTTTTTCATATGAGTCTAGATTGCATATAGTAATAAATAAAGCCATTTTCTAATAAGGCTAAAGTTAAAACTTTACATTATGAATAATACATGACATAGAAAATACAGTGAAATTGTATAAAATATAATGAATAGGCCCTCAGTTAACAAACAGGGATTGCATCTGAACTAAACTACCCTTGGCAAAACCAATTACAAAAGTATCTGCAAGGAAAAATGCACTCTATTAATTTTGCATTTTGATGAACATGTTTTATGCATTTATTAAAATATCTTTTTGGCTAAGTAACATTTTAAAGACAAAAAAGAGAAGTACATTTTTTATTCAAACCAGTTGTGCCTAACATCCAAAGTTTGCTATATGTGCTATGGGTGATTTAAAATTCATGAAGCTGCTCTGGTTTGTATAAGAAAGCAATTTTGTTTTATAAAGAGGAACTTACTCCAAAAAGTAAAACTAAACATTTTGCCAGAAAAATACTTTAAAGCTGATCTATAATATCATAAAATATGTATTTACATATCTGTAATAACAGGTATGGGTTTCTTTTCTATTTTCCTTTCCATTTTTTTTTACAATCACAATTAAGCTGCGGATATTTGCCAGAATTTTATTGAGTGCCTTCTCCTGTGCTTATCTCAACCTAAAGAGATTTGGCTGCAAATCTTTTTCAGGGTTGCCAATCTCTCTGCTTGGAGATTTACCTCTGAAAATTTTCCTTTGTTTTGTTTGACAGAGTTTACTAAGACATACTTTTTTTTTTTTTTTTGGCTATGTAGTTAATAACAGTCATTACTATTTCTTCATAAAGAACACCATGGTGAGAACCTTCAAGGTATAATACATGAGTAAGGAAAGCAGCCTTTAAAATAGTGCATGAGAAAGGAAAGCAGCCTTTAAAACATCCTGAAGGAGGACTTGATAAAGCATAGCAAGGAGAAGACACAGAACTATTGGTCTTGTACCTCCAAAATATTTTTTCTTCTGACACACCAGGACCCAGATGAATGTTTAGCCTAGTTTTCCAACATCCCTTAGAAGCAGTCAAGTAAATGAGAACCTGTTATGGTACACAGTATTTAGGTGTTGTGCAGTGAAACTACAGTCAGATGCTGATTTTTTCCTTCTAATTTTTAAGTACAGCAGGGAGCAATGGTCATGCCTTCACTGGAGAAACTGTATACAAGATAAGGATTAAGTTGAGGTTGGATTCATTTGGGAAATGGTAATTAGGGTCAGGCAGAATAAACAAATCTAAATCCAAGGCTGACATTTTTAAAAGTTATTTTAGGTTATGAGTAGGATGTAGGGAGTAGGTTATGAGAGGATGTGTGCATCAACAAACACGTGTAGAGGACAGTAATGTGCTGATTAACCAAAGGCCATTCACACCTTCTCTTTAGAATATATATAAAGCTGTTCAGCTGTTGCACCTCTGATGCTGAAAATTCAGAAGAGTTGATTTAGGCTGTAAATAATGTTGCTTTAAATCATCTAACTGCTGCCTTCACTGATTCTATGGAGTAAGAATTCCTGCCTGAGCCCTTTTCCAGCATGTTTTCTCTACCTCACAATATCCACTGCTCCACCTCTCTTGCTCCCTCAAGTCTCCATCAGGACATGCCATCATATGTCAACACCAGTGCAGAGCAACACAGGGGTGGTGGAATGTTTTAACCTGCATAATTAATCTTTGGCTCCATTAGGAATACTTAACTGGGATTCAGCATTATTTCTTCTGGTGCACCACTGAATTTGATATGATAAACAAAAGAGGAACTGACATTCTCACAGATATGGTTTTGCAATATCTTAAACATCTCTGAATTTCTTGAGAGACACTTGTTCCCATGTGAATTGGAGTTGTACAGGCTTTGTGAGAGATGTTTTCATTCTAATTTTAACTGCTTTATACAATAAAATGTATAGGTATATATATTTATATGGTGTATATGCATATATATATATATGTATATAGCTTATACATTCAATACAAGAGATAAAGTACATGGAAATGAAAGTTTAGGACAAAGGCACTTAATTCTCATTTGCAGAAGCAAAATATGTTGCAGGGAGCAAAGAGTGGACTGTGTGAAATGTTGTAAGGGACAGGCACAAGTTTGGATGAGGGAGACACGAAAAATTCTTATGTGCTCTCTATAAATGAAAAAAAGTCAGCATTTCATAGTATGTGTGTCATTTATTCAATCTGCATTAGCTAGTCATAGCTGACTGAAAGTTTTCCCTCCAGCAGGAACTAAAACCAATGTCAAGACTGATAAGATCAAATGCACTAGGCAAAAATCAGGACTGACCATTTTCATGCAAAATGTCTCCTCCTTTGTACAAACAAAGCAAAATTAGTTTGGCTATCTCTGACCTTTGCTTTTTTTTTTTTTTTTCTTCCAACAAAAAGCAGTATTTATGTCAGTAAAAATTATGCAGGAATTTTATTTTTTCCTGAATAGCTTCAGATTTTCTTAAAGAAGTTTTGCTCTATTTAAAAGAATAACAGATGCAAGAGATTTTCCAGCCTTAAAATCAAGAATTATTTATTTTAAGTAGGGTTGTAAAACACATGCCAGCCTAAGCAGGGACATAGTGTGGGGTGAGTAAACCAAGACTGAGAAAGGCAGTGATAGACAAAGAATAAGCAGATGTTTTAGTGCCTTTCCTTCCCTCTGGGGAAGGAAATATTTGATGAAGTTTCTTTAAAAACTGTTGCAGCTTGTTCTCCGATGTTCTCTGTACAATCCCACATCCATCTACATGTTACTGCAGACCTAAGATGTGACTGATTTTGCACAACTCTCAATTTTTATGCACTGAAATTACAGTAGTTTTACAACTATAAGGTGTACCGGACTATAAGATGCGCTTTTTTTTGCAACGAGAATCGGCGCGAGACAAAGTAACAAATTAGTAACAGAATCGCGTGATCGCGGGGTTTACTGGCAGGTGCTCAATTTGCAAACATTTTTCATGGATTGGTGCAGCCTTTAAACGCAGCCCCAGGTGCCCTCCCTGTGCTGTGGATCCTGGCATTCCCACCCACCCCCGGTGCTGGCTGGCACGGCTGGTGTGGCTCGGCTCCTCGGCTCCGTGGCTCGCACTTCCGGGTTGGCAAATTTCCAAACTTTGTCCATGTATAAGGCACACCAGATTATAAGGCGCACTTCCAGGTTTGGATGAAAATTTTAGTCAAAAGGGTGCACCTTATAGTCATGAAATTATGGTACTTTAGTCATACTTCCAGATACCTAGAGATGCCAAACCAGACTTTCAGGGTTAAATAGGCAGCTCAGGACCTTCTTGGCACATGTGCTGCCAACATTCAGGTGATGCTGGTTGGGTCCTGTCTGCCCTGTGCCTCCCTCTTTTGCAAGGAAATCACCCAGGTAAGGACAAGCTCATGCCAAAGGTGCCTGGTACTCTGGAACTCTGCATCTTCACCATAGGCCTTGGGCTGCTAAGGCTTAGATCTGCTCAACTTCACAGCACAAATTCAACTGTCCCATTACTTTACATTCCAAACAGTCAGAAAAACTGCACAATTTGGACTTATGCTAAGCACTGAATCAACTGCAAATGGCAAATGTAAATTTAATATTTATTTCCATCATTTAAAGAATTTCTAGTAAAGCTATTTTAAATTTGTGCTACAATTCCCAGCAATGAAATAACAATTTTTTTTTTAATTTTTTTTTTTTTTAACAGGAAATTATTTTAAAGGATTTGGTTTAATTTCATAAGGTTTTTTCATTCTCTCCTGATACTTTTTTTTCCAGTGCACACCTGGTCAAATGAAAAATCATTTTGATCTTAATGAAACATCATATTGCATATGTACTGTGTAAGATTATGTGTTGACTTAATCAACATTTCAAAACCAAGTCTTGTTTCAGAACAAAGAGTTGGAATGTCAATCATCCTGTTTGCTCCTGTTTAATTTATAAATAATAATACACAGATATTTTTTTCCTCAGAATGTTTTCATTTCAGTGAAAATGTAAATTTCAAATAAAAGAAATCCCATTTTGGGAAATTTCTGAGCATTGATCCACATGCAATGATTTGCTCAACATTCTTTTATACCATGCTCTGCATCTATAACAGCTTAGTGGTTTAATGGATCAATGATGGTGCATAAGTCAAATATACTCATAAGGCAATTTTGTCTTAAGCATTTTAAAGGCTGAAGTTTGGTATGCTGTTTGCTTTTATTTATTTGGTTGGGGAAGGATTCATATACAGGATACAAACTAGCTTTTTTTGAAAAAACTTTGACCCAATTTAACCTTCCAGAAGGTTTAAAAAATACCTATTTTTACACTTACAGTGCTAAAGCTTTTTAACTTTCCCACCCAATGGCCCCAAAAGAGCTTGAAAGGCTCACTCCCACATGCTGTGCTGTTTTTCAGCCTGGGGAGAAATTCACTGTGCACAGCCCTGCCACTGCAGTCCCTGAAATGAAGGTTTAAGACCACAGAACAAAACTTGAATATAAAGAAGGGGTTCCCACATGACCTAAAATTTCCACGTCAAATGTCAATCTCTTTAGTGATGTGAAAGCATGAAGTGGGAGTGACCAACACTGTTCCTTTCCATCTGGAATAGCTGCTCCCCAGAGCCCACAGTGGGAGTGGGGCTGGCTCCTCAGAGCCCCACAGTCCTGCATTTGGGGGCCTCTCCAATTAGTCCTGTAATTTACTGTCACTTAATAAAATGCACCAAGCAGGGACGGAAAAATCCCAGCCTCCAGCTGGGGTGGGTGTTCTCAGAGTTAGCCCAGCTCTCAAGCAGGTACAAAAGGAGCCCACAGCTGAAGCTGGGAGACAGAAAGGAGACCTTCAGCCCCCGATGAATTACACACCAGTGCCAGGCCCCAGGAACAGCAGATCAGCTCACACTCTGAAGGATAAATCAAAGCTGTAATCGGGGCTGTCAGTAAGGCAGGTGTTTTGACTGCCTTTATGGTTCATTTTTATGCAAAAAAGGGTTGTTGGCAATACAGAAATCATGGGGGATTGAAAATAAATGGCAGTGACAGCACTGATCCCACCAGGCGAGGGGGCCAAAATTGGTCTGTCTTTTCACATTATGAAATATACCTAACGGCAGACTCTGGAAACCCTGCGAGCACAATGCACGCTCTGTGTGCTGGACACTTGCCTTTCTCTGTCCTCCTTTCCTCCCCCCTTCTTTTTTTTTTTTTTTTTATTTGATATGCCAGGGGGCCTTTTCTATTCTTTGGTGATGAACTGCCCCAGCAGCCACAGCAGGTTCAGAATGTTAAAGAGCCGCCACTCACCCGAGCCAACAAAAGGATCCTGCTTCAAAGGGCTGGAGGGACACTGTAGACACTACCCACGGCCCTGGCTTAGGGTAATGTCTTTTTCATCTTGGCTTTCATCATTCAACGACATCAACAGATGAAACATCATGAAAACGTGCCCATGAAGATTTTTAGGAGAGAGATCTGCACAGTAATGACACGGGGATTCACCACTCCAGCTTCTCTCTCCTGCCTTACCTTGAGGGCTGATCCCCATCACTGCCCAGAATCACACTGTAAAGCTGGCATTTAACTTCACTTCTTCCTAAGTCTCAGTGATTTTTAAAGTTATTTAAATTAAATCAAATATTTCAGCCCATGGATGTTGATGCATTGTGGCATGCTGTAATAGTGAAACGCGGTGACGAATGTTCTAATGCAGCACACTTTTCCAGAAAGGAAAAAATTAGGGCCTTTTTCTTTGGTTCTGCTATAACTCAATATTTTTCACAGTGTATTCTGTAGCATAATTTGAAATATTACTGCAGGGTATTGCCAGTAAATTTCATTTATCATTTACAAACCATAAAGCAGGCAAGAGAGGAAAAAAAAAAGGCAAGTGCTTCTCTCCTGTAGTTTCACACAGTTATTCATGCCTCACCACTCACAGATGCCAGTGTTTCAGCAGCTTTGCTAAAGAATTGATTGTTTTATCCTTCCATAGAAATTAAAAAATGTATTTATAAAACCAACATCCATCTTAGGGTGTGCATCCTTAGGACACATTGACTGAGAAAAACTTTTGAAAAACATTATATTGACTATTACATGTAAATTAAGAAATTTATTCTGCTTGATTGTGATAATCCATACTGCTGCTTCTACCCAGAAAACTTTGCATCTTTGCTGAAATGCAAACATAATGTGACTTAAGTATCTTATGACTTAGTTGCATAGGAAATGGGATCACCACCCTCATTTTAAAGGTAAACTGATGCTCTTGGTCTCCGTAAAAGTCTTTGGGTTTTGACCCTCTAAACTACTCCATGAATGCCAAAAAAAATTTAAGTATTACCTAAAAGTTAACCTACAGTAATTTCACAATTATAAGCCGCACCTGAATATAAGCCGCTTTTTTTTTTTTTTTTTTTTTTTAAGCGAGGATCCATGTGCAACAAAGTAACGAGTTAGTAACAGAATCACGCCAGAGCGCGGTTTGGCGTCAGGTGCTCAAGTTGCAAACAGTTTTCATAGACCAGTGAAGCTTTTAAAGGCAGCTTCCCGGCCAGCTCTCACTGCTGGGTTGGCATTTCACTGGGATTTGTCCATAGATTAGCCGCAGCTGTTGATTAGCCATGCTACTGGGGTAGGCTGGATTCTTCAATGAAAAAAGTGCGGCTTATAATCGTGAAATTACTGTATTTTAATTTAAAAATAGTATTTTTTGGCTTCTTGCAAGTAATTTCAATTTTTATTTTCCAAACATACATTATCTTTATTCTTATTATAATTTCATCTGAAATAGTAAGATTTTTACACTTATAAAGTACATACTTTCTACTTATATTATAGGTATTGCACATTAGGACTGACATTCATGTTGCCTTCCTTCATACCAAACTTTGTTTCAGTATAGTGTCTCATGCCAATTAAATTATTCCATGCCAATAAAATTTCATCTGTGCTTGGGTATTGAGCCTTGAAAGACTAATTTTTCTCAAATTTTTTAGGGCCACAGTTAATGCAAGCTTTGAAAACAAATGGCTTCCAATAGTTTGCTTGGAGAGAGATGATACAAGTCACAAATCATGGCAAAGATTTAGGTTCTTGGTGATATTGGCTGAAAAATAATTAACTTTTCTCTCTGGAAGAATTAGGTTCAGTAATATTCTGGATGTATAGATCATTAGGTGATTGCAGCATTTTGTCTAAGAATCTCTTCAGAAAAGCTCGAGAAAATTTGGTGAAAGTCTAATTCAAATTTGCCAAGGTCATGATCACCATTTAACATTCTTGTGAGTCCACTGGCTGTTAGTCTAAGCATAATATAATAAACAGTCATTAATAAGTAATACAGCAATATTAATTTGCATTCATCTTCCACAGCTTTGCAATGATTTTCCTAATGAGGTGCATTATCAGGATCCAGTTTGTAGAGCAACCTACATGTGTCTGCATCGTCCTGAATAGATAAGATTTTTTTGGCATAAGAAAACGTTTAAACGACTAAAACTTTTAAAATGCACTGCTGGCAAATGCCCTAGCTCTGAACACCACTTGTAATAGTAGAATCAAACATTCTCATTTTAAATTTCAGATCAATTTTTTTCTAATTAGCCTGCCTTGGATTTCTGCTTTCTGTCAAAATTTCATCTTACTCATGAGTAATTCTGGTATTAACGGATTCTTATCAGCCTTGCATCAAAATGGCAAATATTTCCATCATTTATCTCCAATAAATTTAAATGTGACTTAGAATGCAGAGATTAAACTTGACTCACAAAAGACACAATACAGAAAATATGGGCACTACTGGGGTGAATTGAAGGTGGATATACTGCAAAACTATAAATAATCTGGGGAGTAAATCGGTATAAATCTGCATAACTCAGTCTTGAAGACACTTGTAAGTATACAAATACAGGTTGCAAACTTCCTTATCAGCTAGGCCTGTATTTTGCTCACACTACCCTTTGTCCAGATATTACCTCTTTCTACCCATTTCCTCCCCAGCAGTGTGAGTTTGTTTTTATCATGTGTCTGTATTGCCTATTTCACAGTGGGATTTTACTTCACACTGGGATGTCCAGACACTGCTGAAGCACAAAAAATAACTAACAATAGTACTAAAGGTTTAGTCCCCCAGATATTCTCAGATTCACTAAAAATTGAAAATACTGAAGGGCTTATGCGACACCCGAAAAAAACACCAGAAAAAAAAAAAAAAAAAAGCCAATCTGGGAGAGAGGAGGAGGAGGACAGAATTCAGGAAACATTTGGACAAAACTGTCAGGCACATGGTGTGACTCTGGGGATGGTGCTGTGCAGGGCTAAGGATCAGACTCAATGATCCTATGGGTCCCTTGCAGCACAGCATATTCACTGATTCTGTGATAATGTGTGGTTGTGGCTTTGGGGGTGTTTTTATCTTTTTAAGCCTCACAGACCAGTTCCAATGTTCATTTGTTTCTAAAAGGACTGTAAATGCTGGGTTTGATTTAAACATATTTAAGTGGACAGACTTAAATATTAAAAGTTTCTGCCTCAACTGATAATTAGCACATAATATAGTTGTCATGACCATGAGCATCTCCCTTCTTCTAATGAAAACCAGACCTGATTGTACCTGTGTTAGTCTGATTTTACTTCATTATGGAATCAGGATGCCCCATGTATAAGTATACAAGGCCAGAGTTCTGATCTTGATTTTTAGTTTAATATTCACGTTGAACTTGCTGTGTTTAGCACAAATTTGTGGAGATCTAGAATGAAAATAGTGATGAGCAGCATCATGAGTAGGTTTCTCAGAACTCTTGGGTTTCTGTGTATTTTTCCCCTCAATGGGGCCCTCATAGCTGTTGAATGTCTGGATATGTTGTAGGGCCAGCTTTTCCTTCCCTGCCTAAAAATAGAGCGAGGATTAGCAACAATAATTTATAAATGGACTTTGTGAAGACAGATTAATTACAGTTCACATTCCTTTACTATCATTTCACAGGCTCTGTTTACATGGTGGTGAATATGCAAGGGGTAGTGGAGAGTTTGCAGATGTTTTTGGTTGTGTTTAGGGTTTAGTTTTAACAGGATTAAGCTTGCAAGAGCAAGACTTATGGAGAATGTCAATAGCTCATTGACACCCTCAGATGGACAGAACTTTACCTCCTCCTCTCATCAGGTAGTCATGGCAGTTTCCTTAAACAGAAGTTAAGAGAACTCATTTATCATGTATAAATTTTCTTTTATTTATATTCACATTTGGTTAAAAATTCTGACCTACCAATTAAAACAAAAAATTTGAAACAGACAACGCAAATCAAGCGGTTTGTTTACTTTCAAATGCTATTATGCCTCTCTAAAAACTAATACAATTATTTCTCTTCAGCAATATGCAATTAAGCAGTTGGACTTGCTGTCACAAATATTATGCCATTATGTCAGAAAACACAGAGATGTTTTTAGAAATATTTGTCTAGCTTGGAAAAAAGCTCTATGATCTTTGAGCCAAACTGCTAATAGTGAAGAGTAAGAAGATAATAGACAATCAAAACAATAAGTTTACTTTTCAAAATATTATATATGGAAGCCTCATTTATATTATAACAGAATAGGGCATAGTATATTGAATTTAATCATTTTTTAAAGTATTTTATTTCCCAGAAAAAAAAAAAAAGAAAGATATTTTTGATTCTCTATTACAAGTCATCAAATAAAAATGTTTGGCTATTCTGATTTAACTTCATATTTTGTATCAAAATATGAAAATAATACATAAAAGTGCAGGTTTTTTTATCAGAAAAATATGTCAATGTGTAATTTTCTACTTATAAAAGTAATAAAAATATAGCACAATTTCAACAGCTTCTGTAATTCAAAGTGTTCTGAAAATGTGACTTTCAA
Organism: Sialia sialis; assembly: GCA_009812075.1. Lineage (NCBI taxonomy): Eukaryota > Metazoa > Chordata > Aves > Passeriformes > Turdidae > Sialia > Sialia sialis. The sequence continues at coordinate 1,949,483 of VRYO01000180.1, read as the reverse complement.
TTTTTTTCACTGGAAACAAAACTTCTGCATGTCACTGAATTTTATTACAAACTTAGATGCTTCAGAACACAGACAAACATTAAATGACAAAAAATGTACATGTACAAAAAAAAAGTTGAAAAAAATGTGGACCACTTATCTCTCTCTCCCATTCCATTTTCAGTTCTATCAGAACACTTTCTCCCCAAGAGAAACTGGTATGTTGCATGACTGCCTATGAAAATAAGCATAAAAAATTTATACCATTCATATTTTTCCCCAGCTTGTTTGCCAGTTTCTGCTAATACTGCATTTAGTTAAAATATTGTCCAATTTATATGATGGTGAGTATCAGTCTTTCTAGCAGTATATGTCTAACACAATTCTTATTAGTCTGATTCATATCTATGCACTTCTCTGCCATACAGTCCATCTCGTTTTTATTTTGCTTGACCTTTATCTGCTTCTTAAACCAATTGCTAATCTTTTGGGAGAGAAATTAATAGGTATAAAACCCTGTTATGATCTGGTAGTAAATAACTAAATTTAATGTAGTGTCTTAGAGTTGAGTATTCATGGAGAGCTTAACTAGATTGAAGCCACAATACTTACTTGGTTTAATTTCTAATTTAATAAAAAATTCTAATTCATGTTTTATAGGTTTAAAAAAAAAATCCCCCTATTTCCCAAATGATAAAGGAAGATAAAATTATAAAGAAATATAAAGAAAAAGTGATTGCTGATTAGCATTTATTTAATGGCCTTTCATCATGTAAATGTAAGAGTATTTATACCCATCCCCTATTTTCCCCTATCTTCCCCCCTGTCCTCATTAGGAGTCCTAAACTGGCCCCAGGAAGAATCAGAGTAAAAGTAAGAAAAAAAAATAACATACAATATGAATTTTCTTTTTTAGAACACTCTAATATTAAGCAGACGATTTTTAAAAATAATTTTACATATGCATGTTGAGAAGGGATTTCTTTTGGTTTGGGGTTTTTGTTTTGGGGGGTTTCTTTCCCCCAAGAGCTAGAGCAGTCTGTCCTAGTTTTGGCTGGGATAGTGAATCTTTTTCTAGTATCTGGTACAGAGTGATGTGTTTAAGATTCTGGATGAGCACAATGCTGATAACACATTGGTGTTTTAGTTGCGGCTGTGCAGTGTTTAGTCTAAGCCAAACGCTTTTCAGCTCCTAAACTGGAGGAGATACAGACAGAATAGCAAACCCAAACTGACAAAAGGGATACCAAAAGTTCTTGGTCTCTGCTCATCACTACTCAAAGCTAAGGCTAAGGGTAGCTTCTCATCTCCTGAGGTGAAGAAGGTAACCTAGAATATCCCCATCAGACTGTGAGCAAAAAGCTACTTCAGGCACCAAACCTCTGACAGCACAGAATGGTGGCTTGCCTTGGAAGGAACCTTAAAGATCATCTCATTCCAGCTCCGCTCGCCCTACACAGGAAAGCCCTGGTAGAGCACAGAACTCTGAGCAGTGCACTGAGCCATCCCTTCATTTAAAAGTACAGTAATTTCACAATTATAAGCCGCTTTTTTTTTTTTTTTTTTTAAGCAAGGATCCATGTGTAACAAAGTAATGAATTAGTAACAGAATCACTGCCAGCGGGGTTTGGTGTCAGGTGCTCAAGTTGCAAACAGTTTTCATAGACCAGTGAAGCCTTTAAAGGCAGCCCCAGGTGCCCTCCCCGGCCAGCTCTCACTTCCGGGTTGACATTTCACTGGGATTTGTCCATAGATAAGCCTCACTTGATGATTAGCCGCACTACTGGGGTAGGCTGTATTCTTCAATGAAAAAGGTGCGGCTTATAATCGTGAAATTGCTGTCCCTGAGACCAAAGCCCAGCCCTCTCCAAAACACAGCAATCATCAACTCATCAGCTTGGCAAGATATTGTAGCCAATATAAATCTGCTCAGTGATTATGACTTCAAAGGATGCAGCAGTTTTGACACCACAAAGATCACACCCACGCTTCCTCACAAACTGGTGCCTCTCAGATCTCCCAGACATCGTATGGTAACAATCAAAAACCATTTTCTGACTGGAGTCTTGGAGAAGAGAAGAATGCTTTTGCCATTAAAAGAAGACTCCAGCACAGTTTGGCTTCTTTAACACCCACCACTTCACATTTCAATATGCCAAAGTGTGTCTTTAAAAAAAAAAAAAAATCAAAAACATATTCCCTTGACCTTTAAAGTTGATAATTAGTTCACTTCATACCTTTCACATGCTGGGATTAATAATGTACATTTTAAAATATTTTTTATGTCTGTTTCTTTGTCCTACTCAAACATGCATACCCCATGTCTTTTACATCGATGTCTGACTCTGGCTGCTTGGGACTGCATTTTAAATTGTCACATCAGCAGCCTCCCTCACCAAACAGAGGGGGAGTCTAAGGATAACTGTGCTTGCAAAAATTAAACAAATCAAAAGCCCAGTCAGGTGGTTTCATAGTAATCTGCCAACATATTTAAAAACATGCAATTAAAAAAAATTACTTGAACAAATTTCAACAGGGAAACAAAAAAAAAAAACAACACTTCTTTTCTGGAAGCTGTAGTTAGATCTGTAGTTGGATGATTGAAAGAGATTCACAAAATTACTCAGTCTTGAATTGCTACACATGTGACCTGGCTTTGGTGGTAGTGGTCACAGGAATTCAACTTCAAAACCAGAATAGAAAAAAGGAGCACAGAGCTGAACAGCAAATAAATGGGATGGAGAGAGGCAGATGTCATTTGATTTAAAACTATAATTTTTAATTGTCAGCTGCTTGAGGGGAGTCAAAGGGACTTCCCCCTCTTCAATGAAACTTTCAAATCTCTTTTACAATTTTCTGACTAGGTCAGAGGAGCCCATGATTTTTGTTTCTTTGTTTTAATGGGGTTTTTTTGTTTGTTTTGTTCTAATTTATTTCCAAAATTTCCAAATTGCTGACAAGTATCCTGTTGGAGGTTATTCTGGCCATCAGAAATTATCCAGGGCCTCGCAGACACACCTCCAGCATGGGAAAAGTGGGGGAAGGCAGAAGGGAAGGGTTTGTACATGAGCACAAAGAGAGAACAGCTCTTACAGCAAATCAGACCATCATCACAGCATTTGCTCACCTCCCATACCCATGGATTCAATGTAAGCACCCCAAAGTAAAGGGGGTTCCCACCTGTGTGAGCATCCCCAGATTTTCCCTCCCACTTCCCAGAATTTCAGACTCTGTGAAGCTGCCTCTGGCTGGAAGGGACTGGGTGCGGCTCCCTCTGGAGTTTATTCATGCCATTTCCCAATATAGCCAGAGGGGACATGAGAGTGACACGAGATGTACTTTCCACTTCTTTCCTTCTCTGCTAGCAACAGAAAATGGCCTGCATAACGTAATAAGTATTTTTTGTCTGCAGTTTCCATCTTGTTATGCTTTGCAGGATCTGGATGAGCTGCTTATGCAGAGCTCCTTGCCAGTTTCTGGACAAAAACCAGTGTTCTGCTCTTTCATTTCTGCTATTTTAATTTTTTCTTATTTTTTAATGACCCTGTCATTTATTTTACTGCCTTACAGAACTTTCTTGCAAGTCCTGGAATCCTGATTTAAACTGAAGCCTTCATTTAAGTTTAAACATGCATCTCAGTTACTCATCACTTCAGTTCCCAATTGCCTCCAGCTAAACAAACTCACACAGAGAACACAAAATTACCTTCACTCTGAGCAGTACAGGACATACCATGAGGATGTACATTCCTCCTGACGCTGCTCCTGTTTCCTAACAAGTTCTTGTAATCCATGATTGCTAAGGCTCTGAGCTGTGATCCTGTTCCATGGTGCTGGTCCTCTGCTGTTCTCTGCTCTCAAACTGGTCAAAATGGTCCTGAGGATTTCTCCTGGACTCCATCTGCTGATACTCCAGTATTCTCTTAATCATGCTCCATATCAAGGAACATACTTGTTTAAAAACAAATTCAGATGTGGAAGCAAGATGAAGGTGTGGATTTTCCCTTTGTAATATTTTGGAGATCAGGTTTCGTGTTCAGTGAAACAGGTACCATTTTCCTTGCTAAAAATGTTCTTGAATTTCATCTAGGATACATCCTCCTTGTCTCTCAGCCTTTGATTTTTACTATTGTAGATGGCAGATAAGATTTTTGAGGGTTTGGGGTTAGGGAATCACATAGCTTTTTATAAACTGCATCTGAACAGAAAAATGAGAAAAAGAGGGAACTAAACCCCAGGTATGTGAGGAGTTATAATAAACATATGGTCGTTGCTCATAATTATTAAGCACTTTAAATATCCATCAAAAAAAAAAAGATATTCTGTCATCAAACCAGCCAAGACAGAGTCTTATAGCACTAAACTCACAGATATCAATATGTGCTTTTCTTTAAGCTATAGCAGATTCTGCCCTATTTCACAAAATACTTTTGCTTTAAAAAAGAGGATATTTGTCCACCCTGGAGTTTATGCAGCATTTGGCAAGCTTTGCTGGTAAATGCCAGTCCAAAAATATCAAATTACTCCATTAAAAACACACACTTGATGAAAATTGTTTTTTCCCAAAAAAAGCTGTAAGGGATAATATGCTGCAGTTTCCACTACCAGCAACACTGCTTAGCCTAAACTGTCTTAAATTTTGTTGTGTCTTTGCCATTAACATGGCAGAAGTACTTCATCTCCTACACAACTCTGTTGAAAGTGCTTCTCACTCTGTTTCAAGAATGGTTTGGAGTAGAAAGTAACCTGTTCATACATGAATGGTTTCCAGTTATTTGAACTTCCCTATGTCTGTATCAGCTCTTATCTGTAAAAGCTGGATTACTTCTTAAAAATCTCTCTAGAAACATGGGAATTGAATTAATTGTTTGTTAAAGGAATGGTTTTACAAATACTGGGATGTTATTTTCCCACCTGCTACTTGAAATGATTGAACTATACATGCATATATATAGATATATATATTTACATGTATATTCAAGAAGTAAATCTACTTATCTTCTAGTGTCAGCACCATCATAAACAAAGAACCCACTTTATTTTCTCATGTAATTGGCTGCAGCTCTCTGCAAAACAGTTTTTGTCAGGGGCTAATTTTGTTGTGCTGTTTTGAGTCAGAGTAACACACTCCTACATACACTCATATGTTTAAATAACCAGTGCATTCCCTCACTGAATCTCTCAAAGTAAGTACATTTGAAAAAAAAAAAAATCCTTTTTGTAAAATTAAAAAAGCATCCAGTGTAGCTCAGTATTGATGTTCACTTTATGAAAACCACTTTAAACACTTTTGTATTCAGTCATAATTTGTTTGTCCTGCAGCCAATTCAATTTGCCTGGAACATAAGTTCTTCTGATTTTATTTTTAGTATTTAAGACACTCTGCATCAATCTTAAAACACCACAAAAAACAAACAAAACTCCCCAGCTCAGTACCAACCACACACATCAAAAATAATTTGAAAAGAACAGTTCTCTTACCTAAACGGATTGAACATAAGTATTTTCTTGAATTTCATGTTGTGTTATAAAATATGCTTGAGTCCTAGAGAGATATATATATATTCTAGGTTATGTGCCCAGTGGATTAAACAACCATAAATATTGAGTGATTCAACCTTGCAGCACTCCAGTTCTGGCTAGGAATGACTTGCATGTTAACTCATCCTGGAGCTTCACGACTCCTCAGAAAACTCTGCCTAACTAAGCTTGCTAAAGTAACCTAATAAATACATTTTTTCTAGAGACTTAAAACTCCTTCTGGGTCCCAGATGAATTTACTATAGCTCTGGAAACACTGAGAGGTGCATGGAGCCCTGCCAGAGGGCCTGGACCAGACCACCAGCCCCAAGTAGGCTGGAATAAGACTGGAAAAATAATTATAACTGGGTTGCAACTGGAATCTCTGTCTCATCCATAATCTCCTCTGAAACAAGTATTTTGAAGCCTGAAGGAAAACAGAAAGGATAGTACAGTAATTTCACGATTATAAGCTGCACCTGATTATAAGCCGCACATCCAGGTAGCCGGGCAGACCACAGGATTTGTCCATATATAAGCCGCACCCGAATATAAGCCGCACTACTGGGGTAGGCTGGATTCTTCAATGAAAAGGGTGCGGATTGTAATCGTGAAATTACTGTAATATTGTATCCAAACTCTCTTAGACTTAAAAAACACGTGGAGAGATAGTTCTGTCTGTTTTTATTTCTGCTTTTAGGTATCATTCCTTCAAATTATGCTTCATGGGGAGATATCAATGAACTGTGTAATGCTACTAAACACATAATATTAAATTTTTTTAAAAATAGCAGAAATCTATCATATCTTAGCTAATTTTACTGGTCTTGTAAAATGAGTCCCAGGCTCAGAATTTAACTAAATTGCCCAAAAAACACTCTTTCAAACACGTAATGTATATAAGTAACTCTTCTGTAAATTGTCTGGGAACACACTGTGGAGCAACACTCAAGACCAAAACTAGAGCTGAAATATTTTCCCATGCACTCTCTAGCTGGGTGACATTCCTCTCTCTCATTCAGTATTTACCCCCAGCACAACCAAACCCACACTGTCTTTTGTACCCATGTTTGTTTGTGCTTCCCCTCCTGTTGATGTTTCCAAGAGCTGTTTCTGATACCCTGGTAGCATCCTCCTAATTTTCGCAGCAGTTTCTGTGTGTTCAGCTTCCAAGAGGGATGGAAAGAGCACAAGCTGTCTCCAAATTGAAGGAATCAATTTTCATTTCTAAAGTCAGATGGGCTTTCATTTATTTCCTACTGACTCCATAGAGGGATAATAACAGTGCTGCTGCTTTCAGTGAAAAAGACCATTATTGAGGACAATGCACTCAGTCAAAAAAAGATGCCAGATCTCACCCTTCACTCCCCAGTTTACAAGCTGGGCTTTTTCCAGAATTTGTTTTCTACCTAGCCAGCTCAGTAAGAGCCCCAGGGTATAGCTCAGTAAGAGCCCCAGGCTGCGGGGAGGATGTGAATATTTTTGGACATCAGTACAACAAGCAGAGAGGAAATGAGAGAGTGAGCACAAGCCTCCAGTGGCAGCTCCTCACCAGCCAGCTGCTCCTGTCCCTCCAGCCCAAAGCATCACCATATGTTTGGCTGCCACCCATGCAGCCATCAGCCCTTGGCTGGAGGCAGCAAATCCATTTGGATTCCTCTTGCTAGTGCTGACCCAGCCTCTCCAGGCCCCAGCCAAGCTGTGAACAGGCTGTGCTGGCACCGCTGGGCTCATTGAATCAGCTCTGCAGCGACAGAATCCACCCCTGCTCTCATCAACCTCAGACAAATCGTGCCCTGGAGGGGACAGACCCCAGGAAAGATTGACCAGTCTCCATTCCCAGCTCCTGCACAGCAGCTGGCTTCAGACATTGAGCCAGAAAACCATGTTCCATGTCCAAACAGGCTCAGACCCTTCAGTGAGGTACTTAAACTCCAGAGCTGTTGGCCAGGTCTTTTCCCTGCTGTTCCTTTTCCTTGGAAATCTGGGATTACAAGCAGAATAGGAAGTGAAGGTTTGTTTTTTTTTTATCACTCAGTTGTGAATTAAGTTGTTTAACAAACAACAGTGCCTTTTGGGAGGTTATTGTAGAGTCTCAGGGAATTGATGTCTATTCTAATTCTTCTGCTACGTGCTAATTAAAGTTGGTACTGATGATACATGGTTTGCCATTCTACTGCAGCTTCATTTTCAATGATGCACTACCACTAAAAGCTTATTCTTAGCATCATACTTGCTGAACTTTTTAGTCATTTTTTAGTCATGGAAATGATACTAAAGATGGGATGTAAGTGGATGAAATAACCACACTCAAAAACCTACACAAATTTTTTTGCCGTAATATCTAACCTTTAGTCTTTTAATAAAGCTGAGACTTATGAATGTTTTCTCTTTCAGTATCTGTGTTTCAACTTAAAAATCCCCACTATATTTACTTGCAAAAGAGTAGGGTGTTCCACCTACAGATTCTTATTTTATATTTGAATTTATATACTTCTCAGAAATGATGCCATTAAGAACTCCATAGCATGCAGTCCTTCACAAGAACATGACCTTTTTTCCTGATTTTCAGTTGGGTAAAGTTTCCATGGATACCAGTGGTTATGCTTCATCTTTACACTCTTGAAGTTTCATTCTTGTTTAATTGTGAAATAATCCTGTTGGCTATTTGCTGACACATTATATTACATGCTTTCTTTTGTCTAAAGCTTGCACTTTAAGACTGCAGTTAATGACACGTGCACACCTTTTCCAGTAAGCAGTTTCACTGTGATATGAAGGAATGGGGTAATTTAATATATGCAAAAGTGAAGAACTACATAAACTAGAAACTCTCTCTCTGCACAGTTAACTTGAGCTACAGCTTATTCTCTGAGAGTGTTTTGTTTTAGACTTTTGTAAACAGTATTGAAGAAATCTGTGTTGAGTAATGCAGGGCATCAGAATGTGCTGCTTCCCAGTCCCTTTGCCCACCACTGCTATTTATTTTTCACCACAAATTCACTCAATGTTTTAGTGAGATGAAGGTTATTGGTATCCAAACCATAGAGAGTATGAACAAAAAAAAATGAAGGAAATATTTGAATGAAACACAGAAGAATCTATAGGACTCACATGCTTTCTGTGCAGTAGAACTTTCTGTTCGACAATGGATGCCAGACCTGAACAAACCACTAAGAAAAGCAGATTTTGGATTAAACTTCCAGTCTATGGGGCAAGATCACCCTCCACAGCCATCTCTGAGAGGGCTGCATACTGGACTTGGAAAAAATGCAAACATTTAAAAACATATTTTAATCTACAATTTTATTTTTCTTAAATAGAACCCCACCGTTATCTCTGCTATCTTTAGGACAAGAGCGTAGAGCAATTCTCACAAAATGCAAGTATATGAAAATGTGGTGGTGTATACTTTTGTCTTTAGCTGAGCTGTGAGACAGCCCAGCTTCAAATCCCTTTGTCTTCACAGGAAGCTTCAAATTCTTGTTAAAATTTCATTCTCGTCTAGTCACTACCCTACCACAAAATTTCAAATTTTCCCATTGAAGCTTCTGCCTCTATTTAATGTTTAAAACACTTATTTTTAGCCACAGAGAGATCAAAAAAACAAAACAAATGAGAGTTGAGGAGTGACTGCCTGGAAGGGCAGACAATTGCTTTCCAATGCCTGGCACAGCACATATCCCCCCTTTTCCTCTTCCTCTATTTCCTCTGGAGTCCAGCCTTGCATGTGTGCTCAGAGGCAAGCCTCCACAGCTCAGAGCTGGCCAAGAGATTGCAAAGTCATGCAATGAAACTGGATGCCTGGTGGAGCTTTAAATACTTCCTGTGAGCCATGGAACAGATTGCACATCTCTCACTGTGTTCCCCACATTGATCCTTGGGCAAGGGGTTGGAGAATGTGTGCACTGGTCAGATTTCAGATTCAATTATTACCCAATTTTTCAGGGTCTCCACTGTGTTTTAATTAAATAAAGTATTATTAACCAACTCTGCTGTAAATAGTTTTTGCAGTATGGTTTAAATTGCTCCTATGTGTGTCTTCAGAGAAGCTTTTTTCAGTAGCAGGTTACTTGATCCCAGAATATTATTTTTTACAAGTGCTCAGTCTTTTATGATTTACAGCTCTGAGGATGCAAAATACTGCAGGGTTGTTAATTATGAATATTTTTATTGATTGAAGTGATTATAACATCACTATCATTCTTATTAATAATAATAATAGTAATATTAATAATAATTTAAACTGCATTACAGAAAATGTTGCAGGCCAAGTTTTGTGTGCAGGCAGAGTTTGACCATGGGATACAGAAAGGAGATAAATTGTGCCTGCATTATTGAAAGGAAACACATGTATATTATAGTCTCCCGGGTCAGATGTTGTGTTAATATAATGCTAAAAATGGAAGCGTCCAAGTCATCTAATGTTGAGAAACTGAAATACTCTGCAGTTTGCAGAGAAAGAAATCAAACTTCTTGGAACTTTCAATGAATTCCAATACTGTATTAGAAAAGATAAAGAAAGTGTAAGGGTTAAATATTTTGTGGTGGCTTTTGTTTGATTTCTATTGCTGTTCTTAGATATTTCAACTATAAACTCAGCCAGTAAAGAATGCAGCAAAGACATTATTGACAGGCACATCCTCTCAATGTGTTTATCCTAATGGGCACTTAACAGCAAACTGTGATGAAACAGTGGAATTAAGGATTGCTTAAACACAACTTAAATAAATTGTCAAACAACTTTTATCATTATTTCAGTACATTTTTAATGTAACCATTTCAGAAGCGAATATTAAAAAAACTTAGATGAGCATGGAGAAAAGTAGCTGCTCATCATCAATTAATTAACTTTGAATTGCTCAAAAGTCTCAGTATTTCTATGTACAGAAGTAATGCCAGAACCCCTAGCCCATGGGATTATTTGGGTTTGACCTTAAAGATACCTTGTTCCTATCACTTGCCATAGCCAAGGACACCTTCCACTGGACCACTCAACCCAACCAGGCCTGGAACATTTACAGGGATAACCAGAATTTTGATAATTACCATTTGCTGATTCTCACAACCTTCTCTGTCGTTATACCACCAAGAGCCATAAAACTAGTAAGCATTTAGAGAAGTGCTTGGAACTTGTGTTCTGGGAAGGACAATCATCCTCATGTTTGGTGCTTAAATCATACCAGCAACCCCTAACTCCCTATCAGTTGTCAAAATGTAGCAAATCCAGATCTATTATATATTTTGTTTAATCTGCATACTATCAGTTTCCCTTGTTCTTTACACAAAAGAGATTTGGTGCTAGAGGTTTTATATATGTGTACATACACTTACATAACTATAATTTCTCTCATTTATAAAAGAAAAGGAGGAGAAAAAGAAGAACTATAAACCAAACAAGATTAAGAAAGATTTTTCTCTAATTTACTGCTATCTACAGGTCTTTTAATAAGTTTCCTATCAATAATAAATACAACTCAAACTCCAATGCATTTCAGATATAAGTAAACTTTCTTACTCCTGGGGACTGGTCTCTTTATATGATAAAATTATTGCAGCAATGCACATACCAAATACTATTACTGTGTGCTGGTACAGAAATCCCCTCTAGGAAAACCTTATGTGTTTTATGATATTTGGATGCCTAGTGCTACCAGAGAAATTCACTGCAATCTACTTTTTTTCTAGGAAGTCCTCTCTGCAAACAATGGCTCTTTAAATCTTTGGGACTACCCATGTGACTTAGGCCAGCAGGCATAAAGTGATTTAAGGGTTTTAAATTTAAAGCAGGTTGGTAATCCCTAGTGGATGATATGACTGTGAAAATGAAGCTTATCAGGCTGCCCTGCAAACTTGTAGTCAGAAAGCAGTCTGAGCCTGAATGTCTAATATTTCCTCCTCTAGAAACGAGGAGAAACAGCTATCTGCATTTATTTATGGAATGGAATCTTAGAGGGAAGTTTCATATTCTGCTGCTGATTTTGTAATATACTCCAATGTTTTATCCAGGCCAAAAATAATCTACCAGTTCAATAACTATTTTCGAACTACCATTTCATACACTTTTAAAGTAAACACCAGTCCCATACACCTCACAGACTCTGTGTGCCCAGGCTGGAATCAAATAACGAGGCAGGCATGAGTTTTGTCTTCAGAATTGCTTTCCTGACCCTCCCACTTCGGTGAAAAGTCAGCAGTGGAGAGGTTTAGCCATGCAAGTCAGCCCTTTCTATGTTGTACAGGCACTCAAAAAAGGCAGTGGGTGTAGGGGAATTCAGGAATCCAGTGGAGCTTGCAATTACATTGTAAGTACAATTGCATATCAAAAAGTTAGGGCAAGAGAGGATTTAAGGGATGTGCTGGCTAGATTCAGCTGAAGAGATAGAAGCTGGGAAATTCAGTCATGGGCAGGGTCTCTGGGATACAATGCACTCTGTAAACATATCCATGTTTACAGGATTAGTATGTGGGTCAGATTTTAAGGGAAATGGAGGGAGAGAGCAAAGAGGAGTTAACATGAGATAAGGGTGAGGGAGCTTGGAGAGCAGGGCTAAAATTGGACACTGAAGAGAGAAACTGCAATGGGGGAAGGGTTGAGACACAAACAACCGAGTTAAGGAGGAGAAAGTGAACTTTAGGACTGTTACAGCATCCTGGCTTTAGAGCCAGCCTGGTGCTGCTGTGCCAAAGCAGCAAGACCAGGAGCTGAGAGCAACCCCAGCACGAGCAGTGCCCAAAAAGTGCAGCCCTACAGAACCTGGACGCAGCAGGTTTGGTGAGGTGCTGCAAAGGGCTCCACTGTCACCCCTCAGCATGCCAAGGTGACAAACCAGGATGAGGATCCAGAGACTGGATATGGGTAGGAAGCACAGCTAAAAAGGCAGGATCAAGCCAAAGAGGGCATTCATAGATCTGCCTGCTCCAGTCTGAGTCCCTGGAGCGAGGGGCAGTGGGAAAATGGGACCCAGGGAAGGCTTAATGGGCCAACAGTGCCTATTAGTAAGAATGAAGAGTAAAAACAGGAAAGAGGTGTCATTAAATATTGAGATGTAACATCTTCTTCTTCTCCCTAAAAGATGGCAGCTCCATGAGACTCGAGTCCTGTTGGCATTCAAAGGTGCTGCAAGAAACCTCCCAAAGTGAGGTCCTGGCATTTCTAATCAGTAAAGCATAGCATGAGCTCCTGATGTGTAAACACGTTGAGAATCTCTCCATTGTTCAGGTGTCAACAAATACCCACACATCTTCAAAAGTCTCCTCTACAACATTGTGCCACCAATCAGGAGATAAAAAAAAAAGCAAATTAAATGCAACAAAATTCTTGCTTTTTTGCGGTAACATTAAGCAGGAATTTTTGTATCTAGAGCAAAAAAAATATATAAGATACTTTTCAAGTGCAGTTATCCAGAAAAAAATATATCAGTTTATGCCCAGATTGACTTGGATTATTCAAACAGTTTTTCAAAATTCTGGCAAAAAAAATATATGCTATAAAATATGCATCTGCATGAATGCCAATAATACAGGTTTTTATGGCCATGTCTTAAAACTCCTGAAATGAGCACCGGAGGTTCTAAACCCACCCATGCTTCTCAACTGTAAAATCCATTTGTTTAATCCTACAAATATTTCCTTGGGTCTAAGAGACTAACAAAAAATAATTTTGAAAATAGGAACTAAAAGGATGACATTGTCTTTTATCTGAGCAATATTAGTTGCATCACCCCCACTACAGCAATGACACCATAATATAAATGACTTTTCACAGAGATTCAGGGCAGAGAGAAGCCCCACCATGGAAGGATGGGATGCAGCCAGAGAAAATGTACATGCAGGCTTCCTCTTGTCTGGGAAGTTCAGACATTCCTGTAGTACTTTGCAAAGAAAAGACAGGCACACTTACAACAGAGAGTATAGCTGATATAAAAATGTAGCTGCTCTGCAGAGGAAAAATATAGCTGTTTTTCTGGAAGATGCAACATTCCTTTTATTTTGGTGTCATTTACAAAGATAAAGCAGTTCATTGCAATTTTTGTATTTATTTACATAAATTCAGAATTCAGCTTGAGGTCAGAAAAGCTGATTTTATTGCTTTCTTTCAAGTATACACTGCTGACTTCAACTGGCTTTGCAGTGTAACAAAGGCACAACAAATTTACATTTGTTTGCAGAGATCACAGTAGAAGACCCATCACTGAATTCCATGATTTGTTCACTGGGGAAAATGCTTATGTGCCAAAGACAGGAAGACCTCAACCTGCAATAATCCATTAATTAAATGAGAAAAATGCTTCTACAGACCAAAAGCATCAAAATGAAAAAGAACATTTTAAGTTTTGTGGAAGTTACAATTCTTTATTATAAGAATAAAACATTGCAAAAAAGGTGTTGTATCATTTACTGAACTAACATTTGCATAACTTTTTCAGTGCTTTGAATTTGTATTTGAAACATTTGAAAGAAATAATAAGGGAAAACAATTTTTTTTTTAAACATGCCTGTGTGGCAAGAATTGCTCTAAGTTTGACAAGGGTGGTACCATCTATATACATTTAGGAAAACATGCTTGCTGTGGGTGTACAAAAATAAAATTTCTTTGTTAAATTACACATAAATATAAGGTACAAATGTATTTTTAAAATACAGATAAAGATAATCACACTTGCATTGTGTACATATGAAAATACAGTATTTTAATATTCAACATACACAGACACATTTATGATAAATGCAACTAATTGGCAATGCCAGTTCTCTCAGTCTATTTTTTGTTCTTTTCTTTTTTTTTTTCTCCCTTCCAGTTTTCCATAAATATGGAAAAATAGGCTTTTGAAACCATTAGTTCTGCCGGACATCTTGCAGCAGCTTGTTAATTTCTGCCACCAGCTCGCTGGCATCCATGAGTTCATGTTTGCCATCGCTGAGGTGGTTGAGCACATTGTCAAAATCATCCTCCTCGTAATTCTCCGGGATCTCCTCCATGGCTGGCAGCCATTTGGACGAGGGCTGCGCTCCCGAGTGAGTCCCCAGCGCGGCCCCGTTGCTGCCAGGGTTTTGGAAATGCGTGCTGGCTGCCCAGGCTGCCACCCCCGGTGGGTAATTGCCGTTCTTGGCTGGCAGATGTCCCTTCCTGCGCTCCAGCGAGTTGGAGCGATCCATCTCGGTGCACTCCGCGTAGGCATCCAGCGAGGGCGGCAGCAGGCGCTGGAACACGCTGCTCATCTCGGAGAGCAGGGACGAGGTGCAGGTGTCCCCTGCTTCCTCCTCGCTCTGGCAGTCCTTCCCAAATGTGGAGAAGCTCTTCTTCTTCTCGCCGGCGTCGGCTGCCTGGGCGTCCTCCTCGAGGCCCTGGTGCTGCTGCTGCTGCAGGTGCTGCTGGGGTGCCTGGAATTCCTCCCCAGGGATGAACATGTTGCTTCTGTAGTCAGAGGAGGGAGAGGGCAGAGGTGGCATCCAGCACTGGTCCGAGTGGCCCAGGACCCTGCACTCCTCCGTGCACAGGCGCATGGCTGCAAGAGAGACACGAGGAGAGTGAGCATCCCCTCGTGCTGCACACAGCGCCTGCTTTCATCCTGCCTCTGGATGAGAACATCTCTGGAACATCTCCAGAGGTGTCCAAATCCAGTGTTTGGTTTCACCTTCAAGGTGGTAAATATACATGGTCTGGTACCTCCATTGCCAAGAACGAGAACAACTAATGCAAGGCAGTAATGCAATCTCTTAACTGAGGCTGAAGATAAACATGTAAATTCCAGGTGGAAAAACAAGCGCTTGTGGCTTGAAGCCTCACAAGCTCTTAGTATAGTTCTAGAACATATAGAACAGAAGGAAGAAATTTCTGCCTCCAAGCACTCACTTGAGTTTTAGAGAAGTCTTCCTTAGGCAACAAGTGAGGCATATCAGAGCAGTCAAGTGAGACTAAATGGATAGGGCAAATAAAGAGCAAAGAATAATAAACATGCAGAGAAATCTCCTTTTCCATTAGACAACTCCTTTGTTCTGACAATGAAATGTATGTAGAACTCAAGGTAATCCACTGCTATATTACCTTTTTAACTAAATCAGTTAAATTTTAGTCCACTATCAGAACACCAGGGTCTAATTCCCTGTGTGACTCTGGTGTTTATACCGGATTTATGCTCTCAGGTGCACTTGCAGCTCTGTAGCTCAGATTACTGGCCTGAGCATAAGGCCTTGGCATAAGGAGGGCTCTAACCCACAGGATGGGAATCCAGCTCAGCCATGAGGGCTGCAGAGCACAAGGACAACAAAGCTGCTCTCTCAGCTTCATGGTTTATTAATGTCTCTCAGGTAGCCTGAGCACTACACTGGTCCAAACTGGCCCACAAAGGGGCACTGCAAGATTCCTTTGCAAACATTCCAAGAGGTCTAGGAATGATTCCTGAGGCAGAGACAGGCAAAGCCCAATTTGACAGAGAGGGATGTGCCAGGAGAGATGCTAAACTTTCCACTCATAGAGACACAAAGCCTCACTTCAGGCTGGGTGCCTGTGTGCCTGCGGATATGCTGGAGAAGATGTGGGTGCTGCTGGGGCCCTCATGGGTTTGAGTCACCAACTTCAAAGGGCAGCTTTCAGAAATGGCAGACCCTTTGCATTATGTGTCTTTTGACCATTAGAAACTCCTGCCCTAATCACTTAATTGGTTAGATTATCCCACACAGAATAGAGTTTCTTGTTCTTTCTCAGTATATACTGATTGCATAATAAATGTTTGCAGTCATGCCCTGGAAGTTTTCCTTGCTCCCTCAACAACATTTCCAATCTGGGTCTAGATCCACTCCATTTATCAAAAAATCTTTTTGCGGTGGTGCAAGAAGAACTGAACAGAGTATTTCAGTTTAGGACGTACTAGTAATTTATAAAGTCCTACTCTCATACTGTCAGCACTATTTATTTTTGCACTTTACACAGCCTATCATATTGTTTGCTTTCCTGATGGCCTTTCCAGTCCTATGAGTATAAACTCTCTCCGTGCCATGCACAAAACAGAATGAATTTTTTCAAGATTACAAGCTCAGACTGCAGCCTGGATATTGCACAATCTATTGCAAAATAACTGCTGATCCAAGAAGTTTCAAACAATCAAAGAAAGCTAGAATATATCAGTGGCTGAAGTTTTGATATAAGTGACTGAAATGCCTGCAAGTGTTTGTTCCCATGTGTGACGTTTTTACAGAAAACGCCCAAGAGTTAGAACTGTCAAAAGACATCTAAGTGATCCATGAACAGTTCTCAAGCCATTCCAGAAGGTGAGGATTACACTTCTAATAGAGAAGATTCCTTTAAGATTCCTTTAAATTCATTAGATGCTTTCAGTGGTCTAGTATTTAATTAGTAGAAAAGTTTGCCTTAGCTTCAGCTTTGAAACCATTGTTACCAAGAACGGTTTTGATTCAAAATAATAAATTCTGACCTTCCTGACCACAAGATCAAAAGATACTCTGAAGTAACTGAATGACTGAATGGTGACACATTCTGTCCTTCAATCAGCAATAAATTTTAAAAGCAGATGGACAACTGCTTTCTTCTTTTTTTTCTTTTTTTTCTTTTTTCCCCAGATTTTAAAGCTTGCTGGTTAAGATTTAAAAAGAAAAAGAAAGAAAAAACACTCTTTCAAGGACAGTTATGGAACTTTCTGACCATGTAATTTGTGGAGTTTTGAGGGATTGGTTCCATTCCTTTCTTGTTCCACCTTAAACAGACCAACTTCCCACAGCATTTTTGCCTGTCAGTCTCCAGACTGACAATGCAGAAACCATTCAGAATGGAGAACAGGAAACCTCCAGGAAGTTTTCTTTTCCTTTTCATACACTGGGATTGTAGATAGAGTCAGGTCTCATCTGAACAGGTCCAACAGACTTATCTGAAGGATCAAGGCCATGCATAGCAGCAAATGGACATCTGGGTGAGAATAAATACCAACTCTGATAGCCCAACCCAGTTCCGTCTGCACTGAGAGGAGTTTCCCTTACTTTGAATTTAATTAGCCTGGCATTTTTTGGAAATCCTATCCCCAGGCTTACTGTTTAGAGAGGGGAACTGTAAGAGCCGAAAATAGGTCATGGGCATTTCAGCCAGCTGAGAGGAGAACCATTCCTGTCTGCTGGCAGCCCCCGGTTGCCCACTGTAAAGGGATCACTCCTCCTTGGCAGCAGCAGGGCTGGGTGCCAGTGCAAACACCCCTGCACTTCAAGCTCCCCAGGCCAGCTGAGAGCTCCAGAGCCTCCCTGCCTCCTTGCTGAGGCACAGGAGAGAATGAGACATGCCTCATGCTAGCTGGCAGGGGAATAAGTAGTAGGAGTTAGGGAGGATGAGGATAAAAATATATTAGAAGTCCAGATTTAGGTTAAGGATTCTGAAAACAGAGTAACTCTCCAAGGACTCAGGCTTTGAGCACATTTGAGGAGGTAAGGAATGGCTGGGCATGTGATATAAGAACTAGACTGGAGAGAAATATGCACAGAAAATTTTAAATTTAAAATGTATAAAAGAAAGAATTTGAACTTTTGGCTTTCTGTCTTGTCTAGCATAACAGCCCTGGTTAATACATGGGGGTCACTTTAGGAGGGCCATGTGCAGCACCACGCCCCAAAGCGAAGGGGCTCCATTTATAAAATTACTTTACTAAAACTTGTTAAATTTATAAACTTGGTTCAGTGAACCCTACTGAAATTATCTGGCCCTCTGGTTATACAGAGAAAACTAAATAAGATCTGAAGTAAGAACAAGATCTAGGGTACAACCAGAGGCTGTATAATTATTAAAGTGATTACAAAATTCTTCTATCTGCACTAAGCATGAATTCCCATGACCTTTTATTCAACTTTTATTTGGGCATAAATTAAAAAGCATACATGAATATGTATATGTGTGTTTATCCTACTGCCACTCACCTTTTCTATTTTTTTTTTCTTTTCTGCCTTCTGCCCCTGAATTGTACCTCTTAAGCTCTTGCTTCCAGAAATTAGGATTGCAAGATTTAAAATCTGGGAAATATTTAGAACCTTCCCTTGCTACTCAAGTTCATTTTTCAGTGGGGAAAAACACTTTTCTGTCTTCTCCATCCTATTTCACACTCAGTTTCTAAATGGTAAAAGTTTCTATTGTATGGATAAAATCCATTGCAGTAAACCTATCTCCCAAATTATAGTTCACTGTATTTTTAACAAACCACAACTGCCTGGCTTTGCAAAAACATCCACCCAGTCATTAAAAGTCTGAGGACTTGGAGCAGGTCATACTTTTCGGAGGAATCTGGAGCCAACAAAAAAAAAGTAGGAATTGCTCTGGGTAGATTTGCAGTTGTAGCTCAGGTTTCATTTTAGTAGATACATCAAGGCTTCAACCCAGTATTCATCATGAGGCAAAGTAAAAAAGGAAAGAAACACTGGACTTGAAAGCTAAAGAATTTTTGCTTTCTCAGTAGTAGGTTTATCAAAGTGACAGCCAGGCAGAACTGTAAATAAACTGCTCAGCTTCCATTGTGCTCTTACCTGCAGGAATTCTCCCATCTGTAAGGAAAAGGTCACTGAATCCTTCCCCAAGAAGTCTGTCAATCGGAGACTCTCTGCCCAAATCATAATCACTGTCTCCAGCTTCACTGTCACCCCGGCCACTGTCTTTCAAGCTGAATTTATCCATATCTTGTAGGGCATATCTGTAAAGAGAATTGTGGAGAACTACATTATCTCAAGTATGTTATAGTCCACCTTCTGTTTAAAAATAGATGTCTGTATTTTCTGGTCCATGTACATTCATTTGTAGCAGAATAATCTGGATTCTTACCTGTAGCTTCTGGAATACTTGTTTCCTCGAAAACTTGGCCTTGGTTGATACTGGCCTTGGTGAAGCATTGAGAGAAGCTGAGAAACCTGCTAAAGAAAAGGTGAAAAGACTGATTCCTTGAAATGAAAGCTCATGCTCCCAGCCATAAGAGTACTAATTTGCTTCTCAGGTTTGTTTGTAGTTTATTTTTTTTTCTCCTTCAAGATTTAATTAAATCAAATTCCAGCACATATATAATGAAGTACAACAGACTATTTGCTAGTACAGTGTCTGACATAGGAAATATCTGAAGACTCTGGAAAATGAGGAAGTTCACTGCTTTTCAATAGCCTCTGAACTCATAATAATTAATTCCTTAACAAGTAAAACCAGCAATTAAACAGAGGTGGAGTTTTGTTTTGGTTTAATATATTAAAATCAAGTCTTAACAATTCCAGCATCCTAATTCAAAACAAAACAGCCTTGCTTTACATGTGAAGAGTTGCCAGGACACAGTTCTCATTTATTTAAGCCATGACCCAGCATTTGCAGTAAAAACTGAGCCAGGGAGTCTCCAAGTTTGAGATAAGGTGATCATGTGTTACTGCAGCTGGACTCAAACTGTGTCAGAATGTTTTAGTTCTGCATCCCCATTAATAAAAGCGTTTCCCTGATTGTTTCTGAATATGAATAGTCAGGCACTCTTTCTCAAATGGAGCTGTACAGGGAGGAGGGAGAGGGAAGGAAAGGAAGGAAGAGTGAGCAGTTCACCAGCACAGAGTACTGTGTTCCACTCCATTGTTTTGACCTTACAGGGAAGAACCAAGGAATAATGCTGTTAACAACAGATTTAACCCTGTTCCTCAGGGTAATGGAATCTGTTGATACTGGAGCACAGCTGAAAAGCTGTGACATGGAAAAGAAATCCATGACACATTCCCATGAGGCATATGAGCCCACGGGGCTCTCACAGGGGTGTGCTTCCAAGAGGGTGTCTGCACAAATGGATGTGTAAAATCCAGATGTGGACCTTACCTCGACAGCCGGAGTAGCATGGGTGAGTTCCAGGGAGAAATTTTCAGGCACGTGGTTGGAGGAGATGGTCACCAGGCTGTTCAGGGACTGGTGGCTGTGGTGGCTTTGCCGGCTGCCCATCTGTCCCCTCTCCAGGGCTGGGGATGAGGATGGGGAAGCTCTGTGGTGGGATCTGATGGGCAGAGTGCCATTAACCGTGGGCACCAGCGTAATGTCCCCTTTGTGGATCTGCCTGGAGGGACGTTTTGGGTGGTGCTGGTAGGTTGATTCAGCCACACGACAGTTGTAAGATCTGGTGTCCTTTTTCTCTCGATTGCACCTCGTAGCAAAGATAACCATAATAACCAGTAACACAGCACATATTGACCCTAAGGATATAATTGTTATCATGGAGATGTCCAGGGAGGGTTGGCTTACCAAAGTTGCTTCAGTGCTTGAAAATGAATAAACATGCTCCAAAATGGTGCATTTCAGAAGAGCTTTAGTACTAAGCTGAGGGCTGCCTTTATCCTGGACTATCACCAAAAACTCCCATTGTTTTGCTGGAACCGATTCAACGCTCACATTGATAGAGATGTCACAAGTTTGGGGATCCATCACGAAGATGCTGTTTTCCTTGTCAGCTGCTATGGAGCAGCTGAGCTCAGAGTTCATGCCAGAGTCTCTGTCTGTAGCCCTTATCCTGGTGACAAGAAAGCCGCTTTCAGCATCTTTAGGGATTGAGATTTCTGCTGTGCTGTTACGTAGGGCCGGCCCCACGATGACGGGAGCATTGTCGTTTTCATCAATGATGGTGAGGACCACTGTGGTGTTGCTGACCAGCTGCTGGCTCCCTCCATCCCTAGCTTGGACCACGAAGGCAATTTGATTTACTTCTTCATGATCAAAGGTTCGCAGGGCATAGATCGCCCCATTGGAGGGATCAATTGTCACATAGGTGGTTATGGAACTTCCCAAAACAGAGTTCTCCAAAATAGTGTATGTCACCTGCCCATTGTCGCCCAGATCTGGGTCTGTGGCCGTGACTGATGTGATGTATGCTCCAGGAGAGTTATTTTCCAAGATAACAACCTCATATCTGTTTGTCTGGAAGCGGGGTGGGTTGTCATTTTCATCACTGATTTGGACAGTAAAGTGTTTCACTGTGGAGAGACTTGGCGTTCCCTTGTCCTCTGCTATTACAGTCAAGATATATTCAGATCTCTTTTCCCTATCTAGAGTGGCATTAGTTAAGATTAAATAGTTGTTTTCATAAGTCTTTTGAAGTTTAAAGTGGCCATGCCCATGCAGCTTACAAACAATCTCTCCATTCACACCAGAATCCTTATCTTGCACTCTGACCAGGGCAACAAAGGTGTCCAGGGGTGACCCCTCAGAAATGGAAGCTACCTCTTCTCTCTCTGTGGACATCAGATTTAAGTTGATTTCTGGCTTGTTGTCATTCACATCCACAACTTTAATTACAATTTTGCAGTGAGCTGGAATGGAATTTGGCCCCATATCCTGAGCCTGAGCATCAATTTCATAGGATTTGGTTACTTCATAGTCCACTTGCTTCAGCAAGGTCAGGTGACCTTTTTCTGGGTCTATCCTAAAAGTTTCCATAATTTTGGCAGACACATGACTGCTAAAGGAGTACACGACCTTCCCATTGGCGCCCTCATCTGGATCAGTAGCATTGAGGTCTATGAGCAAAGTCCCAACAGGAGAGTTTTCCAGGAGCTGGATAATGTATGACTGCTGCTCGAACACAGGGCTGTTGTCATTGGAGTCGGAAATGCTGATTTTCAGGAGGGATGACCCAGATCTCTGAGGCACCCCTTTGTCAGAGGCAGTGAGTTGGAGTTCATACACCGACTTCAGCTCGCGATCCAGCTCTCTGACCACAATCAGCTCTGCATACTTAGCACCATCAGTCCTGGTTCTCACATCAATGCTAAAAAAATCGTTGGCAGAAAGGGAATAAGTGTGAAGGGAGTTGTCTCCCACATCTGGATCAAAAGCACTGTCCAAAGGGATCCGAGTTCCTACAGCTGCACTCTCTGATATCTCGATAGGGATAAGAGCTCTGGAAAACTGCGGAGAGTTGTCATTAATATCCAGCACTTCAACTTCAACGTGGAAAAGCTGCAGATGTTCAGTGGGCAGAGTGATCACATCAAACTCTATGGAGCAGTTTAAGTTTTTCTGGCACAGTTGCTCCCGATCAATTTTAGCTCCTATGCTGATTTCTCCATTATCCTCACGGACTACAAGCAAGGGAGAATTCCCCCTCTGCATGGCTCGAAACCGAACTGAGGAAGGGTTAGGCATTTTTAATAAAACATCAGCAACATCCTCCGATAGTCTTGCAATTACTGATCCAACCCTCTGCTCCTCATAAATCCTGTATTTCAAATTCTTGCCCAGCACAGCATTATTGCAACACATCATTATCAGTGCAAAAATGAATAGAAAGTGCATTTTACCGTCGATTCGATACATTTGTAAGTTTTTGCAATCAATTTCTCCCAATAAGTTAAAAAGCAATTATTTTGCCTTCCTTCGGTACCTTAAATCCAAAGCACATCTGGTCCTTTCCAGCTTGAAAACGCCTTTTCCTGGCCAGCCAAGTATTAATAACTTACAAGATCAGAAAACTTTTCGCTTTTTTCTTTATACACACCGTGCCGGGACATCCAGATACAATCTGTAAGCAATCCACGCTGTCTCATTTGCCTCGGCGCTGCTCTGGCAGGCTGGGATGCTCCGGGGCAGCGCGCTCCTCTCCCGCCGCCGGCATCCAGGGAGCGCCGGGATGGATCCGACCCTTCCTCCCGTCCTTTCCGCCGGACTGAACGCCCTCCCTCGCCGGCTCCAGCCTAAAATCCTCCGCAACTTCACTCCAAGTCCCCAGACAAAGCTTTTGCCCGGGCTGTGCTGAGCCCAGCGCAGCCAATCAGCCGGGGAGGAGAGAGGAGGGGAGGGAGGAGAAGGAAGGAAAGGATGGGAAGGGGAGGGGAGGGAGCGCGGGCCGGCCAAGGATGGGGGCTGGGGGGTACCACTGACTAATGGGCAACTTTAAATCAACGTCGCTGCTCCCCACCCCCCGAATTTTCATGGCAGTTCCAAGCGGGGTTTTGTGGGGTTGATTCCTCCCCTTCCTGCCGCCAGAAAGGCGATCGCGCTCCTTATTTCCATACTTTGGGTCAGCCCTTGTTTAACTCGCTGGGAGCTTTGGAGCGGGCTCGCTTAGTAAAAGAGCTGGGGCTGGCGTCTCGCTCGTCCTCCTGCTGCTTGTTTACCCACAACCTGCTTGTTCCCAATTTCTGTGCTCCTGCCCCGAGCCCTGCGAGAGCTTCTCCGCTCCACGAAACCTGTCCTCCCTCTTGCCAAGTCAGGAACATTTGGCGTTCTCCGGTGCTTCCCCGGCTGCCTCTCGCAGCATCTCTGCCCTCAGCGCAGCCGCCTCTGCTGAGCCCCGCTCCTCCGTGTGTTCATGTGTGCGATTGTCTCTGAGCTCTTTTATTTGCTGCTCCAGCATTACTTTTTCATCCTGTTTGAAAGAGCACTTCATGCTCCACCGTGGCAGTCTGGGTTGAGCACACCTTCTACATGCCAAGTATTTTAAAGGAAAAGAAGCCACAAGACAGATTGTTTAGGAGAAGACAAATTCCTCCCCTCTCTGTTGTTGCAGAAAACTATTTGCACTCCCTCACATTTGCATACAAAAATATAATCTCGTGTCTGAGTCGAGCATGTATTTTGTGCGCACCAGAAATGTTACAGATTCATGTGTGAGCTGCAAGCTGCATTCAGGACATGGAAGCTGATGCATTCTTCTCACTTCAGATGCATCTATTTATGTGACTTCGACTTCCTTTTTACATATGTTTTTATCATGTTATCCACAGGCTAGCTATGTTTCTCTTTGTTTTTCTGCTAACTTTGGCCATGTTGTTTATCAGTGTTGCCCACAAGGATACCATCACTCTTTCATTGCTCTTCTCCCTCTCTTATGGTCCCCCCCACAGCATATCCAAAAATGTAAAGAGTAAATCTCTGATTTGCTCAATTTACTTACTCTCAGCAGAGCTCAGCCAAAGTCACTAAGAAGGTTTTTGCAGAAAAAGAAAGCAGAGGAGGCTCAGTGTGAACTCTCCTTCTTTTTAAGCATTCAAAAGCATTTTATAAGCCATTGTCTCTTTTTTTTCTTCCACAAACTAGCACCGTGTGGCAAATTGTGCAGAATAGAAATGCCCATAATGAATGTATTTAGTACTGGGTCACGCTGATGAACATTCTGCCCCCATGAATAATACTGTTTTACAAGTTTGCAGCCCTTTCAAATTGCTGATCCCCAAACCCTATAGGCAAACTAGAAAAGCTAACACAAGCAACTGGGACTTTAGAAACCCATAGCCATCTGGCCTAAATCTCTAACAATCCAAGCCAATAATTATATCAATTCAGGCTTTAGTGAACCCCTTTGCAAACACCAAAAGAGCAAAGAAAGGAATTAGTGACCATTCTAAGTTCTGGTGGAGAGAATTCAAAGATAGCATAATTCCATTAGTTCATGGACAGCTTTTTTTGCAGCTCTGATAAATCTTACTAAAACATTTTTCCAAAGTACAAGTGTAAACTTTTTTCTGACAATAATTGGGGAAAGTGCTTCAATTAAATGCTGTTCTTAGTGTCAATAAAAAGTATTTTGTTGATAAATGAAGTCAGCACCCCTTTACATGATGAGTACAGAAGATGAATAATTCATAGTAAAAAAATATTCCACTGCTTTAAAACTATTATGTATACTTTAAAATGATTACATGTTCTTCCAAGGAACTGTTTAGTAGACTTAGATATGCAGAACTTGCTTTATGCAATTTTTATCACTTTCCGAGTAGTAATTCCACTTTGTCACATTGGTATTTCTCAGAGACACACTCTGTATAATAATAGAGAGCAGGATACCTACCTATAGGAATTGCAGCATTTCTTTTCTTTTTTACCCTTTTTGAATTTATTTCTGATTTTACAGCTTTATCAGTCATATTACATGCCATATTGTCACTAAAGTCCACACTGTCTTGCAACTGACCACTTGCACTTAGAAGGATGATAAAATGGACTAGGGCACAGTAGTCCTTACCTGAATTCTGAACCAAAGTAAGGGGAAAATCTCAATTTTCTCTTTTTTATTTTTTCATTTGATAGGCTACAAAGGAGGAGCAGCATATCTTCAGCTTGTTTGCTTAGATGGAGCAATATTTAAGCATGAAGCGCTTCTAGAAGCAATGCCTCTCTAGAGTGCTTAGGTGCAATCACAGCACTCCCAATGTTGCTATCTCCAACATCCAGTGAAATAGTTTTGTCTGCAAGTCTCTTAAACTCCAGCCCACCTTTGACATGGCAGACTTCCTTCACAAAGGAAAGAGAGAGTCCCACGTGCAGGCAGCAGATGCTTCTTAGTGAGCCTGGTATTGTGAGTGCTCTCAGGCACATGACCAGAGCACTGCTGGCCTCCTGCAGACTAATCTCAGTTATTCCCACCTAAAACAGACTGTTCACCACAAGGCTCTTCCCAAAAGTTGCACTCCAATTCTTCACTGATGTACCGAAGGAAAACAAACTGACTCGAAATTGCGCTTTCATTTGCCTACCGTACTGCTTCAGAAACCACAGCTGCACAACAGATTAATTATTTTTCACTTAGCTGAAAGGAGGTTTGTTTCTGTTAGCTGAAAGAAGGTTTACTTCTGTGGTAGATACACTTTAAAGTCTGTCTTGTTACTCTGAGGAGTTTTACTGAGCTCTCAAGCCTATATTTTCTTCTAAAAGTATATGATCCTCTAGATGCACAATATATATGTAAAAATTAGGTGAAAGAATCTTGCTTTAAATAACTATTTTGATCAATAGTCCTCATCAAGGATGGGAAAGAAAAAAAAAAAAATTTTAACAATGATAGAAGCAGAGTAAAATTAGCACTGTGCCATTTGGTTCATTCCCCTCCTCAAGACACACATACAAAAATGAGGTTTTATTCACTTCTCTATGATTTATTGCCTTATGTTGCATTATGTTACAAAATGTCACAAGCGCTATGCTCCAGTGCACAAGACATTGCAAGATAAAATTTGATTTGACACCTGTGCAATGAATGTGAAAGACAAGTCTTCCTAAGTCAGTATTGTATTTTAAAGGAACATTTCTGTCCCAAAAAGCAACAAAACTGAGGAGCTTTGTCTCTCCCTCTTGCTTCTCTCCCTCTTGCTTCTCTCCCCTTGCTTCTTTCTTCCTCTCTCCCTCTCTCTTCCTGCATTCCTCTGTAACAAACCTGTTTCCCAAAGTAAAATTAAGATTTCCATCTGTTGCAGCATGAGTCCAGACTGAGTGAGGAATATTCCTGTAGGCAAACGAGTGTTGCCATTTTACAATCGCTCTTGTGCCCAAAAAGCTGATCAAATGTAAACATGATACTGCTCTTTGGACTGGGTGGAAGGAAGCTGACATTTCAGTCCATTTTTTTGCCTAGACAACCATACAACATATTTCATCACAAATTAATGTTGTATTTGTCCAGTCTACTACTTCATCAGTCATGCTTATACTTGATGTTCTTTCCAGAACTGAGCATCAAGAGAGACTGACTTATTTAAGAGATATTAAAGGCAGAAAGGACCGTTGGGCTATCAAAAATATGGTTTCTGGATCACAATCTTCTTAGTTAAGACCAAGTATCTTAGGCAGAGCACATATTTTGATATGTGGGATTTTAAACAATGTGTCTCAGACATCAGTTGCCCAACTCACATGAAAAGGAAGTCAAAAATGGGGTCAGGGATTCTGGAAGAAAAATCATAAGAACAAAAACTCCATGTGATGTTGTCAATCCTGGCCTCCATAAAATCTATATCTTGACTATATACATGTACGACTAAGCCTTATAGTACTTCCTGCTGAAGATAATCTGTTTTAGCAGTATCTGTTCCCATCAGAATACTGCCCCTACTGTGCAGTGTCCTCCACAAGCTGTCTCAAAGGCCACTCTGTCACCTCCAGAAGACTTTTGGTAAAGGTAATAGCTGTACCAATAAAAAGTATTTTTCTGCCCCAACAAACATCCAGTCAAAGCCCTGGAACTAAAGTCCAAGACTCAGAAGAAGAAGTAAACAGAGAAATTTAGTTCAGAACCCTGACCTATAATTTTCACTTTTTCAACTTGCTTTAAAAAAGATCTGAAGGGTCATTAAAATACATCACCAAATTTTACACACCTGGTTATGAGAGAGAAAGTTTTTGAAATGTGAATTTAAAATTAGGTTTCACATTATCATCAATCATCGTAGCAAAGGGCAGGGGATCATGTTTTCTGCTACATGAGTAAATTTCTAAGGCACTTTTGCAATGCAGCATTGTGTATATAAGTTGTGAGTTAAACCCATATGTGTTCCATGCATGGTAATAAGTACCTAGATATTCATTCTCTTTCTGCACCAATAACATTTTATCTCTCAAAAAAGAAAAAAAGAAAAAAAAAGAAAAAAAAAGAAAAAAAAAGAAAAAAAAAGATAAATATGCATGTCTTACACTTTGCTGGATCTCTATTATAAACAACTGTCTACAATATATCAGCAGATGCTTTTGACTTTTTTTTTGAAGATTAGTTAATATGGCACAGTATACAATGGGAATGTCATTGTTTGATCATTTTAATGCATTTGTCATTTTGTTTAGCTATTGCCTTGTAGAAGTATGAAGTAAAGTGTCTCTAATTGATAGCTGTTTACCGAAAACTGCCTTTAAGAGCAAGACACAGTCTAGAGCCAAAAGAGGGTTTAAGCATTATGTATGTTTGGGGGAAAAGACACCAGTCAGAACTGTAATACTTTATTTTCTCACTGCACCTAAGCCAACAAACAAATAATACAGAAATAATGTTGTGTGGCCCTGTCTCACTTTCTCACAAAGCCACCCAAATCAAGCTGTAGGTCCTGTTGTGTACAGCAAATATAACCACCCATTTCCTAAGGAATCATTTTTTTTTCTTGTCATTCCTGCAGCTGAAATACATAAAATGCAGAGGGCCAAATGCTTTGGAGAGCAGTGGCCATAATGTTTGGTTCGTGCAAAAGAACTCAAGGATCAAAGAAGCTCTTTCCCTTCCTGTGTCCCAGTGGTGAGCCACCATGGGGATGAGATGGTCACTACTGCAGGCAGAAAGCCCAGACCTCTTTTTTCCACACAAGGAAAGCACCAGAACATCTCCTCTTAGCCTGAGGTACAGGAATCAGTCCTACAAGGTGGTATACGGGCACTGGAATACCAACATCTGTTTTTATTCCAGATGTTAGCAAAGTCACACACCACACACACTGGAATTTGAGATACAGTAATTTCATGACTATAAGGTGCACTTGAATGCCTAAAATTCTGATCAAAACCCAGAAGTGTGCCTTATAATCTGGTGCGCCTTATAATCCAGTGCCCCTTATATATGGAAAAGTTTGTGTGTTGAAAGGATCTCAAAACAATTTCTGTTTCACATAGCACAGCACCAAACATGAAGCTCTCAATCAAATGACTGTGAGCAGCGAGAGCAGCGAGCAGCCTGGTACCGGGGGTGGCTGCAGGGTGTGGAAGAACGGCAGGTGGGAGTGCCAGAGCCCGTGGCACAGGGAGGGTGCCTGGAGCTGCGTTTGAAGTCTACACTGATCCGTGAAAAAAAAAAAGTTTGCAAATTGAGCACCTGCCACTAAACCCTGCGATCTCATGATTCCATTACTAATTCATTACTCTGTTGCATGTGGATCCTCGCTGGGGGAAAAATAAATAAGTGCTCCTTATAGTCCAGTGCACCTTATATGTGGGGAAAGTTTGGAAATTTGTCAATGACCAGAAGTGCATCTTATAATCTGGTGAGCCTTATAGTCATGAATTAACTGTAATCAGTCCTATAAGATGGTCTACAGGCACAGGAATTCCAACATCTGGTTTTGTTCCAGATGTTAGCAAAGTCACACACCACATACACTGGAATTTGGAATACTTTATATGAATAAATTAGAAAGGCTTTCTGTGTCTTAAACTGCTGCTACTCCGCTTTGACAAATGTGTTGCTCTTCTACCCTGCAACATGCAGGGTGCGATGATACTTTCCAGGCCATTCTTTATAAGGAACAGAAAGAAGCAGCTGCATTTGAGATACTTTCCTTTACAGGAGTGAGGTTTCTGTGAAATAAAAAATTTGAAGTTTGGTGTAGGTGTGAATTTAGTCAGGGTTGTAATAGCCTGTCGAATTACTGGCTCAAGCCAAGCTTTTCACGGAGCTATAACATCCTCTATTACCTCTGGGCATTAACAAAAGGTGCATAATTGGTGTTTTAAGTGTCTTTTTACCAGAAAAAGCACATGTTCAGTCTTCCACTGACAGCCTAAGCCAAATTATCCAGGTCCACTCCTGTACCTACTTCCAGCAGCTTCTAGTGACTAAAATGTTCCAAGGATGTCAGGGTCTCTCAAGAAGGAAGCGGGTCAATCCTATTCAGCACAGCCAGAGCTCAGCCATGGTGGAGCCAGGGGTAGCTCCAGAGTTTTTAAGACGCTTTTTCCTTCTTTGTGGATCTTTGTGGTGGATCTGCCAGCTTTAAGTTGATGGTTAGACTTGATGGTCTTAAAGGCTCTTTCCAACCTTAATGATTTTATGATTTTGATGCCTAGGCTGACAGGGAACCAGCCCAGTGCCCAGAAAGATTTTGAACAGCTTCAAAGTGAGTTAAAAATGTCTTGAAGGGCATGAGTCCCAGAGGACTGTGAAGCTGGACACAAAGTTTTGTGGCAAGAAGGGATATTTCATCAGATTTCTCCAGAAACAGCTGCTCTTGGGCAAATATTTCCTGGAAGGATCTAAACCTCTTTCCACTGAAGAATTTAGCAAGCTTGCATTAAAAGGTATTGTCTTTAAGGAACCCATAATTGCCTTTCTCTCTTCAAAACCTCAGGCACAATCTACCACCCAGCCTGCCTTGTGAATAAGGAACAAATATGTTGTCTATTTTATTTTACAGTAAATATTTATACAGTACTCCACATGGATATCTGAATTTTTTTCTTCTTCATTTTTCTGGGAAAAAGAAAGAGGAAAACATGCTCCCTGCTCCAGTGCAGTGGGAAAACACATGAAAATTTAAACCTGCTGGAGGAAGCAGACACAGTGGGAGCTGTAATGGGAAAAAGGCAGGCATGGTTTTTCAGCAGAATATGCAACATATACTGAACATCTGGCTTCCCAAGTAAGTGGTTAAAGTGCTCAATGAAAATTTTTCTGTATAAAGAATCAGATGTTCCTTTTTTTTTTTTTTTTTCGTTCAATAGCTGCAGTATGGTAAAACTAGTGCCATAAAGTCATTGCAAGAGACAGCAAACAACTTTGTTATCATAATAGGCACTTTTTTCCCCTCCTCCTTTCTTTTAACAATGGCTCTAGCAGGTGGCATGTGGCTGAGACCGGGTCTATCACCATCTCCAGGGTGCCAAGACATCCCTCAAAGTTTCTGTGGGAGGAATTTGTTGGTGGGATTTGGATTGTAAAGGCACGTGAGCATCTGCTGCCTGCTTGGTCTCATTACCATTGACACAATCAGCTCCTGCCGCTCTTGGCCAGGCAGCCAGAGCAAGGACTCAATTTTCCTGCCTCTCTGACAATGCTCATTATCATTCATGTGAACCTATGGGCTCCTCTGCCTCTGAATCTGGGCAGGGGGCTGTGAAAACAAATCACACAGAGGAACACTCAGGGAAGGAAGAGCAAATTGAGATAATAGCTGCAAACATCCTAAAACCAACAGCTTTGCAGACAGCACTGGTGATAACACTACCATTGTTCATAACTGTTGTTCTTTTCCCTTCTGTGTAAGTTATTTTACTCCTGAAAACCATATTCTATGGATCTGTGCTAATATATGTTTTCTGTAAGTAACTTTTTTCTGTGATTCAGTAGTGTTGTGTATAATAACAACATTATTGCCTTTCCGTACTCCCAACCACTTGCAAAGTTCTGAAAAGCTTTTTTTGCCTTTTTTTTTAAGATACTCAGAAAAAGTCCATTTCCCACCTTTGAGTTAATTTGGGAAACAAGACTAAAAAGTAAAACTTTTTCTCCTTATGGAAAGTAGGATCTTCTGTTTATTCACATCTTCCTCTGGCAGCCACAGTCTAAACAAAATGTTAACTCACATCTGCAGATAAAGACTTCACATTCCTCTGAGTGCCCTCATCCCACATAAAACTGCAATTATTTTACATTTCCTTACAATAGAAGCTGCATAATTCCTCCTTGCTGGCCTTAAGTCCTTTTACTGATACAAAAAAACTTTACCCCATCAATGAATGATTAGAAAAGTCACACATTTTTGAAATAAATCACTTGTCTAAAAGCAGCAAGGAGGGGAAGGAGGAAGAGGGAGAAAATCTAAACCTATCTGTCTGCTGTATATACATCAAGGATTTCTGTCTATGAACAATGAAAACAGAAGGGCTTCAAGGGCTGAATCTGCAATAATTCTGAAGTTTCCAAATGTTGCATAGCTCATGATTTGTGACCTTGCTGGAGAATATTAGATTAAAGCCGAAATACTTTTACCACAACATATCTTTCCTGAGACTCAGCCTTTACTAGCCTTTGTAACACGGGAGAATGGAAAACATCACAGAGAGCTGGAGAGGAGGCAGGGGCATGACATTTGCTTTCAGATGTTTTTAAAACTCGAGGAAGTGTTATTGTTTCCATAAATCATGACTAGAGGTTTATTTTCCTCCCCCCCTTGCTGTCTTGTTAGAGAAAACATAAGATGGACATCGGCTTAGCTCAGGGCTAAAAAGAAATAAATGGGGGCATTTTAATGAGTTTTCCAAAATGATGACTGCCACAGTTTTAATCCCAAATTCCAGGCAGGACACAAATTGTGCAAGCCTGGAGCACTGAGGAGGGACAAGGCCATTTCCCCCAGTGATGATGTCCAGAGCCTGTGCTCGTTTGCAGAAGTGCCCCAATTCCCCAGGCTTTGTCATGGAAATATGAACCCTGAAAGAAAAGCCTATTATGTCAAATTACAAATTATATTATAGGGTTTTAAGTAATTGTTTGCTGACT
Organism: Sialia sialis; assembly: GCA_009812075.1. NCBI lineage: Eukaryota > Metazoa > Chordata > Aves > Passeriformes > Turdidae > Sialia > Sialia sialis. The sequence continues at coordinate 1,917,030 of VRYO01000180.1, read as the reverse complement.
GTTGTCATGCACATGTGGTTTGTTGGAAGATGATGTAATCATTGTGGCAAATTTCCACCAGCAAGAATCAGCCGGGTGAACTCTGAAATCAGCTGCTGTGGGGGTTCACATTGTGCAATTACAGACCAGCATGCACACCCTTCAAAGTTAATTTACACAGACCCATTTTAGAAGAAGAGCAGTATGTATCAACCGGATGAATTGTATTGTGGACATATTAGCACTCACAAAATTCATTAGAAGCCCATTAGTTCAAATGAAAGAGCTCTGTCCCTTTCACACTATAAAGTTTAAAATCTTTATGGCCAGTAAAAAGATACAAGGTGGTAGAAAACACAGCAAAAGTATGGGCTGTGCTTTTCTGGAACAATTTGAATAAAGTTTTCCTTTCTTAGAAAGATTTTTGCTTCAACTGAACATCAATTGAAATAAATATGTAAGACTCTTCCAAAATAACCTTGACTTACTGGAATGCATTCTTTCACCAGGCTGCATGAATATGGGTACACCCAAATTTTTCCCTCAATCCTATGGTCCAAAACATCTGTGTCAGATCTTGGAACACTTCAGTTATGATGTAATGAGGCAGCTGGCATTCCTTTTTCATAAATTCACTACTCCAATAAATAGTAATACTGTGGTGACTGGAGCTAAACATCAACTGAAATATTTTGTTTTCAAATATAGCTGTGTGGACTTTTCCTTGAAATAAATTGTGTGACATGTATATATACACACTTGTATTTCTATGTATTTAGGTGTATATAAATTTTTTAGAGAAAAAAGTGCAGTAAAAAAAATCTAGGAATGTATCTTGATAATTTGTCTTTACAGTTTTCAAGTATTTATTTATAGTTGTTCATGAGTGCTTCTCCTTAGGATAGCCATGTTTTTAAGATATTGGTCTCCTGTTTTGTACTTTCAGACTTTTTGCAGGTTTCTATCACAAAATGAAGCTACAAAGGAAATGCAGAATAAATGAAGCATGCCCAGTATGACATATGGACAATTTCCATTAAAGATGCTCAATAAATGGCTATAAAAGGAAAATTGGTAAAATAAATGGTAGAGTCTGACTGGATTTCAAATGTTACTATCAGGATAAAGTGTTACAAAAGTTAAGATCCTCTACAAAGTTTAGTTTTGTTGCTAGGAGCAATCCAGCAACTTCCAGCTCATGTTGTTTTAGCACTGATTTTTAAAATATATCTTTGTATCTTCTATGACATAGTTCAAATATTATTTTTTGTTTCTTAATAAAGAAATGGTTCAAGGGTTAGCAATAAAAATCCCTCAAAATTTGTCACTTGAATTCTAAAAGCTGTGAAACCAAGTGATAATTGTACAAGCGTATATTAAGAAAACCTCAGTGTTTTTGACAAGTTTGAGGGGGTTTGTTGTTAACTTTGGCTCATGATCACTTTACAAAAAAACACTTGCACTGATTTTAAACCTGTTAAGTAATATGCAACATGACATATATGCTGTATAAGCCATCAGCAGATCTTTCCTCAGGCTTGTTTGAAAAGTATACCTGGGTGCTTTTTTTCTCGGCTGTGCAAACCTTTATCTTCAACAGTTATTATTTTTCATTAGGGATCTCCTCAGCTCATTTAGAGATATCAAAGCACCTTTTGCTACGATGGCTCTAACACCAGCTTTCATTTGCAACTAATGAAGATAAACTCCAAAGTCTTGGTTGATGCGCACAAGAAGGATGGAATCTGTTGACTCAGATACCTGCCTGCACTGATGAATTATAATTTCAGCCAAAGTGCATATCACTGAATCCTGATGATATGGATCTCATATCTGAAGCCAGTAACATTTTAAGAGCATAGTTTTGGAAGGTGTAATTTATATATCCTCTTAACGAAGTTCTGTTCTGATATCCTCCTGGGTCCAGCAGCATCCAAGCACAAAAACAAAACAGTTTATCTGGTAATATCCATATAAATTATCTCTAGAATGGATCAAGGTTCATTTAACACTTGTCATTCTGTAAGTGCATATGTGTATACATATGTGCAGGCATATGAATCAAATCTCTTTCTAGTGGGAGACATTTCAGGTCCTTAGAAAGGATGAGTAAAATCATAGGGTTAATATATTGATAGAAATACAGTTGCGTAAATGTTTTGTAAGGAGTTAATTTTGTTCAGAAAATGTTAGAACAAGCACATTGTCCTTAAAAAAAAAAAAAAAAAAAAAACAAAATATTTGAGAAGCCAGCCTTTTAAATATATATATATCATTTAAATGGTCCTGAATCACTGGATTTAAGAGCATAAGAAAATCTAAACACAAGTTTGAATTAGAGCAAGTTAAGATCCAAATGGAAACAAACATCACAGTGTGGGAATAACCTTAATGCCAAGACTACTCAAAATCTGACTGAACCAAAAAAGTACAAATGATCAGGAGAAATGAGGGACATTCAATAAGCAGCAGCAGTAGCCAGTTCTCATTTCTTTAGTCCACACTATGGTTAAACCTGGCAATGGGCAATTGTTTTAAAAAGCTTAGGAAAAAAAAACCTCAAACATCCCAAAGCCTTCCTGGTCAGCCTGATGTTTGTCTTTGGACTGACCCACTGGAGAAAACCCTGCTATTTAAATACCAGCTCAGTCTTTGTACCTCAATTGCAATAATTGATTCCTTCTAAAATTTAAAAAGAGATTCTTGTGTTTCATTTATAAAGCCTCAGTTTTGCAAAAAAATTCTATCCTTTGTACTCTAAGTCAATTGAAAGAAAACATGACCATGATTATTCCAAACTAACTCCCAGGACAGCTCCTGCTGCCCAGGGACTCACAGTGGCACTTCCATGGCCTTTTACAAAGTCGACTTTTTGCCTACCTTTATTTCTGCAAATCCTAATAGAACACGACCCAATTTTCCTATATACAGGCAGGTATTTAACCTCAAGGAATAAGTTGCCTGAAATAAAAACACCCTGCACATCTCCTTGACAAAATGTGACTTCACTTGAAAAACCCAGCCAAGAACCCTCTTGGGCTCTGGTGGTGAGGAGGGATTCCAACATCTCTCTATTTCATACATATTTAAGGACTCATGTACACAGGAGGCACATACATCTATTTTTACTATAATTTTCAAACTCACCTTTCCAATGACTCCTCATTGATCCAAAAGAAAGAAGAAAAAATAGATTTTTCTCACCTGAAAATTCATTTTGCTCCTATGTTGATGAGATAAATGGCAGATTAAAAAGCAATCATTTCCTCAGAGAAAAATGTACAGGGAGTGGAGAACTTCTGGACTTGAGGATCTTTCTTTTACACTCTAGGGAAAAAAAAACATTTATAAGAAAATTTTTAAAACTGTAATAGATATGAAAAAAATGTAGAACTTAAAATACATGGTTAGAACTGATTGAAATTTGAAGCTGTTGCATTAAGTTGCAGTTTCTCCAATAAATCAATAAGTACGATCTTAACTCTTATTTTTTGTGTTATGACACAACTTCCCAGTGAAATTTCATGATGTATTATATTCATTATTGTGGAAAATAAACACAAATTTCAATAATAATAATAATAATAATAATAATAATAGTAATATAAGATAAGTTGTTTCATTGAGTAAGAACCATTATATGAAGGCACCTGATAATTCTGATCATTTTAATTTTACCAATGCAAATTCCTGATACAGGTGCTTATCTGAATATATCTGTTATTTCTGAGCACTGCACACTCTTTGTCATCTAAATTGCACTAATTTTTTGCTTCTGCTATTTTAAAGATTGTCTAAAAAGAAGATAATCCTTCTTCACTCTTTTTGTAAGTATGTAAATATGAGTACATGAATACACAGACATAAATCTATAATCAGCATTATAATTAAATTAATTGTGTTAATAGTTACATCTGCAAATTAAAACCAAGCCAATGAAATTACAATTTTTTGAAAGCTATTTTTAATTTTTTTAAAAGGAACTCCAGTTTCATCTGGAAAACAGAAGTAGACATCTTTGTTTTCAAGTGCTTATGCCCAAATTTTCCCCTAAAAACCCATCACTGTGTTCTAGCAGTCCCCAACCACAGCATCACAGCGTTCCAAAACAATTATGAAAGGATGTGAATCCAATGGCAGATCATATTCAAGGGCTATTTTCGCTGATGTTTTTGTGCCTATATCTGTAGGTGGACAGGTTGAGTTTATTCATCCAGTCAGTTGAATGTCTGTGATAAAATCTATCCTGAATGTAAAAATTTTGTCTATGTCAAAACTTCTGCATATGTAAGTGTATACAGATGTTATGTACACTATTGCAAATGTGCTTTTTCTGCACACAGAGCTATATTCCACAAGGCCTTTCTGGAAGGAGCAGCCAGTTTATATTCAGTTTAGATTCAGCTTGTTACAGACAAATACTTATTGGGATATCTTACAGGAAATTTTTCTTTGTTATTTCTTTTCTGTTTAGCAAAAACAAAAAAAAAAAAGTAAAGGCTACAAAAGTGCACATTGCTCATGGGATTTGAAAGTTTATTAAAGGATGGAAGAAACTTCATTTTGAATTCTGAACACAGAGGAAGAGCTAGGAAAATTGTTTCAGTGGTAGGAATGTGTTTAATATGCAAGCCATAGAGGGTTTCTTATTCTATGTAGATGCATACATGGTTTCTATATAGGTACAACTGTCCCTTTCCTACAACTGGGTGAGCAAGAGACAGTGTCCTAGATTTGTAAACCAATTGAATACACAGTTTACTGTGCTAAAGTAACATCCCTGAAATATTAAATGAAATAATTAGAAGTTATACATAAAGTCTAGTTTTCAAGGGAGCATCTCTTAGTCTGGAAAACTGGTGTGAGATTTATCAATGTATGTGGCCATTTTGTTAAGGCAACACCCTCTGAAGCAGCAGTTTGGGATAGCTAGCATCAACAAAAAATCCTCCAATTTTCCCTAGAAATTTCGAAAGCGAAAGCAAGTTTGTGTCTAATTTCAAAGTCTTCACAGCCTTTTATAGCAGCTTTGGGGTGAAATTTGGGTAAGGTCTTCAATTGCTAAGCCACAAAGCAGTGGAAGGTGCCACCCACGTGATGGGCTCAGCTCTGTTCAGGAGCTGGGATTTCAGCTCACCAGCTGCTGCGTCCTTTTCAGCCATGAGGCCAGCACCCCAGCCATGCACCCCTTCTCCTTCCCCCTCTGATTGGCAGGGCAGTTCTCTGCTCACAGAGGAGCAAAAGGACAAGTGGGAAAGGCAAGGAAGAGGAGAGAGTGTGCAGGAGAACCTTTCCAAGTACACATCTCTCCTGCAGCCTGTTTGACAGATCTCAGTGGAGAGTGCACTGTAGGAAGAAAAACATGTCACTGCTCTGAAACTGTCTTTTCTAATTCAGTGCATCCATGTATTGTTATAAATCAGTTTCCCTGCCTCTGAAAGATACAGAGACAAGAGAACAACTTTGACTGTTCGCTATCAACTCAGATAAGGAAAACTTTCTTTCAGCATTAAGCCCCCAGCGCATGAAAAAAAAGACTGAAAATATAAATTAATGCTGAATGTTTTGCTTAGGAAAGGGTTCCTTCTACTCATGTGCTTATGCTTGTAGGAGTCAGACATTTACATTTATTCCTGTTCTGGGATTTTAAAGGGACTTTTACAAGTATCTGGAATTCTTCATTACAAATTGCAGACACTAAATGTTTCCATATCCTTAAAGCCTAATCACATTGTAGTTGACTGGCAAAGGTGTTGTACAGCTCAGCTTCAAGCTTGAGGTCAATTACAGTAATTTCACAATTATAAGCCGCACCTGAGTATAAGCCGCACATCCGGGTAGCCAGGTAGACCACGGGATTTGTCCATATATAAGCCGCACCCAAATATAAGCCGCACTTTATTTTTTTTTTTTTTTTTTAGCGAGGATCCATGTGCGACAAAGTAACGAATTAGTAACAGAATCGCACCAGGATGGGTTTTGGTGTCAGGTGCTCGAGTTGCAAACAGTTTTCATAGACCAGTGAAGCCTTTAAAGGCAGCCCCAGGTGCCCTCCCCGGCCAGCTCTCACTTCCGGGTTGGCATTTCACTGGGATTTGTCCATAGATAAGCCGCACCTAGTGATTAGCCGCACTACTGGGGTAGGCTGGATTCTTCAATGAAAAAGGTGCGGCTTATAAACACGAAATTACTGTAATCACCATATTTTAGAGGATATCATAGAAGCATATTGATAAGACTATATACATTACACTTGGGAGTCATATTTCACAACCAAGTTCCTTGAAATCTGTGTGTACATACACACATTTCTGCAGGGACACTGGCAATTTTACTCTAAATTTATTATCAGCTGAAGACTTGAAGGAGAAATAGAAAGATAATAATATTCTAATCCCATTATTGGAATTATGTACTTATCCCAAGGTCAAACATAAAAGCCAAGGATGTTCTGAATTAATAGAGTGCCGTTTATTGACTCTGAGAAATTCTTCCTTCTTACATATACCTCACCACTGGGAGTGGACAGTGTGCCGTTAACTCATGTTTTTTGGACAAAGAATCAGGAACACTGAGAATATATTATCCCCTAGGCTTTGCCACAGTAAGCAAAAAGCTATTATCCATGAGCATCTCAGAAAAACAACAGACCCCATCTTCATATTAGGATCTCTGCTTTGTTTGACAGCAAAGATTTATTTTTCCACCTAAGTCTCAGGGCAGACATCTTTTTCTATATAACTTTGGTTCATCAGTTTGCCTCATAAATAATGAAGCCTTTCTCTAAAGGATAATCTTTTGACCTCTAACAGGCTAGTGATTTACAGAGCAACAGAGACAACACACTGCAATTTACAAGCTTTAAGACATAATTTCAAGCTTTATTAGTGAAGCCTTGCTTCTAAGAATACACTTGCTGCTCTAAGTTCAGACACCTTTCTGAATGAAGAAATACCTTTTACAATGAAAAATTTACTCATGGTATAAATATATTTTACTCCAACCTGTGAAAAACAGCTCAAAAAAATATAGCTACAATTTCATGGGACCTGGTAGTAAAACAAAGAGCATCAAGGGCAGAGCAGGAGGAGAGAGAGGCTGCACAGGAAATCCGTGGATGTCTGATGGAAGGTGAGATGACATCTTTGATGTAAAAGCACCCTAACAATGTAAACTAGAAGGATGATGTACATAACCATTCTAGTGTAATGGACATGACTTTCACTTGGACAGATAAGATGTTATTTAGATTCTGTCACGAAATATAAGTCTTCATTTTCTTTATACATTCTAGTAACTAGATTTTCCACTCAGCAAAGCAGCACAGTTAAGTGAGTCAAGGGATGGCATCAGATGCTCAAAGTTTAAACACCTTCTCTCTTGTGGGGCTGTGTTTTTCTTACTCTACTTAGCTGAATGTAGTAAATTTATTTCTAAGTATCTCAAATACTCCCTTTCCTCATTATTGTTTCTGGGTAAAAATCAGCTTGTCTTCCTGTACATTTGCCTTTTTTTTTGGAATGGGGAGGAGGAAGCAGGACCTTGTACAGACCAACCTCTTTATGTCAACCGCCAGTGCAGCACAAAGTGATGTGTGTGTCTGTGTGTCTGTGTAAGGGATGTTCCTTCAGGTTGGAATAGCATAAAAGAGTGGGTATTTTTTTTATTCAAATTTCAATATGGCTAAGACCTGCATTCAAAGATCTTTAAAGTCAAGGTCTTTTCCAGCTCAAGGGTTATTCAGATCAGCTTAACTGAGAGATTATCAGAGTATGTGATTACAAAATCACCACCTAGTAAGGATTTATTTAACTTTTCTACTTTTTTTTACAAGGGAAAATGTTATTTAGGTTCTGTCAGGAAATGCAAGGTTTCACTTTTTTATATACCAAAGTAGCTAGATTTTCTACCCATTGCATCACTTTAAAAATAACAATCCTGGACATTTCCAGGACATGTTTTCTCCTCCAGCTGTCAAAATATTTAATGTTCACAATTAGGCATTGCAGTTGAAAGTGCTACATTTTGTTTCTTGCAGGTTTAGGAAGAAATGATACTTAGGTCCCACTGGGTCATCTAATAGCACGTTTCTGCAAACTTCTGGGATAAACTGTGCCTGTGTTCAGGGTACTCAAAGCCCTGAGTGCTGTGATTTTCAAAAACAGATTGAGGAGCACTGACTATTTATTGGTTAACCTTCCTTGGTTGGACGTATGGATTGAATTACCACTTTCAAACCTCAGCTGTGTCTTTTGGGAATGGAATATGAAAAAATGAAGAGAGAGAAAAATTCCTTGCCAGCAGGAAAGAAATGGTAGGTGCCAACCTGGGGATTAGTAGTGACTGAGCTCACAACAAGAGAGGACGTGGAAAATAATAGAGCCTTTCCCGAGCTGTGGGGTATCCCAAATATGCTCTGTGAAAAGAAAGAGTCCTGGGGTGAGGGGAGCAGGAGAAATGTGCAGCACTCCCTGGATTGGGGCTGTCTATGAAAGCAGAAAGGGGTCCCAGGCTCCACGGGGAACGCCAAGGAACAGTGGGACAGAAGCTGGGAAAAATGCTGCAGGGAGATCAATTAGCAGTACAGGAAAGAGAGAAACTCCTGGAAGCAGCAGAACAGAGAGAGTCACCTGGCAGAGCAGGGGAAGAAAGGACCTGATGAGGAACTGCAGCTTCCTCCTTTGCTTTTCTGATGATTTGAGCTCGAAGCAGCAGCACATTTCTTGTGCAGATGCTCGAACAATATAAAAGCATTCTGCAGTCAGCAGACTGCAAACCAGCCTAACAGCATGGCATAATTTTTGTGCTCCTGCTGAAGCAGTCCAGGATGTTTTCAACTAATTATACTTTTAGCAAAATATGCTGCCTCACCTAAATTAAGATATTTACTAGAACCTGTTTCTCTCAACAAAACTTTAAGTGAGAACTTGTCTAAAGACTAAGATCATCCAGCAAATTTTGAACACAGAAGAAGTATCTGCTTCTGTTCTATTCCTTTTCTCAAAACATTTGAAAGGTTTTGCTTTTATTTCACTTGCTTACCAAATGAAGTTAAATTGCAGCTCTCAAAAATCTTTCACAAATGGGAGTTTCTGAAGAAAACCAGAGAAAATCCAGTTCTCAGGCCATAAAGAGCAGCTTCCAAAATCCTGTTTCAGTCTGACCTCTCCATTGCAATGTCAGGAAAGGAGCACCTATGTAAATTGGGACTGTATAGACCTCAATGAGAGTCCAGATAAAGGCATCATGGAAAGAAGCAAGGAAAATATCTCAGAGGCCTAATAAATAGCAGTGCATAAACCTGAAGAAGACTTTAAAAGCAAGATGGATAGTATTTGTTACAAACTCCTGTAATAAATTTTCATATTATCCATAATGTATTATATCCATAATATCCATAATATTCATTTGGCTAAAGCAGAGAATTTGTAGAAATTTCAGAAATGTCCTAGGAAACTCTGAAATTCCAGCTTGCAAAGGCAAGAGTTTGGAAATATGTTTAATGTCCAATAATCTGAATAATTGCTGCAGGAACCTTTGAAGATACAGTAAAATGGATGGTTTGTCACCTAAACACAATTTAAATACTAGTCCAGCTAAATATTTATACACTTAATGCCTTAAAAAAATAATCTAGTCCTGACAGCTCATCTGTCATTCAGTAACTGAAAAAAACAAAGATTCTTCAAGATTTCATGCACATTTACTCTGTGTATTACAGCAAAAACTACAAATTAATCAGCTTAGGCCACAAGAATAACACATTAATAATATCCATAAAATTTATATAAGATGAGGGGAGGCCAATCCAGCTGTAGATAATATTGTAGGGAAGTAGAGAAATGGAGATTTTGATTACTTGGATGACAGGCACAATCCTGGATTTGACCTTTTTTTAAAAAAGTGAATTCAAAACAGAGAAGTTCAGGTCTCCTCATGATCCCCTTCTGGAGATACCTTGTATTATTAATAAAAAACTAGATTACATTCCTCTGAAGAAGCAGTGCTGTATCCCAAGCAGATGTGCTATTAGAGCTGACACTTTCCCGTATTACAGCAACTTCTGAAGCTTTTATTTCAGGAGAAAGCTAAAGTAGTATTAAAGGATGATTCTGGAGAGAGTAAAAAGGCATAAGTGGCATAAGGAAGAAGTTCTGAAGAGTTTATTTTTTACACAGTTTATTTTCTTCTAGAATACTTTTGTATAGTTTTTTTGTCGTATTTTTAATATTTTGTAATCTTTCTGAGAAATTGAAGTGTAAACAATGAACAAGAGATCAAGGAGAGCTTGAAAAATGTATCCATTTAGTGATTTTTGTATATAATATAGAAAAGAAATTATAAAGTGAATGTATAGAGATAAGCAAACTATCAATTCGAACATTAATAGGTCCATTATGGAACACAAGTAGGAAGCTGGTGACAGGAAAAGTTGATATTGTTGGAGAAGCACAATTAATTCTTGCCTTAGTCCTGCCAGAGAAAGCTGAAGGTCACATCCTGAGGAATGCAAAGGTGAAGTGATAAAAGTTTCACGATAGTGCTGAAGCAGACAGAACATTCAAAGTATGTGAAGTTTGCAAGGCTTTAGAAATTCAAGTAAATTGAGGAGAAAAGAACACAAGAGTTTTTCCTGTTTGCTTCAGAGTCTGAGTGATTACTGCTCAGACAGAGCTGATATTTATTCATAAAACACTGAGTACTGCAGACCTGTGCACTCAGCAACATTAACATCATTAAGAAATGAGATATTTGCACATAATTTAGAGCTATGTGAAATGGCTAAAGGCAGCATGGCTTCAGGAAATAATTTTTTCCTCCACTAACATGCACTGTGGCCAGAGGGAAGACGAACTGAGGTAGCGTATTGGTAATAGCAAAAGAGAATCCCTCTGGAGGCTTTAATTAGTTCTAATCTATGATAGAGCTTCTCCTTGAATTTATGGGTCACAAATCATTGTGTTCCAGGCCAGGTTTGGGGTAATCTCTTGCTAAATGAATGAAATAATTGATGGGTGTTTGTTTTGAAGTCAGCTGCACGATCATACCAGCAATTTATGTAGCACTTCATCCTGACCAAAGACTTTTATTTTACATATTACAGAGCCAATAAAGCTATCTGAATTTGTACAAGCAAACATAGAGTGAGATGAATGCTACCAGTGATGAGCTCTGCATTGGCTTGTGACACTCACTGTGACACACTGTCCAGCTTTGAGGTAAGCACTGGGTTTCTGCAATGAATTTCAGTACTTGAAGAACTGCTTGCTGTGGTTCTAGCAGAGCTTCTGCTACATCTGATGCAGTCCCCATCGTTTCAGGACACTTTATGACTCATAATCCAAATAACTTGGAAGAAACAAACACACACAAAGAAAAAGAAATATTATAGTAGGAACATTTGATCTTCAAAAGTACCATTGCTGAGGAAGAAATGAAGGCAGGCTAGCTCAGGGTATTCAGAAACTGAATTCTTTCATTATCAAAGATAATTTTTAGCTGTTTTGTTTGTCAATAACAGTGAGAAATTCAGTGGGGAATAAGATAGGCACATAAAATTTATTGTTGCTTTGAACTAGGACAGTTGCACTCAGAAAATCACTGCACCTCAGCTCAAGCCATCAGACAGCATGATCCTCATCTGGAAGAAGCAGGTGATCTTTGTGAGCATAAGGCACACTAACCTCAGCCAACAGCCTTCCCTGCTCAAATAAAAATAGTACTTCCTTTTTGCCATATAGAGCTAGGATTTCTTTTAACAATACACTCTGTATTTCAGCCATGGAGCAGTTAACCTGGCATGAAAAGACAAGGTGTACCTGGTGTACAGGCAGTATCCATTCAGTAATTCTCCTCGTGCTCCTGTCACAACTTCAGCACACTGAGAGAAACCCAGACCTGCACTGTTGCCTTTTCTGAGTGCTGTGAGTGCAACCTGCCCACTACTAATTCTTTCTGCCACATTACTAGCATAATAGATAGTTAATGTTTTATTTACTCACTTGAATTGTCTTATTCAGATTTTTTTGAGATATACTAAAAACAATTCACCCCCTTGCTGGTTTGAGATGGCTTTGTTTTTCCTTTCAAAGTTTAGTGCCCTAGGTCTTGAGCACTAGCTTTACAGAGTTGAATTGTTTGTTTTCTCAGAACACCTTGTCTCTTGAGAGCCAGAGATCTTGCTTGTTAAAAGCTTTTCCATGTCTTAAGTAGATGATGGACTTTATAGGAACTGGAATTAATGAAACACCCTCCAGACAGAGAGTTTACAGATATCCCTGGAACGGTGTCATCTAGCAGATGCCTTGTATTCCACAGATATTAGATTGGTTCTGCTCCTCCTAGAGATAGGTGTCAGGTTTTTGTCTGTAGAATATGGAAATCACTTTCAGATCTGGAGCTGAAAATAATACCTGGTGATGTATTCAAAAGAGTGACTGCATTTGTGTCTCAGCTAGTAATCATGTTTGTAAGGCTGTCATCATGGCTGCAGGTTTGAGCTCTGTTAATATAAATGTATTCTTCAAAAGCGGGGTACAACACAGCATTTTCAAGTCTTGCAAAGTGAGCTATCATCTGATGCCTCCCTGCTCAGAGATGGGAAGTGAGCTTTGTAAAGACAGGGAGTTACTTCTCATTAACAACAGTAAGATGTCTGCAAGATTAAGGTGTAAGGGTACAGAAAGATGAAGAAGAAAAGAATTACTGAGCAAATAGGCATAAATGAATATAAAATGTGTCTAGAGGGTTCTAGCTCCTTGTAAGGGTGAAAATAGGTCAGCAGGCATTATGTTGTGCTACACTCAACTCATCCACTCAATCCTGACCTTCAACTTCATAGGTGAGACCAGTGAGAACAAATGTTACCACACAGGCAATGCTGAGAACTTGCAGAGCCATTAATTCTGAAAAAAAAATAATATTCAAAGGCCCCTTAGGCATAATGAAGGTTAAATCCTGTCTAGAGTTTTGCAGCCCATGTGAGTGCTGTCTGACTGGGGTCTAAAAGAACCAGAATTCAGCCTGGGAGCTCTCTGGCCATGGTTAGGGCAGGGCTGGTCCCAAACTGGAGAGGAGTGGAGCTGTACATGGCATCTCACAAATGCAGCTACACAAGGTGGGCAGAGATACAGCTCTGAAAGAAAGAAAATATCTGTGAGACATTTATAAATACAGGAAAGTGGTTAGCCTGCATGTTCCACGCCTGATTTGTAAACCGCATGAGGTATTGCCAGCTAATATCTACCTGCAAATGGCCAGCTCATACCATCCATGTGCTGTGATCTTGTCCAAAAAACACTTCAGTTCAGTATCTGCAGCTCTACCTGCTAAGAGAGAAAGGAAACACCATTTTTTCTAAAGGAAGAGTAATTCCAGACAGAAACTGTAATTAAAATCCTGCTTTTTAGGAGCAAAGAGGAAAAAAATGAAAAAAGAAAACAAAGAGTATATTGGTAGCAGGGTGCCACTTCCAAAGCAGTTCCAAAAAAAAAATTATTATCCTTGTATAAGTGAGACTTAGCAAATTACAGACAAAATTTTTAACCAGTTTTACCACATTTAATTCACAATGGTCATTTTTAAGTTTAGTGGCATTCCATACCTGGGCAGCTCTTCCATAGCCATGACTAAGCACTGTGAGAAACTTTTGTATCTGGAGCCTAGGACTACTTCTCAAATCTTGCATTGATTCAAACTGTGAACCAATTTAGCTAATCTGACATAAACCCCTATATAATTACTTTGCATCAGATTTATACAGATAGGAAAAGATATATCTGCTCCCTCAGCAACAGTTTCAGTCCAGAAATTGTAGGCAGAGCATATTAGCTCGTGACCAACCTTCAGCATTATTAATTACATAGTTTTGAGACTGATACTTTTAGAATCTATGCACCTCAGAGACGACTCTAAATCACACTTTTAATACTGATGAGACCAATTTAGTTTCCATATCATGTTAAAAAAATAGATATATCAGTATCCCCAACCCAGTGTATTTACCTCATACTGCCATTAAATTGGTAAAGATGCCCTCTGTCTCATTGTACCACTGTACTTGTAATCAAAGTGTGGATCAGTCATTCAGACTTATGGCTTGTAACAGTACTGGTGATTGCAAAAAGATAGAACAAAAAGGTTTGTTGTAGTGACTGAGCCCAAAGCCCTTTGTTACCCACTTTTATGAAGGTGCTCTTTGTTATGCTTCTATCTTTTTATTTGTTTGGTTTGGAAATGCCCCTGTTGGTTCCACCATATTATATCCACAGCTTTGCTCTGTTTCCCATCTGCTGTCTTCAAGAGATTCAATTTTAGATCAATGCATCAGCTGAAACACATGGCTTTTCTGCCACAGCTTCTCTAAAATCCATCTTGTAAACTGGAATGGGTCAGCTTTCATCAGCCTGGGCAGGAAACCTCTGTGCTCTCCCATGAGCTCCATCCAACACCTTAAGAGGGGTCACAGGGGGAAACAAATTATGTGACTCTTAATTCTACTTTTGTCATTCAGATGCCAATAGATCAAAACTAGATCTCCCCGGGCCAGAGCACTTTGTCATGGTACCTGGAGTAACACGAGTTTGTGAATTATGCCTAGTCAGGTTAGTGTCTCAGTTTGGTCACATTCATCTCTTTGAATCACTGAACTCTACCATCTCATTTTTCACATTCCAGAAAGAAGCTGGCAGACTTTTTGTCTGGTGCCTGGCACACTGATTGCTCTGCTGACCCCACAGCAGTCACAGAGGTCTCACAAGCAGCATCAGATCAGCCACCAAGGGTACCCTGCCCTCCACTACCTCATCCATTACTTAACAGCCATGTAAATGGCATGCTAATCCCAGATGATGTAAGAGATCCCATTTCACACACCCTAGCAGATTAACAGCTCACTGCCTATCCCAAAATGCACGAATATAGGAAAACATTATAAATTAATAGAAAAAAATTAATATATAATTACTAGAGGATTCTATATTTATACACAGCAGTTATCAGCCTTGAGGTGCTTACCTATTATTGTATTTAGAAAATAGTCAGCTAAATATAGTCTGTGTACATAATCTTGATAAACCCATGATGCAGATATAATTTTGCAATTCCGTCATTATGGATCTGTCCCTGTTCATTTGCCTTAGATCTTCAAATGATGCATAAATTAGGAAATATTATTCATAATTTCAGTCAATACCTTAGAAAAATCCATACCGAGATTTCAGAATTCATTTGGAAGTGGAACCTGTCATCCTGCCAAAGAATTAATTTTAACTGTAGTCAGTAAAAATAGATATTTCCATATACTCCTTTTTAGACTAATAAATACTAAGGTATGTTTTGGGTTTTTTTTCCAAAATGACAACTTGTGTTCAAAATAGAGCCTTTTTCTGTTGAACATATGTGATTAAGCGGAGAAAAAAAGCTTTTCTACTATCAAAAATTGTAAAAGGTATGGATGGGAAATGAATCTATCTACTACTGCTACAGATGTCTATAGTCACAAGCACCTAGATACTGTTGTATGCTGTCAAATTTCAAGATATTTTAGAATACCGCAGTTGAGATAAAATTGCCATCTCAGCTGACCAGAAACTGACCTGCCCACAGTGCAAGAAATGTTAGCTTGTTTAGAGTATATGTATATCTAGAAGCCTTTAAAATTGCATTTTATCAAATTAAAAAAATGAGAAGTAACTTTCAATGTTTCTCTTGGAAAAGAATTGGGGCGTTGGTTTGTGTTTCTGCCCAACAAGGGAATGGAGTTGCCCATGAGTTTGGGGTTAAAATGAGGACTAGCTGTAACTAAAAGCAGGAAAAAGCCTAGCACTTTCCTTTTGCTCCAGTCCTGTTTTGTCAGTGCTTTCCATTATTTGTCTTTTACAGTTTCCTCTGATTTCTTAGCTTCCCTGATAAACACAAGTGGGGGTTTTTTTAACTCAGAAAGTAAACAAATAGAAAAACAAGATTCCCATGAGAAAGCAGCCCAAGTTCATTAATATATTCCTATGTATTCCTTTTAGCTTTTGAAAATTGCATAAGCTGATAAAACTAAATTTTTGAGAAAAGAAATTTACTATGAACTGAGAAGTGCAGCTAGGCAAGAGTCTCTCAGAGCCTTGTCACAATTTTGAGAAATGTGTCAGGATTTGATTTTGCCTTACAAGGAAGTATTAAGTTGATTTAAAAATAGAAATATAGTTATAAATTGTAGACGGATGACATTCCAGGACACTGCATGATGAATTAGATTTACTCATAGTGATGGTAAGGATGCTTCACAAGTAAAGCAGTTGCATCTTTAGAAGTGGGACTAAAGGGGAAGAAATGTTGTCCAGAGGAAAGCAGCTGCAAATAGAGTAGTTTTTAAAAACTCATACGTGATCTAGATTCCAATCAAATCTAGAGATTTGTGAATAATGCAATATAAGCCAGTACTTGCTGGTTTTGTATCTGTTACAGAGGCTGATACATAGCTCAAAATAGAATAGAATAAATTGTGCAAGAAGTAAACTGGGATTTCTGGTAAGCAGGTTTTAAAACACAGTATAATTTGTTCTATTAAGATCTTCTTCATTCAACAGTGAAATAGAGAAGTAGGAGAATGGAATAGGTAGTGAAATACAAGCCCTTGTATTTCCAAGGAAAATCTTATTTGTTTGAACATGGCAGAGAGCTGTTAAACATTATGAACCAACTAAAATGATCAGTAAAATCTGAGTTTCCTCATATACTGGGCATGGATGTTCCATTGGGTATGCTAACAACTGTGTAAAATTCAGTCTATTTCTCCATAAAGATATGCCTGAAGCAGATATTAAAAAGAAACTGAATTGTGGATTAGGATCGACTTTGGGGGAAAGAACTGAGAAGAACTCAGATATGAATAGAAACCAATATTTCATTGCCTAAAGACCAAATGTGTTTAAAATGGTGAGAGATTTAGAGCAGGGTATAGCTTTGAAAGAATCACCCTCAGGAGAGTATGCACAACATCAGGACAGTAAACCTCCAATTGCCCCAAAAGAGCTTTTTCCAGGAGCTCAGTTACAGAAGTTTATCTCCTCAAGGTAAATTGTCAGTCAGCAAGTATTCTGTTCAAATACTTCTGAGTTTCTTGGTGATAGATACACCATAAGTTTAGAGGTAGAAATGGAAAAGGTTGGTTCACAAGTGAAGAATATTTTAGAATATCTCAACATTTCCTGCTTTGTTTAGGACAGTCAGGGAAATAAATACCTCTCTATATAAAATGAGGTTATAACAACCACTGTGGGAGTGCCCTGCTATTTCAAAATCACAATGTTAGCAGCATCACCATGCCAACAGAAATGTGAATGAAACAGTGAGGAATAACTGCATTTATGAAAGGACTCTATTTGTCACTGTTTGGCTCTGTCACTGATATGCTAGTGGAGAAAATATTGCTGTTGGGATTTGCTGGCAGTGCCCAAAAGCTTTGTGGCTAGTGAGAGAATAAAAGGGGGAAAATTTTAGGGAACTGCATTATAACCTCATCTTTACTTTGGGAAATTGCTTCAGAGATCAGGTTCGGTAGAAACAGCAATGTGCTGCTCTACCTAAAGACCATTTCCTGAATGGGAGATTTCATCCCAGAGTTCATGCAGCATGCAGAACATATTTCTGCTATATTGCAAAACATTAGTCTCTTTATACAGATATCTTAAGCAAACCTGACATGGACAAAGCCAGGACAAATTCTTACTTAGCAATCATGCAGGGCTGTAAATGACACATATATGAAGATATAAGTCACACTGCAGGTGTCTGCACTCCTACACTCCTAACCTCAAGTATGCATTCTGCCTCTGCCAAGTGGATTCTCCAAATTTGTCACTGAAATGTAAAAGTTAGGGGTTTTCTGTATGGAAGTCTTTGATCAATCAGAAATTAGTCTTACATTAAAGAGAAGTATAAAGAATAAAGTATTATGATGAGGCTCCATGTCCATGTATCATGTACTCTCCAGGGTCCAAAACAGCAGCAACTCTAGCTCACAGTAACCTCCAGGAGAAAGCTCCAGCTCCAGGATATATTGACAGGGAAATGAAAGTGATACTTAATCTCCAATTTAGCAATTTAACAGCAGAGGACAAATCATTCACAGAATTGAAGCAGGCAGTCACGGTATCATTCATTTGGGTAGGCTGATATGGGCTGGAAGCAGATTTCTTATTAAGTGGAATGAATAAATCAATTACCAGCTTTACTGTTGGTCCTCAAATGTTCTAGCTAAAATTCATCCATGTTAGAGATCCATTCAAACCGTGTTTTCTTCTCCTGTTCTCCTAGAAGACTCCTGGGAGTCCTGTTGGATCAAGACAAAGAGCTTGAAATTATATTAGCACTGAATTCATACCTCACAAAGGAATACATGTGGGTAAACCAGATGTGTATAAAATCTGATTTTTTTTGTATTCAAAGAAATTTTGTATACTCTGAAAAGTTTATAAAGCACTATCTCTTTTGTTTTCCCTAGGAAAAAATCATAGTTCATTGATCATGAACTCTTTGCAAGAAGGAAATTAATGCTTCAGGGAGGCACATAAGTACATTTTAAGGATTGCTAGGAAGATGGAGTAGAAATATGTGTGAGCAAGGTGCCATGAGAGTTCTTCTGGAGGAATAAAGCACATAATGAACATGGTCTAGCCCTGACAAATGGCAGCCATCTATACCCTCTATCCTGCAATCCAAGAGATGCAAGTTTCCTGGTGATTTTTTTCTGTTTGTTATACTCTAATTACACTTCCAGGCAGAAGCACAACTTGGACTGTAACACTCAGTACTATAAAACACCTGTTAGTTAAAGGAGAATTTTCTAAATAATGTCTCAAGCCTAGCAAAGTATTGGCAGGATTACAGTGATTTCACGACTATAAGGCACACCCTTCAGACTAAAATTTTGATTGAGACACAGAAATTTGCCAACCCGGAAGTGCAAGCCAAGGCTGCATTTAAAGGCTACGCCAATCCGTGAAAAATGTTTGCAAACTGAGCACCTGCCAGTAAACCCCGCGATCGCGCAATTCCGTTAGTAATCCATTACTTTGTTGCACACGGATTCTCTCTGGAAAAAAAAGTGTGCCTTATAGTCCGGTGTGCCTTATAGTTTTGAAATTACTGTAGATTATTTTAGTGGGATCTCAGAAAATGCTACTCTGTTTTGTTCAGAAAAACCTTTTGGTAAAGCATTCAAAGGCAGAATAAATAGAATAAATAATAATATAATAACTTTTAAGTGGAAGTCTTTCTGCGATCTTTGAGAGAGGCCAACACAGGGATTTTTCAAAGCCTGTAACGAGTGGCATCTGCATTTGACTTACAGCACCTTATGCAAAGGGTTTATGTTAGAAATCATTACCATCTTATCCAGAGACACCTGATATTTCAGAAGTAAAAACCCTTCTCATGGCAGGGATTATGGCAATATAAACTGGGAGTCTAAGCTCATAGTCACCCACTAGGGCTAGACTGATTGTGCCACTCCTGCTAGGCTGTGGCACTCAGGGTAGGGCTGAGCTCTCTAGTTGCCATTGTACCTTCACTGGCACAAGGCTGCTCAAGAAGCTTGTGTTACTAGCACTGCGCTGCAATTTGTGCTGAAAGCACAGAGTGAAAATAGTGCTCTGTAACAGTAATGAATTCCTGACTGAAGTACTAAGTCAAGCATGTCAGAAGTAATAAATTTAGGCTGGAGAATGACCCATAATGCTAATCATTACAGCAAGGATAGACCTGAAAGTGCGAAGATGAATGTGCTTACTGCTGGTTCTGGAGATAATGATTTTGAGAACTGCTGATTTCCTCTGTTATCCTCACTGGCTGATTAATATTAGCTCTATCATATTAACAATATAAATCAAGTCAATTGACAGCGTCAATCTATCTTTTTAACATCTGCAGAGCAACTGCTAACTTTGATACAACTATGGTATCTGCTTTGTTTAGCAGATGCTGTGGCAGAGTCCTAGAAGATTTCAAGCGTATTTATTCATTTGATATAAAATGCGTGAACGAAGTTCATAGAGTTACTGCTTTGTTTCCTCCTCTCAAAATTGCAACTGGGCCAGTAACACTTAATACCAAGTTAATTTAGTCAAGATACTTGAGAGCCACTTGGCTCTGTTTCTAAATTCCTCCCTTTGTCCTTTGCAAAGCTTTGAAGTGTTACTCGGCGAGGTGGATGTTGTAATGAGCCTGTTTCTAAGAGGATCAAAGTGGCAGAGCTGCCCAAAGCAGCATCAAAGATACACAACAGAGAGCCCTTTAATGAGCAAGAGGGACATAACTCTCTTCCCCAAAAATAAAACCCTAAACCGGGATTTAGATTAAATATTTAAAATTGAAAATTATTTTATTTTGTGTGGAGCTTGCTAGCAGAAAGTAAAAACCTCAAAGAGAAGAGGAAACTTCTCCAGCTGACTCAGCTAAAATTTAATGACTGTCATTTGCTGGATGGTTTCACCATCACTTAATGGAGTCCAAATACCTGAGGCTTAAGCTAAAAGAAGCAGTGATGACCAGCATGAGCACAGGCTGGATAGCAGCCTTGTGCTAGAGCAGATTCCTTTCCCATGGATATGAAAATAGAAAGCAAACATACAACAGGAAGTGAGAAGACAGCTTGGAAGGGGAGCAGGGGGAAGGGTGGGAGAAAGAAAAGGAGTGGGAGGGAGGACTGGACATGTAAATTATGTGCCAGGAAATGAATTCCTTATAATGCCTCTTGCCAGAAGCTAAATCCTAGCACATGTAAGTCGTCTTTTTTCCCTCTCTTTTGCTCTTTGCACAGTTCCTCTGAGGGTCAGAGAGGAAGGAGCAGGGGCAGGAAGAGGGGAGATTCAGTGTTTACTTATTGGTTATGTGAGGAAAGAGCTGTGTGATCCAGCTTTAACTTCAGAAGGCATCTGACACCATTAAAGGAATGAGCAGGATAATATCCTGCTTCTCATTAGATGGGATTTTTTCATCTTACTTTATTTGGCCACAGAGATTCTTCAATATGCTGTAGGGTTGAAAAGCCAGGAGAAATGTGTTTCTGCTCAGAGGCTGAATGCACTTACTGCACTGCATCCACTCATGAAATGGGGGCTTGTTTGTTTGACTTTACAGCTATCTCTGAAATATGGCCTCTGCTTGTGTTCGGTTTTGTGTAAAGAATTACCTACAGCATCTTTCAAGGCTGTAGAAATGTATGCCACTGAACCTGGCTCAACCTGGGGACAAAATGACAAGACACATATTTGAAGTTGTGTGTTTTTTTCCCAGAATGTAGCAGAAAACATCTGGCAGAGAGTTTAAACCTTGATAGCAAACCAAAGTATACACTGCCAGCTTATAAGAGATCAATGAAATATGATGCAGTGAGCAGAATGAGTAATGAAACTGGACACGAAGTAGTTATTTAATGCACTAATATTTATTGAGCATTAAGCAGGAAAGGTAGTTCTCCCTTATTTTTTTCCTTCCCAGCCCACACAGTTCAAGATACCACACATCTCAGCATGTGCAATGCCATGGACAAAACCAGCATCATTTTCTTTGAAGATATTTTGTGGGTAAAAGTACTGAACACTTGCAGGTATAAGGAACACAGATACTGTCTTTTTATTATTATTATTATTATTATTATTATTATTATTATTATTTATAAACTGCAACACTACAATGCTTATGAAAGTCTGTACATGGAAAAAATTTATAACTTAAGTTAGTGAAGTCACGGAAGAGGCTGCTTTCAACAAAAGCTGCTAGGAACCCAGGAGTTCCAGTGAAAGGAATTGGTATGTTCTGTATGGTGTCTTTAAAAAGAAAAAGACAAGAAAATTTATTTTGAAGAATGACTGACTGTTAAGACATTTTCAGGCAACATAATTTCTACCAATTTCTTCTGCTTCAGTACCGAGGATAACCTATATTACTCAGTTTTAGTAGTGTCTTAACTCAGGAATAAGAAATTTACATAAGAGTGTTTTATTTCCCACATGGACTTAAAGAATCCCTAAGAATCCTTTAAGAATTCTGATTTTATTCTATTGATCTATGTCATAACTATCCAAAGTTATTATATTTTAAATTAAAGCAATTTTTTTTAATTGCAGAGCAGAGTTCTACTTGGCTTTTAGAAGCATAATTTCTTAATTTAAAAAGTGTTCGTGTAGGCATTGTTTGCTATACCTGTGAGCTGGATTCATCTTGCTACTGGAAATTTTGGGTGCAAAGTGTAAAGAATGTTTCCCTCAAAAGCGCAGAATTAGCTAGGGTCACGTTGTGGGATACCGCTCTCCCAGGACTTTAATGTATAAGTTTAGCTATGAAGTATCAGAGCTATTTACTTCAGTCTTGCTGAATTGATATTGCTAAAATGAGAAGGATTGGTAGCAATAGGTGATGCATTAAGTGCTCAAAAAAATCTTCCATTCAGCCTAAAAACAACTTGCAACTTTGTCGTGTACGCATTTCCAAATGTAAGTTTTCAGTAGTTAGTCATGGCTTCTAAAGGTTTCTCTGTGTCCTGGTTTAGGGCAAATTTGGGAGGAAAGTTTCAAAGGGGTCCCTCTAGAAAGCAGACTCAGGTGGTCCTGTCCCCAACTGGTTTCGGAAAGATTTTCTTGGAGAAAAGTGGGAAAAATAACCCTATTTATCTAACAAAGAAAGTATTCACAAGCATAAAAAATGAATAATACTTAACGATGGACCTCTGACTGTTCTGAAGAGATGGCAAATTCAGAAAGTCCTTGTCATGGGGTGTAGCTCATCAGCTCACTCAGCCTCTCTCAGTCCCTCCTGCTGGAAAATTCCCCAGTGGGACACAGATGTGAGCTCCTGGTGCTCTTCTGGGTTTTCAGTCCAGAGCAGGGCTGATCACGGCCAAGAAAAAGAAAAGCCACAGTCTAGGAAACCTCTCTGCCTCAGCTAGCTAAAAACTAACTAAAAGCCAAGGAGAGCTCTCCTGCTGTCCGCTGCACAGTACAGGAGCAGGAGTGCAGAGGAGCAACTGGGATTTCTGCAAACAAACTCCATGCTTCTTGTACCCCTTCACTCTTAGAACCAGTCCTAAAAGTGCAGAACTCAATATCCAGCCCAAACAGGACAGACTACTGGGGATACAAGCATCAAAAAATCACCCTAGGGTACTCTGAGGAAATAGAAGCTGCCTAGTCCTTTCAAAGCAGTTGTTTCCTCTGAGTATCATCAATGAGGAACCTTTCTCCCAAAATCCTCTTATCTGAGGAAAGACTCAAAAACAATTCCAGTTCCAAACTGCAGCAATTACCCACCTGGAGGCTGCAAGGCTCTCAAGATATGAGTGCTCTCAGTTAAATTCTCTGAAAAAAGGCAAAACAATATGTACCATAGTCTCTAAGTATATCACATTATGTTTAAATATAAAATATGCATCTCCCTCTACAGATATCCCACACCTCTTGCTGTCATTGCTTTTGTTGACAGGACACAATTTTTGTAAAATGATGAGATGCCTAATTATGGTACTTGAATAAATCTGATATAATAATGTCTTCGTTGTCAAAACCATACATGAATAGCAGCAACTGAAATCCAATGTGGTTTGACACTTCTGTACTACTCAGAATCATGCACTGAGATGCCTGAGTAGAGCAATTCTTGTCTAACGTCCTGTCAAATGATTTTCTAAAACTCTGTGTTCAGTGAAAATCAAGATAGATGTCGTATCCTTATGCAGGGATAAATGTTAGTCCAGATCACATTGCTTAGATTCTCTGGAGCTGTGGTACCTGAAGCAAGGTATCTTTGATGCTTTAACATCCTTTTTTTAAAAACTGAGTAAAACTATCCCCATGCAATACAATTACTGTCAGTTTGCAATAGAGATTAGCAAGCAAGGCACACTGGGAATATTGTGAGGCTGCCAAAATACTTCCTGAATTAACATGCTTTACCTACCCTTGAAGCACCAAAATTCTAGCTTCTTCTCTGCCTACAAGGAAGTTTTACCAGGTAGACCAAATATAAAACATAGAGACTAATTTTAGGAACAAAGAGATCCATCTAAAGGAATTGCAGTTTGTATTCATTCTTCTAATCTATACTTGAGACCGAGTCCTTATGAAAATCAAACTCTTAAAAAATTTGCTTGACGTTGTTAGGAGCATTTCACTTTACTTGTGTGTCATGACCGTAAGACAGTGCATGAGGAGCTTACTTAGAATATAGAAAGCTGCTAAGTAGTTCAATTCTCTTCAATTAAACTTACCGACACTTAATTTTAGGTTTGTTTTATTGTTCTTGAGACAATTAAACTCATGACTATGTATTTTATACCTTAAAACAACTTGTTAATCTGTCTATTTGAATATCACAAATTATGCTACTTGGTTTAAATCTTATGTGGAAACCAAGAGCTATTTGGTCAAATTCTTTGATCTCATAAAACATATTAAAGGGTGTGTTTTAATAAACAAATTCCTTTGCATTGTAAAACATTGATTATAAGATTATAAGAATGTACTCTTTCACATTAGTTTTTGATATTTTCTATTTCCTGTCTAGAGGTATCAGCAGGTTAAGGATTAAATAAACTCGTGGTCAGATGATCATCAAACAGATTAGAAAGGAGTACAAGCCTAGTCCTAAACTAGATAGTACCAAAATTCTGAATGTCCAGGGACTGAGGGGACTGGAATTCTGGAAATCCAGAGGCTCACATGTTCTTCTCTATAGCACTCCTGGAAGCTGGGCCACCAGTCTCACCCAGTAGAGCATTTCTTAATTTCTAAAGTGAAAATATTAATCAAAACAATTACATTAATAGTAATAAAAGAAAAAAATTTACTCACCTCTTCTTTTGTATAAATATGTCTTTCTCTTACTACTGTAAAATTAGCTAGAGAGAGATGAATACTGAATAAATATGCTTGTGACTAGCACTGATTTGCCATGCAGAGTTAAAATTTAGCTCAAATGCTGCTTTTCATTTTTCAAAAAGCAGCAGTATTTTTTAAGATGATTAGCAATGGCAGTGTCTTTTCACTTGGCAGAAAAAACTGCAATAACAAGTAACACAATAGTTCTTTTGTGACCACCACTTGCTCACTAAAATATTATTTTCCTTTCCTCCATTCATTTGCATATGTTTTTATTTGCAGAAGGAAAAGCACAATTATATAGATAATTTAAATTATGAAAGACCATTAAATGTCTTTGGATGACTCATTTAAAAATTCTCAGAAATAATCCTGGTGAAGTGGTTTTATTCATCTCATTCTACTTTTCTCAAGGGCTGACATGTGCATAAAGGGGAACGTGATCCTTTGCACATGTTTCTCCATGAGGGCTGTGTGTAGCACCATCATTAACTTAAAACAAGCTTTGCTGACTCTTACTCAAAGGCACTGCTGAACCCAAGCCAGTGGAATTCAGACTGGAATTTCTCCACCTCCTCTAATCAGGGAGTAGTGTGAAAGGACAATCCTGATTCTCTACACCAAGTATCACAGTGTTTCAGTGGGTCTGTGTGATCTGTGCCAATAGCACTGCTGCCTCTCCAAGAGTCAATAAATGAACTTAAGCATCACAATTTGGGAAATGGAAACACCAATTTTATATAAGATATTTCTTTGTATCGAAAGCTGTAAATTAATTTTTTTTATTAAAAAAAAAACTTGTCCAGTTTTAAACATAATCTTATGCCAAATCCAGGTCATGCAGTTCATTTTTTAGAAATACAGTATTTTGTTTAGAGACACTTTCAGGAACCAGTTGAGCTTTATATTTCCAATT